>JAJHSJ010000004.1:59887141-60407141 GCA_021015155.1 Magnolia officinalis
TGCTCTTTTATTCCTAATTCAAATCATCGTATTCTGAGACCATTGGGCATTCGAAAGTGGGATCGCGTCGTGGGGTCCTGAATTTTTCCTTCATCTCCTTGTCAAATAGTAACCTTCATAACTCTCTCTCAATGGTCGAATTGGACTATTTTGAGCTCATTGGAATGGTAACATGAAAGCTTCCAAATGGGCCCAGAATTAGATAATTCTGAAACCGTTCGATATCCCAAAAGCACGTAGGAACTCTTCGATCGTCATTTTGCAATTTGATTGTTAGTCTTTCCAAATCGCCCGATCCAACGGACACACTCATAATTCCATCGTTTGATGTCGGATTGGGTCGATGTTTGGTCTTCTGAAAGGTAATTTATTGCTCTTTTATTCCTAATTCAAATCGTCGTATTCCGAGACCATTTGGGCATCCATAAGGGGGATCGTAGTTGTGGGTCCTGAATTTTTCCTTCATCGCCTTGTCCAATAGTAACCTTCATAACTCTCTCTTCAATTGTCGAATTGAGACTATTTGAGCTCATTGGAATGGCAACTTGACATGCTTCCAAATGGGACCAGAATTGCAAAATTCTAAGACCGTTCCATATCCCAAAAGCACGTTGGAACTCTTTGATCGTCATTTTAAATTTGGATTGTTAGTCTTTCCAAATTGGCCGATCCGACGGAGATGCTCATAACTCCATCGTTTTGTGTCGGATTGGGTCGATGTTTGGTCAGCTGAAAGGTAATTATTGCTCTTTCATTCCTAATTCAAATTGTCGTATTCGGAGACCATTTGGGCATCCATAAGTGAGATCACAGTCATGGGTCCTTAATTTTTCCTTCATCTCCTTATCCAATAGTAACCTTCATAAGTCTCTCTTCAACGGTCGAATTTAGACTATTTTGAGCTCATAGGAATGGTAACTTGACAAGCTTCCAAATAGGACCAGAATTGGAGAATTCTGAGACCGTTCGATATCCTAAAAGCACGTTGGAACTCTTCGATCGTCATTTTGCAATTTGGAATGTTAGTCTTTCCAAATCGCCCGATCCAACGGAGACGATCAAAACTCCATCGTTTGATGTCGGATTGGGTCGATGTTCGTCATCTGAAAGGTAATTTATTGCTCTTTCATTCTTAATTCAAATCATCGTATTCTGAGACCATTTGGGCATCCGTAAGTGGGTCCTGAATTTTCCTTCATCTCTTTGTCCAATAGTAACCTTCATAACTCTCTCTTCAATGGTCGAATTTAGACTATTTGAGCTCGTTGGAATGGTAACTTGACAAGCTTCCAAATGGGACCAGAATTGGAGAATTCTGAGACCGTTCGATATCCCAAAAGCACGTTGGAACTCTTCGATCGTCATTTTGCAATTTGGATTGTTAGTCTTTCCAAATCGCCCGATCCAATGGATACGCTCATAACTCAATCGTTTGATGTCGGATTGGGTCGATGTTTGGTCATCTAAAAGGTAATTTATTGCTCTTTCATTCCTAATTCCAATCACCATATTCCGAGACCATTTGGGACTTCGTAAGTGGGTCATGAATTTTTCCTTCATCTCCTTGTCCAACAGTATCCTTCATAACTCTCTCTTCACTGGTCGAATTTAGACTACTTTGAGTTCATTGGAATGGTAACTTGACAAGCTTCCACATGGGACCCGAATTGGATAATTCTGAGACCGTTCGATATCCAAAAGCACGTTGGAACTCTTCGATCGTCATTTTGCAATTTGGATTGTTAATCTTTCCAAATCGCCCGATCCATTGGAGACGCTCATAACTCCATTGTTTGATGTCGGATTGGGTCGATGTTTGGTCATCTGAAAGGAAATTTAGTGCTCTTTCGTTCCGATTCAAATCATCATATTCTGAGACCATTTGGGCATCCGTAAGGGGGATCTCAGTCGTGGGTCCTGAATTTTCCTTCATCTCCTTGTCAAATAGTAACCTTCATAACTCTGTCTTCAATGGCCGAATTTAGAATATTTTGAGGTCATAGGAATGGTAACTTGACAAGCTTCCAAATGGGACTAGAATTGGATAATTCTGAGACCGTTCGATATCTCAAATGCACGTTGGAACTCTTCCTTCGACATTTTGCAATTTCGATTGTTAATCTTTCCAAATCGCCCGATCCAACGGAGACGCTCATAACTCCATCGCTTGAGGTTGGATTGAGTCGATGTTTGGTCATCTGAAAGGTAATTTCGTGCTCTTTTATTCCTAATTCAAATCATCGTATTCTGAGACCATTTGGGCATTCGAAAGTGGGATCGCAGTCGTGGGTCCTGAATTTTTCCTTCATCTCCTTGTCCAATAGTAACCTTCATAACTCTCTCTTCAATGGTCGAATTTGGACTATTTTGAGCTCATTGGAATGGTAACATGACAAGCTTCCAAATGGGCCCAGAATTAGATAATTCTGAAACCGTTCGATATCCAAAAGCACGTAGGAACTCTTCGATCGTCATTTTGCAATTTGGATTGTTAGTCTTTCCAAATCGCCCGATCCAACGGACACACTCATAATTCCATCGTTTGATGTCGGATTGGGTCGATGTTTGGTCTTCTGAAAGGTAATTTATTGCTCTTTTATTCCTAATTCAAATCGTCGTATTCCGAGACCATTTGGGCATCCATAAGGGGGATCGTAGTTGTGGGTCCTGAATTTTTTCTTCATCGCCTTGTCCAATAGTAACCTTCATAACTCTCTCTTCAATTGTCGAATTGAGACTATTTTGAGCTCATTGGAATGGCAACTTGACAAGCTTCCAAATGGGACCAGAATTGCAAAATTCTAAGACCGTTCCATATCCCAAAAGCACGTTGGAACTCTTTGATCGTCATTTTAAATTTGGATTGTTAGTCTTTCCAAATTGGCCGATCCGACGGAGATGCTCATAACTCCATCGTTTGGTGTCGGATTGGGTCGATGTTTGGTCAGCTGAAAGGTAATTTATTGCTCTTTCATTCCTAATTCAAATTGTCGTATTCGAGACCTTGGGCATCCATAAGTGAGATCACAGTCATGGGTCCTTAATTTTTCCTTCATCTCCTTATCCAATAGTAACCTTCATAAGTCTCTCTTCAACGGTCGAATTTAGACTATTTTGAGCTCATAGGAATGGTAACTTGACAAGCTTCCAAATAGGACCAGAATTGGAGAATTCTGAGACCGTTCGATATCCTAAAAGCACGTTGGAACTCTTCGATCGTCATTTTGCAATTTGGAATGTTAGTCTTTCCAAATCGCCCGATCCAACGGAGACGATCAAAACTCCATCGTTTGATGTCGGATTTGGGGTTGATGTTCGTCATCTGAAAGGTAATTTATTGCTCTTTCATTCTTAATTCAAATCATCGTATTCTGAGACCATTTGGGCATCCGTAAGTGGGTCCTGAATTTTTCCTTCATCTCTTTGTCCAATAGTAACCTTCATAACTCTCTCTTCAATGGTCGAATTTAGACTATTTTGAGCTCGTTGGAATGGTAACTTGACAAGCTTCCAAATGGGACCAGAATTGGAGAATTCTGAGACCGTTCGATATCCCAAAAGCACGTTGGAACTCTTCGATCGTCATTTTGCAATTTGGATTGTTAGTCTTTCCAAATCGCCCGATCCAATGGATACGCTCATAACTCAATCGTTTGATGTCGGATTGGGTCGATGTTTGGTCATCTAAAAGGTAATTTATTGCTCTTTCATTCCTAATTCCAATCACCATATTCCGAGACCATTTGGGACTTCGTAAGTGGGTCATGAATTTTTCCTTCATCTCCTTGTCCAACAGTATCCTTCATAACTCTCTCTTCACTGGTCGAATTTAGACTACTTTGAGTTCATTGGAATGGTAACTTGACAAGCTTCCACATGGGACCCGAATTGGATAATTCTGAGACCGTTCGATATCCAAAAAGCACGTTGGAACTCTTCGATCGTCATTTTGCAATTTGGATTGTTAATCTTTCCAAATCGCCCGATCCATTGGAGACGCTCATAACTCCATTGTTTGATGTCGGATTGGGTCGATGTTTGGTCATCTGAAAGGAAATTTAGTGCTCTTTCGTTCCAGATTCAAATCATCATATTCTGAGACCATTTGGGCATCCGTAAGGGGGATCTCAGTCGTGTGGGTCCTGAATTTTTCCTTCATCTCCTTGTCAAATAGTAACCTTCATAACTCTGTCTTCAATGGCCGAATTTAGAATATTTTGAGGTCATAGGAATGGTAACTTGACAAGCTTCCAAATGGGACTAGAATTGGATAATTCTGAGACCGTTCGATATCTCAAATGCACGTTGGAACTCTTCCTTCGACATTTTGCAATTTCGATTGTTAATCTTTCCAAATCGCCCGATCCAACGGAGACGCTCATAACTCCATCGCTTGAGGTTGGATTGAGTCGATGTTTGGTCATCTGAAAGGTAATTTCGTGCTCTTTTATTCCTAATTCAAATCATCGTATTCTGAGACCATTTGGGCATTCGAAAGTGGGATCGCAGTCGTGGGTCCTGAATTTTTCCTTCATCTCCTTGTCCAATAGTAACCTTCATAACTCTCTCTTCAATGGTCGAATTTGGACTATTTTGAGCTCATTGGAATGGTAACATGACAAGCTTCCAAATGGGCCCAGAATTAGATAATTCTGAAACCGTTCGATATCCCAAAAGCACGTAGGAACTCTTCGATCGTCATTTTGCAATTTGGATTGTTAGTCTTTCCAAATCGCCCGATCCAACGGACACACTCATAATTCCATCGTTTGATGTCGGATTGGGTCGATGTTTGGTCTTCTGAAAGGTAATTTATTGCTCTTTTATTCCTAATTCAAATCGTCGTATTCCGAGACCATTTGGGCATCCATAAGGGGGATCGTAGTTGTGGGTCCTGAATTTTTCCTTCATCGCCTTGTCCAATAGTAACCTTCATAACTCTCTCTTCAATTGTCGAATTGAGACTATTTTGAGCTCATTGGAATGGCAACTTGACATGCTTCCAAATGGGACCAGAATTGCAAAATTCTAAGACCGTTCCATATCCCAAAAGCACGTTGGAACTCTTTGATCGTCATTTTAAATTTGGATTGTTAGTCTTTCCAAATTGGCCGATCCGACGGAGATGCTCATAACTCCATCGTTTGGTGTCGGATTGGGTCGATGTTTGGTCAGCTGAAAGGTAATTTATTGCTCTTTCATTCCTAATTCAAATTGTCGTATTCTGAGACCATTTGGGCATCCATAAGTGAGATCACAGTCATGGGTCCTTAATTTTTCCTTCATCTCCTTATCCAATAGTAACCTTCATAAGTCTCTCTTCAACGGTCGAATTTAGACTATTTTGAGCTCATAGGAATGGTAACTTGACAAGCTTCCAAATAGGACCAGAATTGGAGAATTCTGAGACCGTTCGATATCCTAAAAGCACGTTGGAACTCTTCGATCGTCATTTTGCAATTTGGAATGTTAGTCTTTCCAAATCGCCGATCCAACGGAGACGATCAAAACTCCATCGTTGATGTCGGATTGGGTCGATGTTCGTCATCTGAAAGGTAATTTATTGCTCTTTCATTCTTAATTCAAATCATCGTATTCTGAGACCATTTGGGCATCCGTAAGTGGGTCCTGAATTTTTCCTTCATCTCTTTGTCCAATAGTAACCTTCATAACTCTCTCTTCAATGGTCGAATTTAGACTATTTTGAGCTCGTTGGAATGGTAACTTGACAAGCTTCCAAATGGGACCAGAATTGGAGAATTCTGAGACCGTTCGATATCCCAAAAGCACGTTGGAACTCTTCGATCGTCATTTTGCAATTTGGATTGTTAGTCTTTCCAAATCGCCCGATCCAATGGATACGCTCATAACTCAATCGTTTGATGTCGGATTGGGTCGATGTTTGGTCATCTAAAAGGTAATTTATTGCTCTTTCATTCCTAATTCCAATCATCATATTCCGAGACCATTTGGGACTTCGTAAGTGGGTCATGAATTTTTCCTTCATCTCCTTGTCCAACAGTATCCTTCATAACTCTCTCTTCACTGGTCGAATTTAGACTACTTTGAGTTCATTGGAATGGTAACTTGACAAGCTTCCACATGGGACCCGAATTGGATAATTCTGAGACCGTTCGATATCCAAAAAGCACGTTGGAACTCTTCGATCGTCATTTTGCAATTTGGATTGTTAATCTTTCCAAATCGCCCGATCCATTGGAGACGCTCATAACTCCATTGTTTGATGTCGGATTGGGTCGATGTTTGGTCATCTGAAAGGAAATTTAGTGCTCTTTCGTTCCAGATTCAAATCATCATATTCTGAGACCATTTGGGCATCCGTAAGGGGGATCTCAGTCGTGGGTCCTGAATTTTTCCTTCATCTCCTTGTCCAATAGTAACCTTCATAACTCTGTCTTCAATGGCCGAATTTAGAATATTTTGAGGTCATAGGAATGGTAACTTGACAAGCTTCCAAATGGGACTAGAATTGGATAATTCTGAGACCGTTCGATATCTCAAATGCACGTTGGAACTCTTCCTTCGACATTTTGCAATTTCGATTGTTAATCTTTCCAAATTGCCCGATCCAACGGAGACGCTCATAACTCCATCTCTTGAGGTTGGATTGAGTCGATGTTTGGTCATCTGAAAGGTAATTTCGTGCTCTTTTATTCCTAATTCAAATCATCGTATTCTGAGACCATTTGGGCATTCGAAAGTGGGATCGCAGTCGTGGGTCCTGAATTTTTCCTTCATCTCCTTGTCCAATAGTAACCTTCATAACTCTCTCTTCAATGGTCGAATTTGGACTATTTTGAGCTCATTGGAATGGTAACATGACAAGCTTCCAAATGGGCCCAGAATTAGATAATTCTGAAACCGTTCGATATCCCAAAAGCACGTAGGAACTCTTCGATCGTCATTTGCAATTTGGATTGTTAGTCTTTCCAAATCGCCCGATCCAACGGACACACTCATAATTCCATCGTTTGATGTCGGATTGGGTCGATGTTTGGTCTTCTGAAAGGTAATTTATTGCTCTTTTATTCCTAATTCAAATCGTCGTATTCCGAGACCATTTGGGCGTCGGTAAGGGGGACCATAGTCATGGGTCCTGAATTTTTCCTTCATCTCCTTGTCCAATAGTAATATTCATAACACTCTCTTCAATGGCCGAATTTAGATTATTTTGAGCTCATTGGAATGGTAACTTGACAAACTTCCAAATGGGACCAAAATTGGAAAATTCGAAGACCGTTCAATATCCCAAATGCATAGTGGAACTCTTTGATCGTCATTTTGTAATTTGGATTGTTAGTCTTTCCGAATCGCCCGATCTAACGGAGACACTCATAACTCCATCATTTGATGACGGATTGGGTCGATGTTTGGTCATCTAAAAGGTAATTTATTGCTCTTTCATTCCTAATTCAAATCGTCGTATTCCGAGACCACTTGGGCATCCGTAAGTGGGACTTGAATTTTTTTCAACTCCTTGTCCAATAGTAACCTTCATAAATCTCTCCAATGGTCGAATTTAGACAATTTTGAGCTCATTGGAACGGTAAGTTAACAAGCTTCCAAATGGAACAGAATTGGATAATACTGAAACCGTTCGATATCCCGAAAGCACCTTGGAACTCTTCGATCGTCATTTTGCAATTTGGATTGTTAGTCTTTCCAAATCGCCCGATCCAACGCGGACGCTCATAACTCCACCGTTTGATGTCGGATTGGGTCGATGTTTGGTCATCTAAAAGGTAATTTATTGCTCTTTCATTCCTAATTTAAATCGTCGTATTTCAAGACCATTTGGGCATCCGTAAACGGGTCCTGAATTTTTCTTTCATCTCCTTGCCCAATAGTAACCTTCATACCTCTCTCATCAATAGTCGAATTTAGACTATTTTGAGCTCATTGGAATGGTAACTGGACAGGCTTCCAAATGGGACCAGAATTAGAGATTCTTGACACCATTCGATATCCCAAAAGCACGTTGGAACTCTTCCATCGTCATTTTGCAATTTGGATTAATACCCTTTCCAAATCGCCCGATCCAACGGAGACGCTCAAAACTCCATCGTTTGATGTCGGATTGGGTCGATGTTCATCATCTGAAAGGTAATTTATTGCTCTTTCATTCCTAATTTAAATTGTTGTATTCCAAGACCATTTGGGCATCCGTAAGCGGGTCCAGAATTTTTCCTTCATCTCCTTGTCCAATAGTAACCTTCATAACTCTCTCTTCTCTGGTCGAATTTAGAATATTTTGAGCTCATTGGAATAGTAACTTGACAAGCTTCCAAATGGGACCAGAATTGGAGAATTTTGAGACCGTTCGATATCCCAATAGCACGTTGGAATTCTTCGATAGTCATTTTGCAAATTGGATTGTTAGTCTTTCCAAATCGCCCGATCCAACAGAGACGCTTATAACTCCATCGTTTGATGTCGGATTGGGTCGATGTTTAGTCATTTGAATGGAAATTTATTGCTCTTTCATTCCTAATTCAAATCATCGTATTCCGAGACCATTTGGTCATCCATAAGTGGGTCCTGAATTTTTCCTTCATCTCCTTGTCTAATAGTAACCTTCATAACTCTCTCTTCAATGGTCGAATTTAGACTATTTTGAACTCATTGGAATGTTAACTTGACAAGCTTCCAAATGGGACCAAAATTGGAGAATTCTGTGACCGTTCGATATCCCAAAACCACGTTGGAACTCTTCGATCGTCATTTTGCAATTTGGATTGTTAGTCTTTCCAAATCGCACGATCCAATGGGGACGCTCATAACTCCATTGTTTGATGTCGGATTGGGTCGATGTTTGGTCATCTGAAAGGTAATTTATTGCTCTTTCATTCCTAATTCAAATCGTCATATTCCGAGACCATTTAAGGCATCCATAAGTGGGATCGCAGTCATGGGTCCGAAACTTTTCCTTCATCTCCTTATCCAATAGTAACCTTCATAACTCTCTTCAATGGTCGAATTTAGACTATTTTGAGCTCAAAGGAATGGTAACTTGACAAGATTTCAAATGGGACCAGAGTTGGAGAATTCTGAGACCGTTCGATATCCCAAAAGCACGTTGGAACTCTGCGATCGTCATTTTGCAATTTGCATTGTTACTCTTTCTAAATCGACCGATCCAACGGAGATGCTCAAAACTCCATCGTTTGATGTCGGATTGGGTCGATGTTCGTCATCTGAATGGTAATTTATTTCTCTTTCATTCCTAATTCAAATCGTCGTATTCTGAGACCATTTGGGTATCCGTAAGTGGGACCTGAATTTTTCCTTCATCTCCTTGTCCAATAGTAACCTTCGTAACTCTCTCTTCAATGGTCGAATTTAAACTATTTTGAGCTCATTGGAATGGTAACTTGTTTAGCTTCCAAATGGGACCAGAATTGGAGAATTCTGAGACCGTTCGTTATCCCAAAAGCACGTTGGAACTCTTCGATCGTCATTTAGCAATTTGGATTGTTAGTCTTTCCAAATCGCCCGATCCAACGGAGACGCTCATAACTCCATCGTTTGATGTCGGATTGGGTCGATGTTTGGTCATCTGAAAGGTAATTTATTGCTCTTTCATTCCAAATTCAAATCGTCGTATTCCGAAAGCATTTGTGCATACATAAGTGGGTCATGAATTTTTCCTTCATCCCCTTGTCGAATAGTATCCTTCATAACTCTCTCTTCAATAGTCGAATTTAGAATATTTTGAGATCATTGGAATGGTAACTTGACATGCTTCCAAATGGGACCAGAATTGGATAATTCTGAGGCCGTTCGATATCCCAAAAGCACGTTGGAACTCTTCGATCGTCATTTTGCAATATGGATTGTTATTCTTTCCAAATAGCGCGATCCAATGGAGACGCTCATAACTCCATTGTTTGATGTCGGATTGGGTCGATGTTTGGTCATCTGAAAGGAAATTTTGTGCTCTTTCGTTCCAGATTCAAATGATCATATTCTGAGACCGTTTGGGCATCCGTAAGTGGGATCGCAGTCATGGGTCCTGAATTTTTCCTTCATCTCCTTGTCCAATAGTAACCTTCATAACTCTCTCTTCAATGGCCGAATTTAGACTATTTTGAGCTCATAGGAATGGTAACTTGACAAGCTTCCGAATGGGACTAGAATTGGATAATTCTGAATCCGTTCGATGAGCTCATAGGAATGGTAACTTGACAAGCTTCCGAATGGGACTAGAATTGGATAATTCTGAATCCGTTCGATATCTCAAATCAACGTTGGAACTCTTCCTTCGACATTTTGCAATTTGGATTGTTAATCTTTCCAAATCGCCCGATCCAACGGAGACGCTCATAACTCCATCTCTTGAGGTTGGATTGAGTCGATGTTTGGTCATCTGAAAGGTAATTTAGTGCTCTTTTATTCCTAATTCAAATCATCATGTTCCGAGACCATTTGGGCATTCGAAAGTGGGATCACAGTCGTGGGTCCTGAATTTGGGCATTCGTAAGTGGGCCTTGAATATTTTTCATCTCCTTGTCCAATAGTAACCTTCATAAATCTCTCTTCAATGGTCGAATTTAGACTATTTTGAGCTCATTAGAATGGTAACCTGACAAGCTTCCAAACGGTACATAATTGGATAATTCTGAAATCGTTCGATATCCCAAAAGCACGTTGGAACTCCTCGATCGTCATTTTGCAATTTGGATTGTTAGTGTTTCCAAATCGCCTGATCTGACGCGGACACTCATAACTCCACTGTTTGATGTCGGATTGGGTTGATGTTTGGTCATCTGAAAGGTAATTTATTGCTCTTTCATTCTTAATTCAAATCATTGTATTCCGAGACCATTTGGGCATCCGTAAGTGGGTCCTGAATTTTTCCTTCATCTCCTTGTCCAATAGTAAACTTCATACCTCTCTCATCAATGGTCGAATTTAGACTATTTTGAGATCATTAGAATGGTAACTGGACAAGCTTCCAAATGGAACCAGAATTGGAGAATCTTGAGAATGTTCGATATCCCCAAAGCACGTTGGAACTCTTCCATCGTCATTTTGCAATTTGGATTATTACCCTTTCCAAATCGCCCGATCCAACGGAGACGCTCAAAACTCCATCGTTTGATGTTGAATTGGGTCGATGTTCGTCATTTGAAAGGTAATTTATTGCTCTTTCATTCCTAATGCAAATCGTCGTATTCCGAGACCATTTGGGCATCCGTAAGCGGGTCCAGAATTTTTCCTTCATCTCCTTGTCCAATAGTAACCTTCATAACTCTCTCTTCCCTGGTCGAATTTAGAATATTTTGAGCTCATTGGAATGGTAACTTAACAAGCTTCCAAATGGGACCAGAATTGGAGAATTTTGAGCCCGTTCGATATCCCAATAGCACGTTGGAACTCGTCGATCGTCATTTTGCAATTTGGATTGTTAGTCTTTCCAAATCGCCCGATCCAACGGAGACGCTCATAACTCCATCGTTTGATGTCGGATTGGGTCGATGTTTAGTCATTTGAATCGTAATTTATTGCTCTTTCATTCCAAATTTAAATCGTCGTATTCCGAGACCGTTTGGTCATCCGTAAGTGGGTCCTGAATTTTTCCTTCATCTCCTTGTCTAACAGTAACCTTCATAACTCTCTCTTCAAAGGTCGAATTTAGACTATTTTGGGCTCATTGGAATGGTAACTTGACAAGCTTCCAAATGGGACCAGAATTGGAGAATTCTGTGACCGTTCGATATCCCAAAACCACGTTGGAACTCTTCGATCGTCATTTTACAATTTGGATTGTTAGTCTTTCCAAATCGCACGATCCAACGGAGACGCTCATAACTCCATTGTTAGATGTCGGATTGGGTCGATGTTTGGTCATCTGAAAGGTAATTTATTGCTCTTTCATTCCTAATTAAAATCGTCAAATTCCGATACCATTTTGGGCATCCATAAGTGGGATCGCAGTCATGGGTCTGAAATTTTTCCTTCATCTCCTTATCCAATAGTAACCTTCATAACTCTCTCTTCAATGGTCGAATTTAGACTATTTTGAGCTCAAAGGAATGGTAACTTGACATGCTTTCAAATGGGACCAGAGTTGGAGAATTTTGAGACCGTTCGATATCCCAAAAGCACGTTGGAACTCTTCGATCGTCATTTTGCAATTTGGATTGTTACTCTTTCTAAATCGCTTGATCCAACGGAGACGCTCAAAACTCCATCGTTTGATGTCGGATTGGGTCAATGTTCGTCATCTGAATGGTAATTTATTTCTCTTTCATTCCTAATTAAAATCGTCAAATTCCGATACCATTTTGGGCATCCATAAGTGGGATCGCAGTCATGGGTCTGAAATTTTTCCTTCATCTCCTTATCCAATAGTAACCTTCATAACTCTCTCTTCAATGGTCGAATTTAGACTATTTTGAGCTCAAAGGAATGGTAACTTGACATGCTTTCAAATGGGACCAGAGTTGGAGAATTTTGAGACCGTTCGATATCCCAAAAGCACGTTGGAACTCTTCGATCATCATTTTGCAATTTGGATTGTTACTCTTTCTAAATCGCTTGATCCAACGGAGACGCTCAAAACTCCATCGTTTGATGTCGGATTGGGTCGATGTTCGTCATCTGAATGGTAATTTATTTCTCTTTCATTCCTAATTCAAATCGTCGTATTCTGAGACCATTTGGGTATCCGTAACTGGGAACTGAATTTTTCCTTCATCTCCTTGTCTAATAGTAACCTTCGTAACTCTCTCTTCAATGGTCGAATTTAAACTATTTTGAGCTCATTGGAATGGTAACTTGACAAGCTTCTAAATGGGACCAGAATTGGAGAATTCTGAGACCGTTCGTTATCCCAAAAGCACGTTGGAACTCTTCAATCGTCATTTTGCAATTTGGATTGTTAGTCTTTCCAAATCGCCCGATCCAACAGAGACGCTCATAACTCCATCTTTTGATGTCGGATTGGGTTGATGTTTGTTCATCTAAAAGGTAATTTATGGCTCTTTCATTCCTAATTCAAATCGTCGTATTCCGAGACCATTTGGTCATCCGTAAGTGGGTCATGAATTTTTCCTTCATCTCCTTGTCCAATAGTAACCTTCATAACTCTTTCTTCAATGGTCGAATTTAGACTATTTTGAGCTCATTGGAATGGGAACTTGACAAGCTTCCAAATGGGACGATAATTGGATAGTTTTGAGACCGTTCGATATCCCAAAAGCACGTTGGAACTCTTCGATCGTCATTTTGCAATATGGATTGTTAATCTTTCCAAATCGCGCGATCCAATGGAGACGCTCATAACTCGATTGTTTGATGTTGGATTGGGTTGATGTTTGGTCATCTGAAAGGAAATTTAGTGCTCTTTCATTCCAGATTCAAATCGTCATATTCTGAGATCATTTGGGCATCCGTAAGTGGGATCGCAGTCGTGGGTCCTAAATTTTTCCTTCATCTCCTTGTCCAATAGTAACCTTCATGACTCTCTCTTCAATGGCCAAATTTACACTATTTTGAGCTCATTGGAATGGTAACTTGACCAGCTTCCAAATGGGACCAGAATTGGATAATTCTGAGACCGTTCGATATCCCAAATGCACATTGGAACTCTTCGTTCGACATTTTACAATTTGGATGAGCTTAAAATAGTCTAAATTCGACCACTGAATAGAGAATTATGAAGATTACGATTGGGCAAGAAGATGAAGGAAAAATTCAGGACTGACGACTGTGATCTCCCTTACGGATGCCGAAATGGTCTTGGAATAAGTCGATTCCATTCAGGAATGAAAGAGCACTAAATTCCCTTTCAGATGACCAAAAATTGACCCAATCCGACATCGAATGAGGGAGTTATGAGCGACTCCGTTGGATCGCGCGATTTGGAAAGATTAACAATCCAAATTGCAAAGTGACGATCGAAGAGTTCCAACGTGCTTAGGGGATATCGAACGGTCTTATAATTAGCCAATTCGGATCCCATTTGGTGGCTTGTCAAGTTACCACTCCAAGGAACTCAAAATAGTCTAAATTCGACCACTTAAGAGAGAGTTTTGATGGTTGCTATTGATCAAAGAGATGAAGGAAAAATTCTAGACCCACGACTGCAATCCCACTTATGGATGCCCGAATGGTCTTGAGATGCGACAATTTCAATTAGGAATGAAGGAGCACAACATTACCTTTTAGATGACCAAACATCGGCCCAATCCGACATCAAACGAGGGAGCTATGAGTGTCTGCATTGGATCACGCGATTTGGAAAGAATAACAATCCAAATTGTAAAATGTGACCGAAGAGTTCCAACATGCTTTTGGGATATCGAATAGTCTCGGAATTAGCCAATTCAGGTCCCATTTGCAAGCTTGATAGTTACCATTCCAATGAGCGCAAGATAATCTAAATTCAACCACTGAAGAGAGAGTTATGAAGGTTACTATTGGACAAGGAGATCACGAAAATTTTTAGGACCCACAACTGCGATACCGCTTACGGATGCCCAAATGGTCTTGGAATACATCGAATTCAAACAGGAATGAAAGAGCACTAAATTACCTTTCAGATGACCAAACATCGACCCAATCCAACATCAAACGATGGAGTTATGAGCGTCTCCATTGGATTGGGTGATTTGGAGAGATTAATAATCCAAATTGCAAAATGACTATCGAAGAGTTCCAATGTGCTTTTGGGATATCGAATGGTCTCAGAATTATCCAATTCTGGTCTCATTTGGAATCTTGTGAAGTTAGCATTCCAATGAGCTCAAAATAGTCTAAATTCGACCACTAAAGAGAGAGTTATGAAGGTTACTATTGGACAAGGAGATGAAGGAATAATTAAGGACCCACGACTGCAATCCCACTTACGGATGCCCAAATGTTCTCGGAATATGACGATTTCAATCAAGAATGAAAAGCACTAAATTACCTTTCAGATGACCAAACATCGACCCAATCCGACATCAAATGAGGGAGTTATGAGTGTCTCTATTGGATCGCGCGATTTGGAAAGATTAACAATCCAAATTGCAAAATGACGATCGAAGAGTTCCAACGTGCCTTTAGGATATCGAACAGTCTCAGAATGATCCAATTCTGATCCCATTAGACAGCTTGTCAAGTTACCATTCCAATGAGCTAAAAATAGTCTAAATTCGGCCACTGAAGAGGGAGTTATGTAGGTTACTATTGGACAACGAGATGAAGGAAAAATTCAGAACCCATGACTGTGATACCGCTTACGGACGCCCAAATGGTCTCGGAATACGATGATTTCATACAGGAATGAATGCGCACTAAATTACCTTTCAGATGACCAAACATCGACACAATCCAACATCAAACGATGGCGTTATGAGCGCCTCCATTGGATTGGGCGATTTGGAAAGATTAACAATCCAAATTGTGAAATGATGATCGAAGAGTTCCAACGTGCTTTTGGGATATTGAACGGTCTCAAAATTATCCAATTCCAGTCCCATTAGGAAGCTCGTCAAGTTACGATTCCAATGAGCTCAAAATAGTCTAAATTCGACCACTGAAGAGAGAATTATGAAGGTTACTATTGGACAAGGAGATGAAGGAAAAATTCAGGACCGACGACTGCGGTCTCCCTTACGGATGCCGAAATGGTCTTGGAATACGACGATTCCATTCAAGAATGAAAGAGCACTAAATTCCCTTTCAGATGACCAAAAATCGACCCAATCCGACATCAAATGAGGGAGTTATGAGCGACTCCGTTGGATCGCGCGATTTGGAAAGATTAACAATCCAAATTGCAAAGTGATGATCGAAGAGTTCCAACGTGCTTAGGGGATATTGAACGGTCTTAGAATTAGCCAATTCGGATCCCATTTGGTGGCTTGTCAAGTTACCACTCCAAGGAATTCAAAATAGTCTAAATTTGACCACTTAAGAGAGAGTTTTGATGGTTACTATTGGTCAAAGAGATGAAGGAAAAATTCAGGACCCACGACTGTAATCCCACTTATGGATGCCCGAATGGTCTTGAGATGTGACAATTTCAATCAAGAATGAAGAAGCACAAAATTACCTTTTAGATGACCAAACATCGGCCCAATCCGACATCAAACGAGGGAGCTATGAGCGTCTGCATTGGATCGCGCGATTTAGAAAGATTAACAATCCAAATTGTAAAATGATGACCGAAGAGTTCCAACATGCTTTTGGTATATCGAACGGTCTCAGAATTAGCCAATTCAGTCCCAGTTGGAAGCTTGACTAGTTACCATTCCAATGAGCTCAAAATAATCTAAATTCGACCACTGAAGAGAGAGTTATAAAGGTTACTATTGGACACGGAGATGAAGGAAAAATTCAGGACCTGCAACTACGAAACCGCTTACGGATGCCCAAATGGTCTCGGAATACATCGATTTCAAACAGGATTGAAAGAGCACCAAATTACCTTTCAGATGACCAAAAATCGACCTAATCCAACATGAAACGATGTTGTTATGAGCGTCTCCATTAAATTGGGTGATTTGGAAGGACTAACAATCCAAATTGCAAAATGACTATCGCAGAGTTTCAACATGCTTTTGGGATATCGAACGGTCGCAGAATTATCCAATTCTGGTCCCATTTTAAATTATTGTCAAGTTACCATTCCAATGAGCTCAAAATAGTCTAAATTCGACCACTGAAGAGATAGTTATGAAGGTTACTATTGGATAAGGAGATGATGGAATAATTAAGGACCCACGATTGCGATCCCACTTACGGATGCCCAAATGGTCTCGGAATATGACGATTGCAATCAAGAATGAAAGAGCACTAAATTACCTTTCAGATGACCAAACATCGACCCAATCCGACATCAAACGAGGGAGTTATGAGCGTCTCCGTTGGATCGCACGATTTGGAAAGATTAACAATCCAAATTGCAAAATGACGATCGAAGAGTACCAACGTGCTTTTGGGATATCGAACGGTCTCAGAATTATCCAATTCTGATCCCATTAGACAGCTTGTCAAGTTACCATTCTAATGAGCTAAAAATAGTCTAAATTCGGCCACTGAAGAGAGAGTTATGAAGGTTACTATTGGACAACGAGATGAAGGAAAAATTCAGGACCCACGACTGTGATATCGCTTACGGACGCCCAAATGGTCAAGGAATACGACAATTTCATACAGGTATGAAAGCGCACTAAATTACCTTTCAAATGACCAAACATCGACCCAATCCAACATCAAACAATGGAGTTATGAGCGTCTTCATTGGATTGGGCGATTTGGAGAGATTAACAATCCAAATTACAAAAGGACGATGGAAGAGTTCCAACGTGCTTTTGGGATATCGAACGGTCTCAAAATTATCCAATTCTGGTCCCATTTGGAAGCTCATCAAGTTACTATTCCAATGAGCTCAAAATAGTCTAAATTCGACCACTGAAGAGAGAGTTATGAAGGTTACTATTGGACAAGGAGATGAAGGAAAATATCAGGATCGACGACTGCGATCCCACTTACGGATGCGCAAATGGTCTCAGAATACGACGATTTCAATCAGGAATGAAAGAGCACTAAATTACCTTTCAGATGACCAAACATCGACCCAATCTGACATTAAATGAGGGAGTTAGGAGCGTCTCCGTTGGATCATGCGATTTGGAAAGATTAAAAATCCAAATTGCAAAATGACGATCGAAGAATTACAACGTGCTTTTGGGATATCGAACGGTCTCGGAATTATCCAATTATGATCCCATTAGGCTGCTTGTCAAGTTACCATTCCAATGACCTAAAAATAGTCTAAATTCAACCACTAAAGAGAGAGTTACGAATGTTACTA
Source organism: Magnolia officinalis (assembly GCA_021015155.1). Classification (NCBI taxonomy): domain Eukaryota; kingdom Viridiplantae; phylum Streptophyta; class Magnoliopsida; order Magnoliales; family Magnoliaceae; genus Magnolia; species Magnolia officinalis. Next base: position 59,904,969 of record JAJHSJ010000004.1, read on the forward strand.
TTGGACAATGAGATGGAGGAAAAATTCAGGACCCACGACTGCGATACCACTTACGGATGCCCAAATGGTCTCGAAATATGATGATTTCAAACAGGAATGAAAGAGCACTAAATTACCTTTCAGATGACCAAACATCGACCCAATCTAACATCAAACAATGGAGTAATGAGCGTCTCCACTGGATTGGGAGATTTGGAAAGATTAACAATCCAAATGGTAAAATAACGATCGAAGAGTTCCAACATGCTTTTTGAATATCGAACGGTCTTAGAATTATCCAATTCTAGTCCTATGTGGAAGCTCGTCAAGTTACGATTCCAATGAGCTTCAAATAGTCTAAATTCGACAACTGAAGAGAGTTATGAAGGTTACTATTGCAGAAGGTGATGGAGGAAAAATTCACGACCGACGTCTTCGATCCCCCTTACAGATGTCGAAATGGTCTCAGAATAAGACGATTGCAATTAGGTGTGATAGAGCACTAAATTCCCCTTCAGATGACCAAAAATTGACCCAATCCAATATCAAACGAGGGAGTTATGAGCGTCTCTGTTGGATCACGCGATTTGGAAAGATTAACAATCCAAATTGCAAAATGACATTCAAAGAATTCCAACGTGCTTTTGGCATATCGAACGGTCTCGAAATTATCCAATTCTAATCCCATTAGGCAGCTTGTCAAGTTACCATTCCAATGAGCTAAAAATAGTCTAAATTCGGCCACTGAAGAGAGAGTTATGAAGGTTACTATTGGACAACGAGATGATGGAAAAATTCAGGACCCACGACTGTGATATCGCTTATGGATGCCCAAATGGTCTCGGAATACGACGATTTCATACAGGTATGAAAGCACACTAAATTACCTTTCAGATGACCAAATATCGACCCAATCTAACATCAAACAATGGAGTTATGAGTGTCTCCATTGGATTGGGCGATTTGGAGAGATTAACAATCCAAATTACAAAAGGACGATCGAAGAGTTCCAATGTGCTTTTGGGATATCGAACGGTCTCAAAATTATCCAATTCTGGTCCCATTTAGAAGCTCGTCAAGTTACTATTCCAATGAGCTCAAAATAGTCTAAATTCGACCACTGAAGAGAGAGTTTTAAAGGTAACTATTGGACAAGGAGATGAAGGAAAATATCAGGATAGACGACTGCGATCCCACTTACGGATGCCCAAATGGTCTCAGAATACGACGATTTCAATCAGGAATGAAAGAGCACTAAATTACCTTTCAGATGACCAAACATCGACCCAATCTGACATCAAACGAGGGGGTTATGAGCGTCTCCGTTGGATCGTGCGATTTGGAAAGATTAAAAATCCAAATTGCAAAATGACGATTGAAGAATTCCAACGTGCTTTTGGGATATCGAACGGTATCAGAATTATCCAATTCTGATCCCATTAGGCAGCTTGTCAAGTTGCCATTCCAATGAGCTAAAAATAGTCTAAATTCGACCACTAAAGAGAGAGTTACCAATGTTATTATTGGACAATGAGATGAAGGAAAAATTCAGGACCCACGACTGCGATACCACTTACAGATGCCCAAATGGTCTCGAAATATGATGACTTCAAACATGAATGAAAGAGCACTAAATTACCTTTCAGATGACCAAACATCGACCCAATCCAACATCAAACAATGGAGTTGTAAGCGTCTCCACTGGATTGGGAGATTTGGAAAGATTAATAATCCAAATGGTAAAATAACGATCGAAGAGTTCCAACATGCTTTTGGAATATCGAACGGTCTTAGAATTATCCAATTCTGGTCCTATTTGGAAGCTCGTCAAGTTAAGATTCCAATGAGCTCCAAATAGTCTAAATTCGACCACTGAAGAGAGAGTTATGAAGGTTAGTATTGCAGAAGGTGATGGAGGAAAAATTCACGGCCGACGTCTTCGATCCCCCTTACAGATGCCGAAATGGTCTCAGAATAAGACGTTTGCAATTAGGTATGACAGAGCACTAAATTCCCCTTCAGATGACCAAAAATTGACCCAATCCAATATCAAACGAGGGAGTTATGAGCGTCTCCGTTGGATCGCGCGAAAGATTAACAATCCAAATTGCAAAATGACATTCAAAGAATTCCAACGTGCTTTTGGGATATCGAACGGTCTCGGAATTATCCAATTCTGATCTCATTAGGCAGCTTGTCAAGTTACCATTCCAATGAACTAAAAATAGTCTAAATTCGGCCACTGAAGAGAGAGTTATAAAGGTTACTATTAGACAACGAGATGAAGGAAAAATTCAGGACCCATGACTGTGATATCGCTTACGGATGCCCGAATGGTCTCGGAATATGACGATTTCATACAGGTATGAAAGCGCACTAAATTACCTTTCAGATTACCAAACATCGACCCAATCCAACATCAAACAATGGAGTTATGAGCGTCTCCATTGGATTGGGCAATTTGGAGAGATTAACAATCCAAATTACAAAAGGACGATCGAAGAGTTCCAACGTGCTTTTGGGATATCGAATGGTCTCAAAATTATCTAATTCTGGTCCCATTTGGAAGCTCGTCAAGTTACTATTCCAATGAGCTCAAAATAGTCTAAATTCGACCACTGAAGAGAGAGTTTTGAAGGTTACTATTGGACAAGGAGATGAAGGAAAATATCAGGATAGGCGACTGCGATCCCACTTACAGATGCCCAAATGGTCTCGGAATACGACGATTTCAATCAGGAATGAAAGAGCACTAAATTACCTTTCAAATGACCAAACATCGACCCAATCTGACATCAAACGAGGGAGTTATGAGCGTCTCCGTTGGATCGCGCGATTTGGAAAGATTAAAAATCCAAATTGCAAAATGACGATCGAAGAATTCCAACATGCTTTTGGGATATCGAACGGTATCAGAATTATCCAATTCTGATCCCATTAGGCAGCTTGTCAAGTTACCATTCCAATGAGCTAAAAATAGTCTAAATTCGACCATTGAAGAGAGAGTTATGAATGTTACTATTGGACAATGAGATGAAGGAAAAATTCAGGGCCCACGACTGCGATACCACTTACGGATGCCCAAATGGTCTCGAAATACGACGTTTCAAACAGGAATGAAAGAGCACTAAATTACCTTTCAGATGACCAAACATTGACCCAATCCAACATCAAACAATGGAGTTATGAGCGTCTCCACTGGATTAGGAGATTTGGAAAGATTAACAATCCAAATTGTAAAATAACGATCGAAGAGTTCCAACGTGCTTTTGGAATATCGAATGGTCTTAGAATTAGCCAATTTGGGTCCCATTTGGTGGCTTGTCAAGTTACCACTCCAAGGAACTCAAAATTGTCTAAATTCCACCACTGAAGAGAGATTTGTGAAGGTTACTATTGGACGAAGAGATGAAGGAAAAATTCAGGACCTACGATTGCGATCCCACTTATGGATGCCCAAATGGTCTCGGGATACAACAATTTCAATCAGGAATGAAGGAGGACTAAATTACCTTTCAGATGACCAAACATCGGCCCAATCCGACATCAAACGAGGGAACTATGAGCATCTCTGTTGGATCGCGTGATTTGGAAAGATTAACAATCCAAATTGCAAAATGATGATTGACGAGTTCCAACATGCTTTTGAGATTTCGAACGGTCTCAGAATTAGCCAATTCAGGTCCCATTTGGAAGCTTGTCAAGTTACCATTCCAATGAATTCAAAATAGTCTAAATTCTACCATTGAAGAGAGAGTTATGAAGGTTACAATTGGACAAGGAGATAAAGGAAAAATTCAGGACCGACGAGTGCGATTCCACTTACGGATGCCCAAATGGCCTCCGAATACGACGATTTTGATTAGGAATGAAAGAGCACAAAATTTAGAAGCATCGCCGTTCGTTGATGAAGTGATGCAGGCTCAGCTGTCAAAAAGGTTTCACCTCCCGCAGATTACACCTTTCACTGGCAAAACCGACCCAACTGAGCACATCGAATGCTTCCAAACGTACATGGAATTGCATAATGCCTCGGATGCTGTAATGTGCCGAGCTTTCTCCATCACCTTAGTTGACGTAGCTCGACTTTGTTTCAAGCAGCTAAAACCGAAGTCCATCAGCTCGTTCATGAAACTTAGCGACGCCTTTCTCACCAATTTCATTGGTGGAAAGAAGAAGCTGAAGCTGCCAATACATCTGAACAACATAGTTCAGAAGGAGAGAGAGCTACTGAAAGACTACATCAAACGCTTTAATTTTAAGTCACTCTAGGTCCGAAAACACTCGGAAGAGACAACACTCAATTCCATCATGCAGGGTGTTAGGAATAAGCCGTTTCTGACATCCTTGGACAAAAATCTGCCTGAGACTCTGGCTGAATTCATGACTCAGTCGGATAAGTACGCGAACGCTGAGGAAACAAGAAATCTGCGTGAGGCTGCCCAGAATGCAAAGGCCCCGGCCAAAGAGTCAGCCAAAAAGGAAGTTGACTCGGCCGATGGAAAGAAGCGTAAGTACGACCGAACGCGCGATTAAAGTAAGTCGGGTAAACGACCCGATCGAAAGTTCTCTACGTATACCCCAGTCAACAAACTACAAGAGCAGGTGTTGATGGGATTAAGGGTGAAGGATTTGTCAGTTGGCCGAATAAGCTTCAAAGTAATCCGAACTGACGGAATAAAGATAAATATTGCCACTACCATCGTGATCATGGCCAAAGTACAAGTGATTGTTATCACTTGAAGGAAGAGATCGAAAGACTTATCCGAGAAGGCCGACTCAGAGAGCAAGTCAAAAGAAGCGGGACAACAGAAGAACGCCCGGGTGACAACCGACCCACAGAGGAAATTCGAACCATTGTTGGAGGTCCCTGAGGTGGGGGCGACTCAAACAATGCTGTGGTTCGCCCAATCAGACATCAAGCGAGGGAGTTAAGAGCATCTCCGTTGGTTCGCCCAATTTAGAAGGATTAACGATCCAAATTACAAAATGATGATCGAAGAGTTCCAACGTGCTTTTGGGATATCGAACGGTCTCAGAATTAGCCAATTCGGGTCCCATTTGGAAGCTTTTCTAGTTACCATTCCGATGAGATTGAAATAGTATAAATTTGACCACTAAAGAGAGAGTTATGAAGGTTACAATTGGAGAAGGAGATGAAGGAAAAATTCAGGACCCACGACTGCAATCTTACATACAGATGCCCAAATGGTCTCAGAATATGACGATTTTAATCAGGAATGAAAGAGCACAAAATTACCTTTTAGATGACCAAACATCGACCCAATCCGACATCAAACGATGGAGTTATGAGCGTCACCATTGGATTGGGCGATTTGGAAAGATTAACAATCCGAATTGCAAAATTATGATCGAAGAGTTCCAACGTGCTTTTGGGATGTCGAACGGTCTCAGAATTATCCAATTTTGGTCCCATTTAGAGGCTCGTCAAGTTACGATTCCAATGAGCTCAAAATAGTCTAAATTCGACCACTGAAGAGAGAGTTATGAAGGTTACTATTGGATAAGGAGATGAAGGAAAACTTTAGGACCGACGACTACGATCCACCTTACGAATGCTGAAATGGTCTCGGAATAAAATGATTCCAATCTGGAATGAAAGAGCACTAAATTCCCTTTCAGATGACCAAAAATTGACCAAATCTGACATCAAACGAGGGAGTTATGAGCGTCTCCGTTGGATCGCGCAATTTGGAAAGATTAACAATCCAAATTGCAAAGTGACGATCGAAGAGTTCCAACGTGCTTTTGGGATATCAAACTGTCTTAGAATTAGCCAATTCGGGTCCCCATTTGGTGGCTTGTGAAGTTACCACTCCAAGGAACTCAAAATAGTCTAAATTCGACCACTGAAGAGAGAGTTATGAAGGTTACTACTGGACAAAGAGATGAAGGAAAAATTTTGGACCCACGACTGCGATCCTACTTAAGGATGCCCAATTGTCTTGGAATACGATGATTTCAAACAAGAATGAAAGAGCACTAAATTACCTTTCAGATGACCAAACCACGACCCAATCCAACCTCAAACTATGGAGTTATGAGCGTCTCCATTGGATTGGGTGATTTGGAAAGATTAACAATCTAAATTGCAAAATGACGATCGAAGGGTTCCAACGTACTTTTGGGATATCAAATGGTCTCAGAATTATCCAATTCTGGTCCCATTTGGAAGCTCCTCAAGTTAAGATTCCAATGAGCTCAAAATAGTCTAAATTCGACCACTGAAGAGAGAGTTATGAAGGTTACTATTAGACATGGAGATGAAGGAAAAATTCAGGACCGACGACTGCGATCCCCCTTACGGATGCCGAAATGGTCTCGGAATAAGACGATTCCAATTAGGAATGAAAGAGCTCTAAATTCCCTTTCAGATGACCTAAACATCGACACAATCCGACGTCAAACGAGGGAGTTATGAGCATCTCCGTTGGATCGCGCAATTTGGAAAGATTAACAATCCAAATTGCAAAATGACGATCGAAGAGTTCCAACGTGCTTTTGGGATATCGAACAGTCTCAGAATTAGCCAATTTGGGTCCCATTTGGTGGCTTGTCAAGTTACCACTCCAATGAACTCAAAATAATCTAAATTTAACCACTGAAGAGAGAGTTATGAAGGTTACTATTGGACAAAGAGAAGAAGGAAAAATTCTGGAGCCTAAACGGCGATCCCAATTATGGATGCCCAAATGGTCTCGGGATACGACAATTTTAATCAGGAATGAAGGAGCACTAAATTACCTTCTGAGATGACCAAACATCGGCCCAATCCAACATCAAAAGAGGGAGCTATGAGCGTCTCTGTTGGATCGCGCGATTTAGAAAGATTAACAATCCAAATTGCAAAATGATGATCGAAGATTTCCAACATGCTTTTGCGATATCGAACAGTCTATGAATTAGCCAATTAAGGTCTCATTTGGAAGCTTGACAAGTTACCATTCCAATGAGCTCATATTAATCTAAATTTGACCACTGAAGAGAGAGTTGTGAAGGTTACTATTGGACAAGGAGATGAAAGAAAAATTCAGGACCCACGACTGCGATACCACTTACGGATGCCCATATTGTCTCGGAATACAATGATCTCAAACAGTGATGAAAGAGCACTAAATTACCTTTTAGATGACCAAACATCGACCCAATCCGACATCAAACGATGGAGTTTTGAGCGTCTCCATTGGATTGGGCGATTTGGAAAGATTAACAATCGAAATTGGAAAATGACTATTGAAGAGTTCCAACGTGCTTTTGGGATATTGAACGGTCTTAGAATTATCCAATTCTGGTCCCATTTGGAATCTTGTCAAGTTACCATTCCAATGTGCTCAAAATATTCTAAATTCGACCGGTGAAGAGAGTGTTATGAAGGTTACTATTGGACAAGGAGATGAAGGAAAAATTCAGGACCGATGAATGTGATTCCACTTACGGATGCCCAAATGGCCTCAGAATACGACGATTTCAATCAAGACTGAAAGAGCACTATATACCTTTCAGATGACCAAACATCGACCCAATCCGACATCAAACATGGGAGTTATGAGTGCCTCCATTAGATCGCCCAATTTAGAAAGATTAACAATCCAAATTACAAAATGACGATCGAAGAGTTCCAAAGTGCTTTGGGATATCGAACGGTCTCAGAATTACCCAATTCGGGTCCCATTTGGAAGCTTGTCAAGTTACCATTCCAATGAGCTCAAAATAGTCTAAATTCGACCACTGAAGAGAGAGTTATGACGGTTACTGTTGGACAAGGAGATGATGGAAAATTCAGGACCCACGACTGCGATCCCACTTACGGATGTCTAAATGGTCTCAGAATATGACGATTTTAGTCAGGAATGAAAGAGCACTAAATTAGCTTTCAAATGACGAAACATCGACCCAATCCGACCTCAAACAAGCGAGGTATGAGCATCTCCGTTGGATCATGCGATTTGGAAAGAATAACAATCCAAATTGTAAAATGACGATCTAAGAGTTCCAACCTGCTTTTGGGATATCGAACGGTCTAAGAATTATCCAATTCTGATCCCATTTGGAAGCTTGTCAAGTTACCATTCCAATGAGTTCAAAATAGTCTAAATTCGACCACTGAAGAGAGAGTTATGAAAGTGACTATTAGACAATAAGGTGAAGGAAAAATTCAGGACCGCCAATTGAAATACCACTTAAGGATGCCCAAATGGTCTCGGAGTACGACGATTTCAAGCAGGAATGAAAGAGCACTAAATTACATTTTAGATAACCAAACATCGTCCCAATCCATCATGAAACGAGGGAGTTATGAGTGTTTCCATTGGATTAGGCAATTTGGAAAGATTAACAATCCAAATTGTAAAATGACGATCGAAGAGTTCCAATGTGCTTTTGGGATATCGAACGATCTCAAAATTATCCAATTTTGGTCCCATTTGGAAGCTCGTCAAGTTACGATTCCAATGAGCTCAAAATAGCCTAAATTCGACTACTGAAGAGAGAGTTATGAAGGTAACTATTGGACAAGGAGATGAAGGAAAAATTCAGGACCGACGACTGTGATCCCCCTTACGGATGACGAAATGGTCTCAGAATAAGACAATTCGTATCCAGAATGAAAGAGCACTAAATTCCCATTCAGATGACCAAAAATCAACCCAAACCGTCATCAAACGAGGGATTTATCAACCCAATTCGTATCTGTTAGATTGCATGATTAGGAAAGATTAACAATCCAAATTACGAAATGACGATCGAAGAGTTCCCACGTGCTTTTGGGATATCGAATGGTCTAAGAATTAGCCAATTCGGGTCCCATTTGGAGGCTTGTCAAGTAACCACTCCAATGAACTCAAAATAGTCTAAATTCAACCACTGAAGAGAGAGTTATGAAGGTCACTATTGGGCAAAGAGATGAAGGAAAAATTTAGGACCCACGACTGCGATTCCACTTACGGATGCCCAAATGGTCTCGGAATACGATGATTTCAATCAGGAATGAAAGAACACTAAATTACCTTTCAGATGACCAAACATCGACCCAATCTGACATCTAACGAGGGAGTTATGAGCGTCTACGTCGGATCATGCGATTTGGAAAGATTAACAATCCAAATTGCAAAATGATGATCAAAGAGTTCCAACGAGCTTTTGGGAAATCGAACAGTCTCAGAATTATCCAATTCTGGTCCCATTTGGAAGCTTGTCAAGTTACCATTCCAATCAGCTCAAAATAGTCTAAATTCGTCCACTAAAGAGAGAGTTAAGAAGGTTACTCTTGGACAAGGAGATGAAGGAAAAATTCAGGACCCACGACTACGATCCCACTTACGGATGCCCATATGGTCTCGGAATCCAACGATTTCAATCAGGAATGAAATAAAACTAAATTACGTTTCAGATGACCAAACATCGACCCAATCCAACATCAAACGATGGAGTTATGAGCGTCTCCATTGGATTGGGCGATTTAGAAAGATTAACAATTCAAATTGCAAAATGACTATCGAAGAATTCCAAGGTGCTTTTAGATATCAAATGGTCTCAGAATTAACCAATTCTGGTCCCATTTGGAATCTTGTCAAGTTACCATTCCTATGAGCTCAAAATAGTTTAAATTCGACCACTGAAGAGAGGGTTATGAAGGTTACTATTGGACGAGGAGATGAAGGAAAAATTCTGGACCGACGACTGCGATTCCACTTACGGATGCCCAAATGGCCTCGGAAAACGACAATTTGAATCCGGAATGAAAGAGCACTGTATTGCCTTTCAGATGACCAAACCTTGAACCAATCCGACATCAAACGAGGGAGTTATGAGCGTCTCCGTTGAATCTTCCAATTTGGAAAGATTAACGATCTAAATTGCAAAATGACGATCGAAGAGTTCCAACGTGCTTTTGGGATATCGAACGGTCTCAGAATTTGCCAATTCGGGTTCCATTTGGAAGCTTGTCAAGTTACCATTCCAATGAGCTCGAAATAGTATACATTCGACCACTGAAGAGAGAGTTATGAAGGTTAAATTGGACAAGGAGATGAACGAAAAATTCAGGACCCACGACTGCGATCCCACTTACGGATGCCCAAATGGTCTCGGAATACGACGATTTCAATCAGGAATGAAAGAGCACTAAATTACCTATCACATGACCAAGCATCGGCCCAATCCGACATCAAACGAGGGAGTTATGAGCATCTCCGTTGGATCATGCGATTTGGAAAGATTAACAATCCAAATTGCATAATGACGACCGAAGAGTTCCAATGTGCTTTTAGGATATTGAACGGTCTCAGAATTATCCAATTCTGATCCCATTTAGAAGCTTGTCAAGTTACCATTCCAATGAGCTAAAAATAGTCTAAATTCGACCACTGAAGAGAGAGTTATGAAGGTGACAATTGGATAATGAGGTGAAGGAAAAATTCAGGATCGACGATTGCGATCCCACTTAAGGATGCCCAAATGGTCTCATAATACGACGATTTCAAACAGGAATGACAGAGCACAAAATTACCTTTTAGATGACCAAACATCGACCCAATCCGACATCAAACGATGGAGTTATGAGCGTCTCCATTGGATTAGGCAATTTAGAAAGATTAACAATCCAGTAAAATGATGATTGAAGAGTTCCAACGTGCTTTTGGGATATCGAACTGTCTCAAAATTAGCCAATTTGGGTCCCATTTGGTGGCATGTCAAGTTACCACTCCAATGAACTCAAAATAATCTAAATTTGACCACTGAAGAGATTATGAAGGTTACTATTGGAAAAGGAGATGAAGGAAATATTCAGGATCCACGACTGCGATACCACTTACAGATGCCCAAATGGTCTCGGAATACGACGATTTCAAACAATGATGAAAGAGCACTAAATTATCTTTCAGATGACCAAACATCGACCTAATCCGACATCAAACGATGGAGTTTTGAGCGTCTCCATTGGATTGGGCGACTTGGAAAGATTAACAATCCAAATTGCAAAATGACCATCGAAGAGTTCCAATGTGCTTTTGGGATATCGAACGGTCTCAGAATTATCCAATTCTGGTCCCATTTGGAATCTTGTCAAGTTACCATTCCAATGAGCTCAAAATATTCTAAATTCGACTAGTGAAGAGAGTTATGATGGTTACAATTGGACAAGGAGATCAAGGAAAAATTCAGGACTAACGACTGCGATTCCACTAACAGATGCACTATATAACCTTTCAGATGACCAAACATAGACGCAATCCGACATCAAATGAGGGAGTTATGAGTGCCTCCGTTAGATCGCCTAATTTGGAAAGATTAACAATCCAAATTGCAAAATGACGATTGAAGAGTTCCAAAGTGCTTTTGGGATATCGAACGGTCTCAGAATTACCCAATTCGGGTCCCATTTGGAAGCTTGTCAAGTTACCATTCCAATGAGCTCAAAATAGTCTAAATTCGACTACTGAAGAGAGAGTTATGAAGGTTACTATTGGACAAGGAGATGAAGGAAAAATTCAGGACCGACGACTGTGATCCCCCTTACGGATGCTGAAATGGTCTCGGAATAAGACGATTCCATTTAAGAATGAAAGAGCACTAAATTCCCTTTTAGATGGCCAAAAATTGACCCAATCTGACATCAAACTAGGGAGTTATGAGCGTTTCCGTTGGATCACGCGATTTGGAAAGATTAACAATCCAAATTGCAAAATGACGATCGAAGAGTTCCAACGTGCTTTTGGGATATCGAACAGTCTCAGAATTAGCCAATTCGAGTCCCATTTGGAGGCTTGTCAAGTTTCCACTCTAATGAACTTAAAATAGTCTAAATTCAACCACTTAAGAGAGAGTTATGAAGGTTACTATTGGACAATTAGATGAAGGAAAAATTCTGGACCCACAATTGCAATCTGACTTATGGATGCCCAAATGGTCTCGGAATACGACAATTTGAATCAAGAATGAAGTAGCACTAAATTACCTTTCAGATGACCAAACATTAGCCCAATCCGACATCAAACGAGGGAGCTATGAGCGTCTCTGTTGGATTGCGTGATTTGGAAAGATTAACAAACCAAATTGCAAAATGATTATCGAAGAGTTCCAACGTGCTTCTAGGATATTGGACGGTCTCAGAATTAGCCAATTCTGGTCCCATTTGGAAGCTTGACCAGTTACCATTCCAATGAGCTCAAAATAGTCAAAATTCGACCACTGAAGAGAGTTATGAAGGTTACTATTGGACAAGGAGATGAAGGAAAAATTCAGGATCCATGACTACGATACCACTTACGGATGCCCAAATGGACTCGGAATACGACGATTTCAATCAGGAATGAAAGTGCACTAAATTACCTTTCAGATAACCCAACATCGACCTAATCTGACATCAAACGAGGGAGTTATGAGCATCTCTATTGGATCGCCCGATTTGGAAAGATTAACAATCCAAATTGCAAAATGACGATCTAAGAGTTCCAACGTGTTTTTGGGATAACGAACGGTCTTGGAATTATCCAATTCTAGTCCCATTTGGAAGCTTGTCAAGTTACCATTCCAATGAGCTAAAAAGAGTCTAAATTCGACCACTGAAGAGAGAGTTATGAAGGTGGCAATTGGACAATGAGGTGAAGGAAAAATTCAGGACCGACGACTGCGATCCCACTTAAGGGTGTCCAAATGGTCTCAGAATACGACATTTCAATCAGGAATGAAAGAGCACTAAATTACCTTTCATATGACCAAACATCGACCCAATCTGACATCAAATGATGGAGTTATGAGCATCTCCATTGGATCAGGCGATTTGGAAAGATTAACATTCCAAATTGCAAAATGATGATAGAAGAGTTCCAACGTGCTTTTGGGATATCAAACGGTCTCAGAATTATCCAATTCTAGTCCCATTTGGAAGCTTTTCAAGTTACCATTCCAATGAGCTCAAAATAGTCTAAATTCGACCACTGAAGAGAGAGTTATGAAGGTTACTATTAGACAAGGAGATGTAGGAAAAATTCAGGACCGACAACTGCAATCCCCTTAACGGATACCCAAATGGTCTCGGAATAGGACGATTCCTGTCAGGAATGAAAGAGCGTTAAATTCCCTTTTTTATGACTAAAAATTGACCCAATCCGACATCAAACGAGGAAGTTTTGAGCATCTAAGTTGGATCGTACGATTTGGAAAGATTAAAAATCCAAATTGCAAAATGGCGATCGAAGAGTTCCAACATGTTTTTGGGATATCGAACAGTCTCGGAATTATCCAATTCTGGTCCCATTTGGAAGCTTGTTAGGTTACCATTCCAATGAGCTCAAAATAGTCTAAATTCGTCCACTGAAGAGGGAGTTAAGAAGGTTACTCTTGGACAAGGAGATGAAGGAAAAATTCATGACCCACGACTGCGATCCCACTTACGGATGCCCAAATGGTCTCGGAATACGATGATTTTAATTAGGAATAAAAGAGTAATAAATTACCTTTCAGACGACCAAACATCGACCCAATCTGACATCAAACGAGGGAGTTATGAGTGTCTACGTCGGATCATGCGATTTGGAAAGATTAACAATCCAAATTGCAAAATGACGATCGAAGAGTTCCAACGTGCTTTTAGGATATCGAACAGTCTCAGAATTATCCAATTCTGGTCCCATTTGGAAGCTTGTCAAGTTACCATTCCAATGAGCTCAAAATAGTCTAAATTCATCCACTGAAGAGAAAGTTAAGAAGGTTACTCTTGGACATGGAGATGAAGGAAAAATTAAGGACCCTCAACTGCGATCCCACTTACGGATGCCCAAATGGTCTCGGAATACGACGATTTCAATCAGGATTGAAATAACACTAAATTACCTTTCAGATGACCAAACATCGACCCAATTCGACATCAAATGAGGGAGTTATGAGCGTCTCCATTGGATCGTGCGATTTGGAAAGATTAACAATCCAAATTGCAAAATGACAATCGAAGAGTGTTTCGACAAGAAAACAAATGCATTTGATTTGTGATATTATCTTATTCAAACATAATAAGGAGAGAGCATTTGAAGACAATCATCATATCTTATAATTCTGAGTTCATTTACATCCTTAAACATCCCTTGATTCTAACATAGATTATTCCGAATACACAAATTGACAAAGTTCAAAAGTTCAAATCAAATATCAAATCTGGTTGCATTTCGTCAGTTGCTTCGGTCATCTCCTAGAACTTAACAGGAATATAGTTTGAATATCTCTTCAACTGAGTTCTCCTCTTTAACTTGAACGGAAGAAATATGAAGAAATATGAAGGCTTCGGCCATTTCAGCAACATGATGACCCCTGGGTTTCATAGACTGCAGGCGGTCTGGTTGCGTGATCCCGCGCAACGGATATGGTTGCGCGGTGCCGCGCAAACTCCGAAACTTCGTCTCCTACCTTCGATCTCTCTCCTTGCTCTGCTTCCTCTCCAAAATCTTTAATCCATCCAAATGAAGAAGGGGAGGGGGTATTTATAGGCCCTCGCACGTATGGTACCTCGATTTTGGTGCATGGGACCCACCTTTCACCAATTCTGGCTGTTTTAAGGAAATCTTTTCCTGAAACCAGTTGCGCGAACCCACGCAACTAATCTTTGTGTTGCGCGGACCTATGCAACGAATATCGTTTGCACGGTCCCACACAAACAACCTCAAAGACACTTCTCTTTCTCCTTTCATTTTCTTTTCCATTGTTCCACTTCCTAGTCTTCTTTTATTTCAATCCTTTCATTATTTTTTATACCTCAACATACACGTAACAAATAGTTGCACACCACCAGCCTGAGTGAATAGTGAATGAATGAATGAGTATGCAACTCCTGCTCAATAAGTCCACATATCAGTACTGTACATCTCTGGGATCATCACCTTGGTCTAGTACACTCCAAGCTGGCTACCGCCCCAGTAGGCCGCATAGCTCAGCAAGTGGAAAAGACCTCACTACCCACCTGCCAGTAGTATACCAATGCTTACCCGGCTTATCGATATGTAACGACCCGTAAATTTCCATACTTTGACTTGAGTACCATCTCGACCAGAAATCAATTAGAATTAAATCCTTTAGAAATTTAACAAAGTTAACTAAGTGCGAACTCGATTAGCCATGAAATCCGTTGGGATCGCTTTAAATACGATCTGCAAGACCCAAAACTTGCAAAATCAGTGACTCTAGGTTACCCTAAAGTTTAGAACCAAACTCATTACCCGGTTGCTCTCGGGAATGAAATGAAACTTCGTATTAGGTCTAGACCGTACATCGGAAGTCCGATTAACATGAAGTTAAGGAACTGGGACCGCCTCACTGGGCTTTACAATCATCTCGAAAATCAGGTCCAGCCGATGTCCCACGGCCATTCGTTTGGATCCGGAGCGAGGGAGTGTGAAAAATACTATTCCCTTTACAAAATAAATATCTGGAATAGTGATCTGGCACCATTCGCTTGCGCATCAGTATTAAGCAACCAGACCGTCAGAATCAGACCAAATTACACCCTCGGATCAAGAAAAATTTCAGGAACATTTACATGTACTTGGAATTTCAGATCATGGCCCACTGACTGTTGAACTGAAAGTGGTCCGCCACGTCCGATCTAGGAATCCGATCGAGTCGAAAACGTAATCCCACGTAGATCCATGTGTGGAGAGCTTAAGTCTGACGTTTGGCTCAAGGAGGGCCACCAGAACCCCTCTTTTGAGCTGGAAAAGTGTCGAAATACTTATATTAGCAGTAACCCTTGAACCTAAGTCTATTTTGGAGAGGTTTTAGGCTATAAAAGAGGCTTAGAACAGCCCCTCTCACAGCCATACGAATTTGGGATAAAACCCTAGAGAGAGAGAGAGAAAAGGGAGAGAAAAGCTTGGGATTTGTGGGAGTACTTCCTCCTGCTGCTTTCAATCATCGCACGGCCTACACCGCCTCCTTCCAGGTGCTTTCCCGGTGGTATCCACTCCGTTTTAAGGTGAGAAACCCTAACCCTAGGTCTGATTTGAAGTGTGTAGGCTATAGGTTGTGAAAAGGCTAACCGATTCCGCTCTTTAGGCTAGAAAACTCCCGAATATGGAAGCTCATCCAACCTTGCTGATTCGTTGAGATTCCAAAGGGCAAGGTGAGGACTTTAGGTGTATAGGTTACGGTTTTCAACGCTTTCAATGTCAGATAATGATAGATTCATGATCTGTATGCAATTGCACATGTACAAAGTGCTTTCCGTTTCCTGTTTCGATTAACGTTGTAGAATATGGAATTTCACATACTCTAGGTATACGTAGAAATACCGTATACGTATTTTTTTTGGAAAAATGTTTGACATGTTTATTTAATGCATGATTATACAATATATGGATAAAATACTAGTTTGGCTAAAGGAATCGCTGTAATAATGTTCGCTTGTAAATACCACGTATGTTGAAATTGTGTATTCTAGAAATACCGCATATGTGTAAATTTTGGAAATGCGATTGTCATGATTATTTGTTGTATGATTATGGTATACACGGATAAAATACCCGCTTGGCGAAAGGATAGCCCTAATAAGGATTTTGCTAACATACGTCATGTATGTTGGAATAGTGCACTCTAAGTGTTTGTGTAAATGCTTGTGAGTGTAACTGCTTAAGTGTTAGTGCCTTAGATAGGTGCTGATATGGAATTCCCGACTATCTTAGAGACATGTAGGATACCCTCCATGTGGTGGTTTGATCTAACCACTCACTTGTGATGTGTATGTAATTGTATCCCTATTTGTATAGTACTCTACAACATGCTTTACAACATGCTTTACTTTATGCTTTATAACTTGCTTTATGACATGCATGTTCACATGCTTGTATTACTTTGTTTATCATGCTTTACTCCACATGCTATTGATGAGAATTGATTGAGTTTGGGACTATGCCTATAGTCCAGACATTCGGTACCAGACTTGAGATTGTGGCTGAGAATTCATGTCGCCACAAGGGATGTGTCTGACGAACCCGAGTCATATTTCGGTTGGCGATAGTGGTTGGCCACACGGAGTGCTTTTGCGCTTTATATCTCCCAACTTGTTGTGCGCTCGAGCTAGTCAGGCTCGTCAAGTAACCCAATTGTCGAATATGTGTTCACCATGTTTGGTCATTACTGTTTGAACCTAGGGTACCAAACTTACCAGTGGCAATCCCGTTAACCATGGTACCTCGATCCGCTAAGACTCATGAGCTAGACATGGTGGTATGGGATACCGTGGTTGAGCTGTCGGCCTACGCTGGGGCCACGTGCCTCCCCGTAGTGACCAGTGAGCAACCAGACTCATGAGCCGATTATGGTGGTATGAGACACTATATTCGTGCTGTCGGCCTACATTGATAAGGTGATGGGGGAGTGGTGCAACGATTCCGTGTAACAGCCCTGACAGCCCTTTGTAGTGACCTCGAGCATACTCTGAAATCGCAGTGCGCCTTAGGGTGTGCCGCGGTATATAGAGTATGAACTAGGCCTGTTTCTGTACAGTGATGAATCGTTAAAGAGGTGATGGGGGAACGGTGTAACCTTTGTGCGTAACAGCCCTCGCAGCCTTTGCAGTGACCTAGAAAACACACCGTCGTCTGATATTAACTAGGACTGACGACCTTAGAATGGATCATGTTTGGGAATGATACAAGGGAGGTATCTTAGTTTCCCAATACTGCTGTTTGAAATGGAATAATAATAACTCGGTAATCATGTTCATCATCGCACCGCACGTGCCTTGTAGATGTGGAGCACTGAGGGAGTTAAGCATTCGCGAACGTAAGATGATGTCGCATGAGGGTGGTTTGGCAAGGGCATACATCATCATGTCATTCCATTCTTGCATTTAACAAGAGTAGTTAAACTTGTTTGATTTGTACTGCTTTATCATTACTGCTTGATTGAATTGATAACATGTTAACCTATGCTTTATTGTTCTACTGAGTTAGCTACTCACTCCCACGTTACGGGACGGTGTTTGCAACACCCACCAGACTCTGTCGCAGGTATAGGCGGCGCATCGGTTCATGAGCCGGAGCCCGACTTCGACGAGGACCAGGATGAGTTCTCCTTTATGCAGTACTCTGACGGCTTTGCTTAGGCCGACTGCATCGCGGGGATTTCAGGGCTTATCTGTGGAGTTGTATTTTGATTTTTGACTTAGAAACCGTACATGTATATTGTTACTCAGTTAGTGTTCATACTCTGGTGTTCATAAAATTTTGTTCCTTTACACACCTTAAATATAAAATTTCAGTCTTCCGCTTGCCTTTATAAAATTGAACTGGAGTATGAATTACTGATTTGGTATAATCTCACTCATGTTTATTGCTCTAACTCAGACAACATTTAACCATCATTGTGTATGTTGCATAAGTAATGCGTTAGAACTCGGGAGTTGAGTTCATACTCAACCCCCGAATTTCAGGGCGTTACAAGTTGGTATCAAAGCATGATTTTGATTAAAACCGGACCTGAGTTATGTTCCCATGACGTCCACTGACGCATTTCACTTAGGAGGGTGCGCAAGAATATAGAAACAGTCTAGGGTCTCCCGATTTCGCCGTTCGGCGAAGTTCATTAAAAACGGACATGTTGATCGAGTTTGTACTCGATCCTGACCGCACGTTTAGATTCCAAATCACTCCTAGACCGTCTATTGACGTGTCCAGATCACTATCCACCCAAAACCAGTTGTTAAAAATTAGGAAAAATCAGTTTAGTTCAGAAATTTCTCGGAACCACCCGTTCTGGAGCTGAAATGAGTTGGGGGCCTCCCCACTTAAATCCACTAAGCCCCAAGATCGAACCAGGGTGCATTCAGCACCTTGGGCACGTGGCAAATAGGGTCCCACCACGGCGGTGCGGTTCCGGCCAAGGCGGACCGCGGCAGAGCCGCGGTTCCGGCGGCGGACTGCAGTCCGGTGGCCCATCTGAGGTGGGTCCAAGGCTGGGGTTGGTTGGCCCGACCTCCCCTACCCCCTGGCACGTGCCATTTGGCCAATGGTTTGGGATTTAAGGGGCTGGAGCACCCCACTCTCCCATTTCACCCCTTCCAAGCACCTCAAACCTCCATTTTCGTTTTTCCTCTCAACCCATCCCTCCAAACCTTGCAATCCTCCATTTTCTTCCATAACCCACACACTCCAACCATCCACAACAGCCCTAGCCTCCTCCTTTTCCCTTTTTCTCATGTTGGAGCTCTCATATCTCCCATTTGGAGCTCAAAATCGGGTAATCTCCTAACCCATTCCATTTTCTTTTTGTTCCTCTTTCATTTTCTACCTCTAGTGCCCCTTCCACACCTATTGGGACTGTTGCTTGTAGAGGATCAAAGAAATTAGCCCCTTTTTTCCTATTTTGGTTTTTTTTCCATGGCCCTCTTTGGGGTGGTAGCGACCATTTTCTCCATTTCCCATGGGAAAGAGGAAGACCGCGGCTGATGACGCCGGCCCAAGTAGGCCAGCCCATTCCCGAAAAAGATCTGATGGTGGGGCCGGCACTAGCACCGTTCGGGAGTTTAGGTCGAAGTGAGATCTGGATCCTAACCATCCCGTCAGAAATGCCTATCCGATAGGCGTTGAACATGGGCATTTTGCGGGCCGCAAGGTCGTGTTTGAAGCTCATGTAGATGAAAGGATGTTCGGGCTACACCCACTGATGGATCACCTGGTGGATATCGGATGGAACTCTATGTTTGACGGTGAGTCCCCTGCATGTGAGAACACGGTTCGTGCTTTCTACGCCCACATCGTAGACTCCTCAGTAGAGCCTCCTCAGTTTACTGTCTCTGTGAGGGACATAAGGCGCACAATTACGGTGATGAGGTGGCTCGGATCACGAAGCTCCCGCTTGGTCAAGTGCATCCTAGTGACGACTTCTCCAGAAGTGCACGGGAAAGGGATCGCCGCACGCGATACCTTTGTGGTCGCCGGGTTACTTGGAAGCGAGGAAATTGCATTGCGACGACAAAGATGGCCGAGGACTTCCATTTACTCCATCACATTTTCACCTACAATGTGTACCCACGGTCGGGTAACCGCACGGAGTGTACTCGGTTGATGGTGGACTTCTTGTACAAGATGGGACACGGGGACAACATATGCCTGCCCACATTCATCCTCTCTCAGATAGTTCAGGTTGTTCGATCTGCCAGGAACGATCTTTCGCTCCCATTTGGCCGTCTGATCTGCAGGATGACTCGTGATGTCGGCTACAGGTTAAACATGGAGGACCTTGCACCTGTCCGAGTCATAAGCGAGGCGACACTCAAGAATATGAAGATCGGCCCTCAACAGCGGCAAGCACGACTCGACGAGTCTGGAGATGAGTCGGATAGCCCCGGTGAGGAGAGTGTTGACCTCCAGGCAGAGAGTGATGAGGAGGGCGATGATGACATACAAGAAGAGGAACCTGAGGCTCAAGATACTGAGGAGAGCTCTCCTCCTGGTGCACCTGAGTCAGACGATGCTCATGCGGTGAGAGAGGCTCGTATGGATCGCATCGAAGAGAACCAGGCCGCCCTGCGGCAAGAGATTGGACAAGTTCGGGCTAAGCTTGGTGAGACTCGAGCCAAGCTTGAAGAAACTGAAGCCTACATGAAGAAGAGCTTTAAGAAGGTGTCCCGTACGTTGAAGGTCATTCTGTGCTGTGTGCAGGACAAGAATGCTCCTCATCCATCGCCTGATTCGGATGCTTAGTCATCCATGTTGTTGTGTGTTGTTGTTTGTTTTGGTTGCCGCGATAGGCGGTTTATGTTTTCATGTAGATGATGTAGTAGATAGTAGCATGTTTTAGGTGTTTGATGTAGTAGATGTATTGGCTATCATGTGATTTCTGTCGTGATTCATGTAACTCTGTATTCCATGTATTATGACAATTTTGGGTAAATGAAAGGCATGTAGCCTCTTTTGTTTTGATGATGTGTGGAATGCTTAAAGTGCTTTATGAAGTGTGTTGTGCTTTATCTCATAAATGTTGTACCCTATGCTGTGTAGGGCATGCCGCGACAGTACACACGGAGCACGGCACATCTCCTTCTGACCGGCTCTATGGACCAGACTCCTTCTGGTAGTAGTGGTCCTGCGGACCGAGGGTTGGGTTCTGATCAGCCTCCTGCTGGTCCTACCGGTGGACTGCCACCTTATACGCCCCCGGTCCGTGAGCAGTATCGACAATCTTCTTCTGCGCAGCAGGACTCTCAGGTTGCTCCGCCGACTGATAGTTTGAGCAGCTGATGATGATGATGCATCAGCAGCAGATGTAGCAGCAGCAGCACCAGCAGCTTATGGCCACTATCGCTGAGGCCTTATCCCATGGTGGCAGTGCGACTCCACCTACGACATCCGCACATCCTGATGAGCATTCTGAGCCTCCTACTCGGTTTGAGGATGTGCCTCTGCCCACATCCGTCGCACCTCCTACTGGAGATATAGGTACACGTGGTTTACTCGAGCGATTTCAGCGCTTGAGGCTTCCCTCATTTATAGGTTCTCACAGACCCGAGCAGACAGAGTTCTGGCTAGACCGCATCTCCAAGATGCTACGGATGCTACATTGTTCAGAGGCAGAGCAGGTCGAGTTGGCTTCCTTCATGTTTGAGAGGGAGGCCAGTTTATGGTGGGACTGTGCTGCGGACAGTCGCAGTAGATTACGTGTGGACCTGGGAGGCTTTCGAGTTCCGGTTCCACGAGAAATACTACCCACAGACGTATCGGCACGAGCGGGAGGATGAGTTCCTGCCCCTCAGGCAGGGAGGCATGACAGTGACGGAGTATGAGCACCGCTTCACTGAGTTGGGCCGCTTTGTCCCAACTATCCTCGTCAATGAACAGATGAGGATGCGTCGCTTCACTAGAGGCTTGCGACCTGACATACGGTCGAAGCTATGCTGCCTCAGTATCCCCACATACGCGGCATTGGTCCACATGTCTATGACAGCTGAGCAGGATGTGGACCGATTGGCCAGATCGCGTGGTGCTACGGTTGCGAGGCCATGGAAGGATTTATAGAGCAGGCCTATCTTAGGCAAGAGGCCTCGTGCTGATTCGCCTCCCAGGGCTGCGACACCAGTAGCTCCTATGAGACGCCAGAGTGTGACCTGCACGTATTGCGGGAAACCGGGACATCCCGCTGAGAGTTGCTTCTTGTGTATGAAGGCTAGCGGATTTGCGCCACCGCAGAGATTATATCGCCCTTATCCACAGGCCATATCAGCTCCACCGCTACAGACTGCTCCTGCACATCCTTCCTTCCAACCTACTGTGTCGCGCTTCAGGCCGCCACAGCGACCCTTGGCTCCTCAGCCGAACCGTCAGCAGCAAGCTCGCATGCACACGCTTGTTGCCGAGGCACCTGAGATGTCGATTTCAGCCCCGACGGCTTTTGAGGGTACGGCTTACATTCATGGTACTTCCGTTTCCTTATTGGTGGACACTGGGTCCACTACTTCTATTATTTCTTGTGGGGCGGTTAAACATTTATCTTTGCATACTATTCCCACTAAGGGAATGAGACTCACTACGGCTACTGGGACCTGTTTGGATGTCACGCTGTTATGCGAGGGTTGCTCGATAGTTTTGGGTAGCAGCACAGTGCTCGTCGACCTCATTGTTGCTCCACTTTGGCACTACGACGTTATCCTTGGTATGGACTGACTCGCTAAGATGAGGGCGGAGATAGATTGCGATACTTGGATCGTAACTGCCTATGGACCTGATGGCACAGCTTTCACATTTCCAGTGCAGGTCAGTTGGCCTTGCCGTGTTGATTGTTATGCTGCTTTACTTGTGCCGATTGATGGTCCGACATTGGAGGGTACGCCGGTAGTTCGGGAATTTGTTGGTGTGTTTAAGACTATCCCTGGTTTACCTCCTCGGCGCGAGATTGATTTTACGATTGATCTTACGCCTGGTGCGACGCCCATCTCGTTGCCGACTTATCGTATGCCTCCATGTGAGATGGAGGAGCTGCGGAAACAGATTGATGAGCTTGTAGAGAAGGGTTTTATACGACCTAGCGTGTCTCCTTGGGGAGCACCTGTGCTATTTGTGAAGGAGAAGGACGGGTCGCTACGGTTATGTAGTACGCTGACGGCTTTGCTTAGGCCGACTGCATCGCGGGGGTTCCAGGGCTTATCTATAAAGTTGTATTTTGATTTTTGACTTAGAAACAATACATGTATATTGGTACTTAGTTAGTGTTCATACTCAAGTGTTCACAAAATTTTGTTATTTTAAATACTTTGAATATACAATTTCAGTCTTCCGCTTGCCTTTATACAATTGAACTGGAGTATGAATTACTGTTTTGGTATAATCTCATTCATGTTTATTGCGCTAACTCAGACAACATTTAACCATCATTGTGTATGTTGCATAAGTGATGCGTTGGAACTCGGGAGTTGAGTTCATACTCGACCCCTGAATTTCAGGGCGTTACAGGGGCAAATGTTTCATTATAGTCAATACCTTCAATTTGTGTATACCCCTGTACAACTAGCCTTGCTTTATTTCGAATAATATTTCCAAGTTCATCAGATTTGTTTTTGAAAATCCATTTTGTTCCAATAATATGTTTATCTTTAGGTCTAGGAACAAGGTACCAGACATCATTTCTGACAAACTGATTAAGTTCTTCCTGCATCGCAACTATCCAGTTTTCATCCGAAAGTGCTTCTTTCACGTTAACCGGTTCTATCTGGGATGTAAAGCATACGTAGTTACATATGTCCTCTAATTGTCTACGAGTGCGCACACCAGTGAGAGGGTTTCCAAGTATTTGAGAAGTTGGATGATCTTTAACAATCCTTAATTCAGAATTATTTTCACTTGATGAAGTTTCTTGTTTTTCAAGTATAAGAACTTCATCATTATCTGAACTAGGGACAGGTGTATTCAAATGATCGTCAATCACAACATTTATTGACTCTTGAATCACACCGGTCCTGTTGTTCAGAACACGATATGCACGACTGTTTAAAGAATATCCTAAAAAGATCCCTTCATCACTTTTAGTGTCGAACTTTCCCAAATTTTCATGGTCACGCAAAATATAGCACTTGCTACCAAAAACTCGAAAGTATTTGACAGAAGGCTTTTTCTCAAACCACATTTCATAAGCCGTTTTATTATTAGATTTGCAAATATAAACACGGTTAATAATGTAGCAGGCAGTATTCACTGCTTCAGCCCAGAGATTCCTAGGGAGCTTCATGCTATTTAACATAACATTTCCCATTTCTTGAAGCACTCTATTTTTCCTCTCGACAATTCCATTTTGTTGAGGAGTCTTAGGTGCAGAGAATTCATGCAATATTCCCTGATCGCTACAGAATTTCTCAAAACCGCTATTTTCAAATTCGGATCCATGATCACTACGGATCTTGTTGACTTGAGAACATTTTTCAGTTTGAATCTGTTTTATAATCTTTTTCACTTCATCAAGGGTTTCTGATTTGTCCCTCAAGAATGAAACCTAAGTGTATCTTGTATAATCATCTACCATAACTAAGATGTATTTTTTGCCACCTCGACTTTCCGTTCTTGTTGGTTCTATAAGATCCATGTGGAGAAGCTCGAGTGGTCTTGTGGTGGTATTGGAGTTCACCTTTGTAAGACCCGTAACCTAAACCGTACCATTCGGTCGGCTTCCGCAATTCTAACGGTCGAATTCCGACAACCCTCGACCCATTTTCGACGTTGCGCACGATCCTAAGCCGAGTTCCGCATGCCGAAGTCGGCTCGACTCGAAACCTGTATCTTGGCGACCGCGCCGTCACCGCGATTCTAACGCCGCGACTCACGCACCGACCCGATACCCAGGTTAGAAGATGTCGGCCTGCGTTCAATTCGAATAAAACACCGCACGTTGCGAACTTCGAGGGAATCTCTACGAGATGTCCCATCAATCAAATCAATCAATCAATGTCAAGTCACACCTACCCAAGTACAACAACCCATACCTTTTTCTTACACAAGCAACATCACAAGTGAACCCTCACATCACTTCACTCTTCACCCATCACTTTCTTACAACCACCACATCACCCCATCACTCCATCATACATCATCCCATCACTTCCCTCTCTCTCATTCATTTCTCAAATCTCTCCCAAGGAACTCCCAAGCTCCATACGTCCTAACCTTTCAAGTAAATCTCAAAGGCCAAGTGTGGCCCACCCTCTCATCTCTCATCCACACCATCAAGATTTCATCAACCACCGTTAAACCCGAAGGCAAGGAGCTAAGGAAGCTAGGGGAGCAAGAAGGAGTGCAAGAGGTGGGTGATCCACCATCATTTCTCGTATTTTTTTTTGGGCCACATGTGGTGGGACCCGTTTGATGTATGTATGTATGAAATGGAGGGCCCATAGTGGCGGGGTCCCTCCTCTATCTCACCGTGTATCTCTCTCTCTTTCTCTCTCTTTCCCTCTCTTTCTCTCTTCCTTAGAATGGAGTGGGCCCCACCAATATGTTAAATCTACTCCATCCATCAAATAGGGTGGCCCACCTCATTTTAGGAGAGATCCACCCCCTATTTAGAGTAAATGATATATTATAATATTTTATTAATATTTAAATATTATGGTGGGCCATGATCATGTGGGACCTACCTTGATTAACATAGGCCACTCACGTGTGGAACCCACCATGAGGCAGTGTTTATCCAAACCGTTCAACGTCCAGAGACGCTGGACGTAGGCGTACTAACACAAAAAAAAAGAAGAAAAAGTAACTTTTTTAGTGGGCTGCTCATGCAGGTCCCACCTTGATGTATGTATGTGATCCACGCCGTCCAATCTATTCTCCAGTCCACTTTAGGCGTTGAGCCAAAATTTTAAAGTGATCTGATCATCAGGTGGGCCATACCATCTAAAACTATGTAAAAACATGCCAAAACATATAAAAGTACTTGGTGGGACCCATCTGGAGTTTGCATGCAGCTGAAGTTCGGTCTGGACGGCCAGACTGGTGAAACACACATAATGGATGGGTTGGATTGTGAATCACATATCGGTGGGCCCCAAAACAAAACAAAAAAAAAAAAACAAAAAAAAAACACAGCAGCAGCGCAGGCAGCGCCTGCGGCTGCTGGCGGCGGACCGGTGGCTGGGCCTCACGGCCCCAGCTGTGGGCTGCCACCGTGATGCGTTTCAAAAATCAGCACCGTGCATTGAGTGGGCCTCCCCCTGGCTACGGTCCACCCAAAAATCAACAGTATACGGAACTTAGGTGGGCCACACCGTCAAAAGTCATGTGAAGACATGCCTAAAACGAATGAAATTATTTGGTGGGGCCTACCTGAAATTTAGATGCCGTTGAAACTCGGTCTGAACGGTCAACCAGGTGGGGCACACATAATGGGTGGACTGGATCTGTGAACCACATTACAGTGGACTCCCAGGTCCACGTGACCTTATAAACATGTTGAATAGCAAGTAAACATTACTGTGGGCTCCCTGGGCCCAGGTCACGTGTGACCTTATAAACAGGTTGGTGGCAAATATACATTACCGTGGCCCATGGTCCACGTAACCCGTGAACAGTTTGGATGGCAAACAACGTCACTGTGGGCTCCCTGGTCCACATGACCTCATGAACAGAATGGAAAATAAACATTGCAGTGGGCCCAGTTTTGGTGGGCCCAGGTCTATATGACCTTTTCAACAGGCTTGAATGGAAAATAAACATTGCAGTGGGCCCAGTTTTGGTGGGCCCAGGTCTATATGACCTTTTCAACAGGCTTGAATGGAAAATAGACATTTTGGTGGGCCCCCTATTCATGTGACCTTATCAACAGATTGGATAGGAACATTATGGCGGGCCTCACATGAGGCTCACTTTGGTAAATATGGGCCCATGTATTTAAGCCCATCTTGATGTATTTTTAAGCCCATTATTGAGGCCCACTTTGGTATATATATGGGCCCATGTATGTAAGCCATCTTGATGTGTTTATGAGCTCATTGTTGGGGCCTACCTTGATATGTATAGGCCCATGTATTTAGGCCCACCTGATGTATTTGTGGCCCATTGTTAAGGCCCACTTTGAGATGTATAGGGCCTATGTGATTAGGCCCGTTTGATACACATAAAGCTTATGTGATTGGGCTCATTTTATTGCATTCTAAGGCCCATGGGTGATGGCCCATTGCAATGTACCTAAGGCCCATTGGTGAGGCTCATTGAGGTGGCCCACTTGATGATTATAAGGCCTAGGAGATACGGCCCATATGATGTATTTGGGGCCCCATGAGGTGTACCTAGGGCACATTGCAATGTGTGATTCCACCATGATTTATTTAATGGTATTTAAGGCGAGCCGAGCCTTGGGGACAATGTTGGTTTGACGTCCACATTGTACGAGTAATGTTGGTTCGATGTCCACATTATAACTCTCCCTAAGGCCACTGATAGGCCCACATCTGTTTCATGTAGGCCATATAGGCCCATCTTCATTGAGAGAATAGTTTATTACTTTATAACATGTTTAACACAGCCCATGATTCATAATCATACGCATCATATGTATGCTTGAGATGAGGAGTGTCTGATCATAGCATATGCCTTCAGGCAGACTGTTTACGGGCTCCCTGATAGGCGGAGTTGCCCTACATGAGCGCGTGCTTCACGCAGGATGGTTGCATGATTGGTAGAGTGGTTCATGCATTTGCATCTGTGTGATTGTGATATGCCCTAGCGACATCAGGGCCATAGCCTCCACAGATGTATCGTGGGTGGCTGGTTGGATACCAGAAAATCTTGTTCCAAGCAATTGGGGCGCCATAGATGTCCCTGGGTGAGAGTCCCTGAACCCGATGGTACCAGAGGATGACTCCAACGTCGAGACCGAGTGGATATACGAGCGCACGAGGGCCGAATACCATGAGGCCGCGTCTCCCACTGTGTCGTGGTCGGTTGGAAAGGGGTGTGGCCTTACTCGCCCGAGAGCAGGGGGCATTACTAGGCTGAGTTTGACCAGCTCGGAAATGGGTTCGCTATCGACATGCCGGATAGGTATTGGCTGACTATTGGCCAGGCGGATAGTGAGGTTTCTTATGCTCACTTGGACTGTGCTTCTTGGAGAGAGACAGTGCCATTTGGAGTGTACTGAACCCCGGTGATTATCCAGACTGAGAACTGTATTGACATGAGGATTGGCATGCTTGAGCTGCATTATGCATCGCATGGCCTTGATATGGCCGATATCATTTATATTATGTACCGCATAGCCTTGGTATGGCTGACTGCATTCATGTACTCATTGGCACGATTCCGCATTACTCTGACCCTGCATTTTGAGCACGCTCATATTGCGCACACACTTACACCACCGTCTAAGCTTTCTATAAGCTTATGCACGATTGATGCGTGCAGGTGACGCCAGGACGCAGCCGTAGTCTCGCCGCAGTTGGAGCGTGCAGCCGAGCTTTTGGAGTTTTTGTCATTTTCAGTATCTTGTATTTCCTTTTATACACCTTGTACTCAAAGTTTTTGATCATAGTGGATTATGTGATGGTGTTCTTGTGGTTATTGTTCATGGGTTATGCATGTGGTTATGCTTATTACGAATCAAATGGATTATCAGAAATCCTCCTTGTAGCATCCCAGGATCGGAACCTGGTATATAGGTGCCGGGAGCCGAGAATGGGGTACTACGGAGGCTGTCGGCACCGGATTCGACGATCGAGATTCTTGTCAGCCCGGTCTCCTCGTTCGGGGCGTGACAGATGTTGGTATCAGAGCATAACTTGGGGATGACCGAGAACGACATCACATGTTTACTATGAGTTCAAGGTGGTTAGGTTCCAAGTGCGAAACCTTCCGATTGACTTCCCTAACGCGCATTTCTCGAAATTGATTGGCGCCTTATCTTTTCCATAGGACATGCCGCCCAGGAGAATGACCCGTTCGACTCCCACTCCGCCACCTGAGGCTCCAGCCTTACCACCCGCGCCTCCCGTCCCACCGCTAGAGATCCCTGCTCCCTTTCCTGAGGATGATGTTCCTCCACCTGATACCGGTGCGGATCCGACGGTGTCTGTGAGTGCCTCGCAGTTACAGCAGATGTTACAGGCTGTGACAGCTGCACTTCAGGGGCAGGGCAGACGCCCAGTTGTTTCTCCAGCCCAGGCAGAGCAGGAGCGCGCGAGTGCCCTTCTTCGCGAGTTCAGACGGATGGATCCTCCACGATTTCAGGGCGAGCCAGATCCGACAGCAGCTGAGAGATGGCGCTCCGATGTGGAGAAGATTTTTTATATTATGTCATGTACGACCGAGCAGCGAGTCCGATTGGCCACATTCCTTTTCCAGGGCAAGGCAGAGCACTGGTGGACCTTTGTTACCCGTGTCGCAGGACCTGATCATGTCTGGACATGGGAGGATTTCGTCAGCCGATTCGAGGAGCAGTACTTCCCCGACCACATTCGTCGTCAGAGGGCACGAGAGTTCGAGACTCTAGTACAGGGAGACATGTCCATGGCGCAGTACGCGGCTCGCTTCGTGGTGCTGTCACGGTTTGCACCATATATGGTTGATGATGAGGGGCGAAAGGCCCGCCGTTTCGAGAGCGGCTTACGTTTCGTTCTTCGAGGCCGTGTTATTGGGCACGAGCTCCCGACCTTTCAGGCGGTAGTACGTAGGGCCCAGATCTACGAGACTGAGTGGCCTGACTCTCAGAGCGGTCGAGATCAGAGGAGAGGCCGGAAGAGGCCAGCCCAGTCCAGTAGCTCTCAGCAACATCGACGACCACAGAGGTATAGGGATCATCCACCCGCTAGAGTACCAGCAGTACCAGCAGCACCAGCAGCGTCAGCGGCACCTTCTGCGCCACCCCAGCAGCTGTTTCTAGGGACGTGTTTTGGTTGTGGCGGTTCTGGACACCGCATATCCGAGTGCCCCCGTCCTCATCTGTAGCAGTCTAAAGGGCCGCAGCAGTCTCTAGGACAGCCGCGACCACAGCAGCAGCGGCCCCATCAGCAGCGACCTCAGCCACCTCAGTCACCAAGGCCCCAGCAGCAGCAGAGACAGCAGCATAGGCAGCCGCAGAGGCAGCAGCAGCACCAGGGACCTCAGAGGGGACATGCACCTCCCCAGCCAGCTCAGGCTAGGTTTTATGCGGCTCAGCAGGACCCACAGACTTCAGGAGGAGTCGTTGAGGGTATACTTCCTGTCTCTTCATGCATCGCCCGAGTATTGTTTGATTCCGGCGCTTCGCACTCATTCATGTCTGAAGATTTTTGCCGATCGACTGGATTACCGACTGAGTCTGCCAGTGAGGGATTGACCGTATCGACGCCCTTGGGGAAGACCACAGTATTGGGCCGTTTCTGTCCATCTTGCCCTATTCTGGTCGGTGATATATTCTTACCTGCTGACTTATTTGTGTTGCCGATGACGGACTTCGATGTTATCTTGGGCATGGATTGGCTTGCCGAGTACCACGCCATCATGGACTGTTCCGCGAGGACAGTCACGTTCTGCATACCCGGCTTGCGATAGTTTCAGTTCGTTGCACAGCCCCGAGGAGAGCCATTATCACGTTTGATGTCCTGCGCAGTTGAGGAGCCCGTTGCGTCGTGTATTGATCGGTTACCGGTGGTCTGTGACTTCCCCGACGTGTTCCAGGAGATTCCGGGATTGCCGTCGCGTCATCATATTGAGTTTCAGATCGATCTTGTGCCTGGTACCGCTCCTATCTCAAAGGCCCCGTACCGTATGGCACCGATGGAGTTGCGTAAGTTGCAGTGTCAGTTGGACGAGTTGCGTGAGTTGGAATTCATTCGTCCGAGTAGTTCGCCTTGGGGAGCGCCGGTACTCTTCGTCAGGAATAAGGATGGCTCGTTGAGGCTCTGTGTCGACTACCGCGAGCTCAACCGGGTCACGATTAAGAACAAATACCCACTCCTGAGGATAGACGATTTATTTGATCAGCTGCAGGGTGCACAGTTCTTTTCGAAGATTGACCTGCGTTCCGGTTATCATCAGATTCGTGTCCGAGAGGAGGACATCCCGAAGACGGCTTTCCGGACGCGTTACGGTCATTTTGAGTTTCAGGTCATGTCTTTTGGACTGACCAATGCACCCGCGGTCTTCATG
Organism: Magnolia officinalis; assembly: GCA_021015155.1. Lineage (NCBI taxonomy): Eukaryota > Viridiplantae > Streptophyta > Magnoliopsida > Magnoliales > Magnoliaceae > Magnolia > Magnolia officinalis. The sequence goes on from JAJHSJ010000004.1 coordinate 59,936,057, forward strand.
CAGTTGATGAACGAGGTCTTCCGTCCATATTTCGATCAGTTTGTTGTAGTCTTCATCGACGACATTCTGATATATTCGAGGACCCGTGAGAATCATATGCAGCATCTGGAGATCGCCTTGTAGACCCTCCGTGCCCACCAGCTGTATGCGAAGCTGGTGAAGTGCGAGTTCTGGCAGGAGGAGGTGAGATTCCTCGGTCACGTGGTGACGAGGGAGAGTGTCGCAGTGAACCCCTCGAAGGTTGAGGCAGTGCGTCAGTGGAGCCAGCCCACGACAGCGTCCGAGATCCGCAGTTTCCTTGGTTTGGCGGGCTATTATCAGCGTTTCATTGAGGGCTTCTCCCGTATTGCTACCCCGATGACCAGGTTGACTCGGAAGGGCGCAGATTTTGTTTGGACTGATGCATGCGAGCGAACATTTATGGAGTTGAAGGACCGTCTGACGTCCGCTCCTATCCTCACTCTTCCCTCTGGGAGTGATGGATTCGTTGTATTTACTGATGCTTCGCGTATTGGATTGGGTGCTGTCCTAATGCAGCATGGCAGGCCTGTAGCCTTCGCGTCTCGTCAGCTCAAGGTCCATGAGCTGAACTACCCCACGCATGATCTGGAGCTGGCAGCAGTCGTCTTCGCACTGAAGGTGTGGAGACACTATCTCTATGGGGTCAGGTTCGAGCTCTTCTCTGACCACAAGAGCTTGAAGTATCTATTCTCTCAGTCCGAGCTGAACATGAGACAGAGACGTTGGATGGAACTTCTGAAAGACTATGATTTTGACCTCCAGTACCACCTAGGCAAGGCAAACGTGGTGGCAGATGCCCTTAGTCATCAGCCGCGAGGACTAGTGGCACACATGATGATTCAGGAGTGGAGGATGCTCGAGGATATAGCAGAGTACGACTTTGATTTTGGTCTGCAGTCTTATATCGTTCAGCTATCGAGCCTGTCGATTCAACCCTCTCTTGTCGCAAGGGTGATCGAGGCTCAGCAGACAGATGAGTCGTTACAGGATTACCGAGCAGAGACAGCATCTGAGAGTCAGACAGATTGGCAGATGGGTGCTGATGGTGGACTTCGCTTTATAGGCCGATTATGTGTCCCGGATATTCCAGAGTTGCACAGAGATATTATGACCGAGGCACATCGATCGCGGTTTTCTATCCACCCTGGCTCGACGAAGATGTATCGTGATATGAGGAGACAGTATTTCTAGGCGGGGATGAAGAGCCAGATTGCTAGTTTTGTGGCCGAGTGTGACACATGCCAGCGTGTCAAGGCCGACCATCAGAGACCCCCTGGTCTATTGCAGCCGTTGAGCATCCCGATGTGGAAGTGGGAGCACGTGTCGACAGATTTCATTATGGGCTTGCCGAGGACTCAGCGCGGTCATGACGCCATTTGGGTTGTTGTGGATCGTCTGATGAAGTCGGCACATTTTCTCGCGATGCGTGCGACCTTGTCTATGGACCGGTTTGCGAGGTTATTTATCGAGGAGGTTGTGAGACTGCATGGCGTTTCAGTCTCGATCGTTTCTGACTGAGATTCGAGGTTTACGTCTCAGTTTTGGGGGAGCTTCGAGAGAGCGATGGGGACTGATTTGCAGCTCAGCACCGCGTACCATCCGCAGACCGATGGCCAGACCGAGAGGGTCAACCAGATCCTTGAGGATATGTTTCGGGCCTGTACTATTAATTTCGGGGGTAGATGGGATGAGCATCTGCGATTGGCTGAGTTCGCATACAACAACAGCTATCAGGCGACCATTGGCATGGCTCCTTTTGAGGCACTGTATGGTAGACCGTGCAGATCTCCGAGTTGTTGGACCGAGGTTGGAGAGCGGCGTCTCCTAGGTCCCGAGCTTGTGCAGGAGACTTCAGAGGCTATTGATATCATCAGGCAGAGGATGCGCACAGCTCAGAGCCGACAGAAGAGTTTTGCTGATCGTCGGCGTCGTCCCTTGGAGTTTGATGTGGGGGACCATGTGTATCTCAAGGTCTCGCCCATGAAGGGCGTGGTTCGATTTGGAGCGAAGGGCAAGCTTGCCCCGAGATTTATATGACCTTTCGAGATCACTGGGCGCGTTGGCGCCGTGGCCTATCGGCTTGCCTTGCCACCACAGTTGTCTGGCGTCCACAACGTTTTCCACGTCTCTATGTTGAGGAAGTGTGGGTCAGACGTGGTACCTGTTATTGATTGGCAGCCGTTGGAGGTTCGTGAGGATGCTTCTTATATTGAGCAGCCAGTTCGTATCCTTGATCGGAAGGAGCAGGTCCTCCGGACCAAGGTCATTCCCTTGGTGAAGGTTCAGTGGGGTCACCATTCTGTTGACGAGGCATCTTGGGAGCGCGAGGCCGAGATTCGAGAGCACTATCCCCATCTCCTTGATGATTGATCATATGTTGTATCCTGTATGTTGTCTCCGACTTTATATGACGATGCATTGTTTCCCCTTCTGTTATGAGTTATGGGTAGTTGCGATGATTGTGCAAATTTCGAGGACGAAATTTTTATTTGGAGGAGAGAGTTGTAAGACCCGTAACCTAAACCGTACCATTCGGTCGGCTTCCGCAATTCTACCGGTCAAATTCCGGCAACCCTCGACCCATTTCTGACGTTGCGCACGATCCTAAGCCGAGTCCCGCATGCCGAAGTCGGCTCGACTCGAAACCTGTATCTTGGCGACCGCGCCGTCACCGCGATTCTAACGCCGCGACTCACGCACCGACCCGATACCCAGGTTAGAAGATGTCAGCCTGCGTTCAATTCGAATAAAACACCGCATGTTGCGAACTTCGAGGGAATCTCTACGAGATGTCCCATCAATCAAATCAATCAATCAATGTCAAGTCACACCTACCCAAGTACAACAACCCATACCTTTTTCTTACACAAGCAACATCACAAGTGAACCCTCACATCACTTCACTCTTCACCCATCACTTTCTTACAACCACCACATCACCCCATCACTCCATCATACATCATCCCATCACTTCCCTCTCTCTCATTCATTTCTCAAATCTCTCCCAAGCAACTCCCAAGCTCCATACGTCCCAACCTTTCAAGTAAATCTCAAAGGCCAAGTGTGGCCCACCCTCTCATCTCTCATCCACACCATCAAGATTTCATCAACCACCGTTAAACCCGAAGGCAAGGAGCTAAGGAAGCTAGGGGAGCAAGAAGGAGTGCAAGAGGTGGGTGATCCACCATCATTTCTCGTATTTTTTTTTGGGCCACATGTGGTGGGACCCGTTTGATGTATGCATGTATGAAATGGAGGGCCCATAGTGGCGGGGTCCCTCCTCTATCTCACCGTGTATCTCTCTCTCTTTCTCTCTCTTTCCCTCTCTTTCTCTCTTCCTTAGAATGGAGTGGGCCCCACCAATATGTTAAATCTACTCCATCCATCAAATAGGGTGGCCCACCTCATTTTAGGAGAGATCCACCCCCTATTTAGAGTAAATGATATATTATAATATTTTATTAATATTTAAATATTATGGTGGGCCATGATCATGTGGGACCTACCTTGATTAACGTAGGCCACTCACGTGTGGAACCCACCATGAGGCAGTGTTTATCCAAACCGTCCAGCGTCCAGAGACGCTGGACGTAGGCGTACTAACACAAAAAAAAAAGAAGAAAAAGTAACTTTTTTAGTGGGCTGCTCATGCAGGTCCCACCTTGATGTATGTATGTGATCCACGCCGTCCAATCTATTCTCCAGTCCACTTTAGGCGTTGAGCCAAAATTTTAAAGTGATCTGATCATCAGGTGGGCCATACCATCTAAAACTATGTAAAGACATGCCAAAACATATAAAAGTACTTGGTGGGACCCATCTGGAGTTTGCATGCAGCTGAAGTTCGGTCTGGACGGCCAGACTGGTGAAACACACATAATGGATGGGTTGGATTGTGAATCACATATCGGTGGGCCCCAAAACAAAAAAAAAAAAAAAAAAAAAAAAAAAAACACAGCAGCAGCGCAGGCAGCGCCTGCGGCTGCTGGCGGCGGACCGGTGGCTGGGCCTCACGGCCCCAGCTGTGGGCTGCCACCGTGATGCGTTTCAAAAATCAGCACCGTGCATTGAGTGGGCCTCCCCCTGGCTACGGTCCACCCAAAAATCAACAGTATACGGAACTTAGGTGGGCCACACCGTCAAAAGTCATGTGAAGACATGCCTAAAACGAATGAAATTATTTGGTGGGGCCTACCTGAAATTTAGATGCCGTTGAAACTCGGTCTGAATGGTCAACCAGGTGGGGCACACATAATGGGTGGACTGGATCTGTGAACCACATTACAGTGGACTCCCAGGTCCACGTGACCTTATAAACAGGTTGAATAGCAAGTAAACATTACTGTGGGCTCCCTGGGCCCAGGTCACGTGTGACCTTATAAACAGGTTGGTGGCAAATATACATTACCGTGGCCCATGGTCCACGTAACCCGTGAACAGTTTGGATGGCAAACAACGTCACTGTGGGCTCCCTGGTCCACATGACCTCATGAACAGAATGGAAAATAAACATTGCAGTGGGCCCAGTTTTGGTGGGCCCAGGTCTATATGACCTTTTCAACAGGCTTGAATGGAAAATAAACATTGCAGTGGGCCCAGTTTTGGTGGGCCCAGGTCTATATGACCTTTTCAACAGGCTTGAATGGAAAATAGACATTTTGGTGGGCCCCCTATTCATGTGACCTTATCAACAGATTGGATAGGAACATTATGGCGGGCCTCACATGAGGCTCACTTTGGTAAATATGGGCCCATGTATTTAGGCCCATCTTGATGTATTTTTAAGCCCATTATTGAGGCCCACTTTGGTATATATATGGGCCCATGTATGTAAGCCATCTTGATGTGTTTATGAGCTCATTGTTGGGGCCTACCTTGATATGTATAGGCCCATGTATTTAGGCCCACCTGATGTATTTGTGGCCCATTGTTAAGGCCCACTTTGAGATGTATAGGGCCTATGTGATTAGGCCCGTTTGATACACATAAAGCTTATGTGATTGGGCTCATTTTATTGCATTCTAAGGCCCATGGGTGATGGCCCATTGCAATGTACCTAAGGCCCATTGGTGAGGCTCATTGAGGTGGCCCACTTGATGATTATAAGGCCTAGGAGATACGGCCCATATGATGTATTTGGGGCCCCATGAGGTGTACCTAGGGCACATTGCAATGTGTGATTCCACCATGATTTATTTAATGGTATTTAAGGCGAGCCGAGCCTTGGGGACAATGTTGGTTTGACGTCCACATTGTACGAGTAATGTTGGTTCGATGTCCACATTATAACTCTCCCTAAGGCCACTGATAGGCCCACATCTGTTTCATGTAGGCCATATAGGCCCATCTTCATTGAGAGAATAGTTTATTACTTTATAACATGTTTAACACAGCCCATGATTCATAATCATACGCATCATATGTATGCTTGAGATGAGGAGTGTCTGATCATAGCATATGCCTTCAGGCAGACTGTTTACGGGCTCCCTGATAGGCGGAGTTGCCCTACATGAGCGCGTGCTTCACGCAGGATGGTTGCATGATTGGTAGAGTGGTTCATGCATTTGCATCTGTGTGATTGTGATATGCCCTAGCGACATCAGGGCCATAGCCTCCACAGATGTATCGTGGGTGGCTGGTTGGATACCAGAAAATCTTGTTCCAAGCAATTGGGGCGCCATAGATGTCCCTGGGTGAGAGTCCCTGAACCCGATGGTACCAGAGGATGACTCCAACGTCGAGACCGAGTGGATATACGAGCGCACGAGGGCCGAATACCATGAGGCCGCGTCTCCCACTGTGTCGTGGTCGGTTGGAAAGGGGTGTGGCCTTACTCGCCCGAGAGCAGGGGGCATTACTAGGCTGAGTTTGACCAGCTCGGAAATGGGTTCGCTATCGACATGCCGGATAGGTATTGGCTGACTATTGGCCAGGCGGATAGTGAGGTTTCTTATGCTCACTTGGACTGTGCTTCTTGGAGAGAGACAGTGCCATTTGGAGTGTACTGAACCCCGGTGATTATCCAGACTGAGAACTGTATTGACATGAGGATTGGCATGCTTGAGCTGCATTATGCATCGCATGGCCTTGATATGGCCGATATCATTTATATTATGTACCGCATAGCCTTGGTATGGCTGACTGCATTCATGTACTCATTGGCACGATTCCGCATTACTCTGACCCTGCATTTTGAGCACGCTCATATTGCGCACACACTTACACCACCGTCTAAGCTTTCTATAAGCTTATGCACGATTGATGCGTGCAGGTGACGCCAGGACGCAGCCGTAGTCTCGCCGCAGTTGGAGCGTGCAGCCGAGCTTTTGGAGTTTTTGTCATTTTCAATATCTTGTATTTCCTTTTATACACCTTGTACTCAAAGTTTTTGATCATAGTGGATTATGTGATGGTGTTCTTGTGGTTATTGTTCGTGGGTTATGCTTGTGGTTATGCTTATTACGAATCAAATGGATTATCAGAAATCCTCCTTGTAGCATCCCAGGATCGGAACCTGGTATATGGGTGCCGGGAGCCGAGAATGGGGTACTACGGAGGCTGTCGGCACCGGATTCGGCGATCGGGATTCTTGTGAGCCCGGTCTCCTAGTTCGGGGCGTGACAACCTTTTTGTGAGAGCTCCTAGTTTGTTTACCATACTGGCATTCACCACAATTCTTGTCTACTTTTTGCATCTTAGGTAGACCTCTAATTAGTTCTCCTTTGCTCAATCTGTATAAATTTCGGTAGTGTACATGTCCGAGGCGTTTATGCCATAATTTACTATATAGGTATGGACCATGTAGCACGTTTGTTTAGATGAGCTACCATCGCTTACTATATAGCAGTTTTCAGAAGTTCTGCGACCAGTTAATATTACAGAACCCTTTTCGTTTATAATTTCACAACCTTAATTAGAAAATTTAACACTATGGTTGTTATCGCATATTTGAGATATGCTCAACAGGTTGTGTTTTAAACCCTCAACATATAAAACATTTTTAAATAAGGGAAGGTTATAGAGTTGGACCGTACCTTTGCCAATTATCTTGCAGTTGCTACCATCACCAAATGTGACTAACCCATCAGTCATATCTTTAAGATCGGTGAATAGCGCCTTGTCGCCTGTCATATGTCTGGAGCATCCACTATCTAGGTACCATTTTGAAAGGTTTGTAGCTTTGAAAGCAGTGTGAGCAACCAAACAGGTAACCTTAGGAACCCATTTCAGAACTGTTTTGGGTTTAGGAGAATAGTTGGTCTTCTTTTGTTTACAGTTGTAAGAGTGACCTACTGGGTTAGATTTTAATAGCTCCTTAAGTAAATCAACAATTTTTTCTGCTAGTGGGTTTCGAATCTGATTTTTGAAATTTATATAGCTGCTTTTGGGTTTTTGAAAAGTTTTTGTATTTTTAGAAAAAACTTGACTAGTACCTTTCCTTTTGAGTTAGAAGTCTCTCCTTTCACAAAATTGGAAGGAGTATTCTTCTATTTAGGAGACGTGTTTTTATCATAGCCCAACCCGGATCGATCGCCACATTTTCTTGATCCGGATAATAATTTTTCTAATTTTGGATCACCTTGGGCATATCTCCATGTGTCCTTCAAACTCAGAAGAGAAGATACTTCATTTTTAAGTTTCTCATTTTCAGATTTCAAATTTTCAATTAGGGAGGTTTTGAATTCCAGATCACACTTTGATTTTTCAAAACAATCTGAAATTTGGAATTTTTCTAAAAAAAGGGTTTCAAAACATTCTTTGAGTTTAAAAAACTTTTCTTTTTGAAGTTTAAGTTTGACAGCAATTTTACAACTTTCCTTATATAAGGCATTGTAAGCATCTTGAAGATCTTCATCATTTTCATGATCACTATCCAAATTTTCTTCACTTGTTGAATCATCGTGATCTGAAAAAGTAAACTTGGCTAGAGTCATAAGGGCCTTAAGTTCACTGCCCGACTCGGTTTCTGAATTTTCTGATTCAGAAGAGGCTTCAGAATCAGACGATTCATCCCAAGTAGCCAACATACCCTTCCTTTTGAATCTGTCCTTTTTAGAACATTTGTTTGCTAAATGCCCATATTCTTGACAGTTGTAACATTGACTATCTTTCAAAAACTTCTAAGTTTTAGACTTAGGTTTAGAACGTTTCTTTTCATTTGCCTTTTGAAAGTCGACTCTTTTCTTACTTTTGAAAATCTTATAAAACTTTTTCGCCAAAAGGGCCATATCATCTTCAGAATTTTCTGAATCTGAATTTTCTTGAGTAATACCTTTAGACGACTTCAAAGTAATAGATTTACCTTTAGGAGCTTTAAAACTTAATTCATAGGTTTGTAAAGAACCAACTAATTCTTCTACCCTCATATTATTCGTATCACGAAGTTCCTGGATTGCGGTTACCTTAGAATTGAACCGTTCAGGAAGAGAGCGTAGTATTTTTACACACACTTTACTTTCTGGGATCTTATCGTCAAGACCCCACATTGAGTTTACAATGTCATTCAATCTAGTGTAAAAGTCCATAAGCATTTCATTTTCCTCCATATGAATTTCTTCAAATTTAGTTGTGAGGAGTTGGACTTTAAATTTCTTGACAATTGATGTACCTTCGTGTGTCATTTCTAATATATCCCAGGCTTGCTTTGCAGTATCACAGAATATGATTCTTTTGAACTCATCCGGTGATAGTGCGCAAGTGATTGCATTTAGTGCTTTAGCATTTGCACTACTCTCATTTTTCTGAAGTGTGGTCCATTAGAAATACGGTATAATTTTCATAGATTTTGAACCATCAACACCAGTTACTTCCATGATAGGAGGATTTCATTTAGTCACTGTGGCTTGCCATACACTTTCATCCATTGATTTGAGGAAAATCCTCATTCTGGCTTTCCAATAGGCATAGTTGGAGCCATCAAAGGGTGGAGGCCTAGTAACTGAAAGGCTATCAAAATTTGACATCTTTTTATATAGCTTAGATCGTTAGCTCAGGAAATAAATCCCAATAAAAAGCAACAAAAATGAGCTATTAGGCTCTGATACCACTTGAAAAGGCCAAGCTATATGTCCTAGAGGGGGGGGGGGGGGGTGAATAGGACTATGCCAAATTAAAATAAAATCAGCGAAAATAAAGTAAACCAATAACCTTACAATTATAAATCAATTCACAATGCTGAAATCAAATCACCTTGATAAATAAGTATTGAGAGATTGATACAAATTCAGTTCTAAGGACAACCTTACACCATAATAAACAAGGGCTTATGGTAGGACAACCTTATTTCTAGAACATCTTTTGGATCAAGGACTCAATTTTAATAGAAATAAATGAATAGCAAGGAATTAAAATTAAATGCAGAAATATAGATCTAAATTATTACAACAATCCCCACACTTGCTTGAAATGTAAATAGTTACAACATTCACATCCACTTGTACATTCCACACAATTGAATGATAAAAGATATGAAAATTAAGCAAGCATTCAATCCACAAGACAAAGAGTTATAGTGGTTCGCCTATGTGTTCACCAACTGTCTTTCAACAGCCACACAGAATGCTACTCCACTCCTAGTATCCTCACACAGGGGATATTAGCGTTCACTATCAAATAGGTTTTCACAGGTTCACCCAAAACCTTTACAATTGTGTCTTTTTCACTCGGGCTTACACAATTCAAAAACCCCTCTTTTCTGAGTTTTCTGGCTCTCCTCAGATAACCAATACAATGAGATTTTTCTGGCTTAACCTCAAACAAACCAAAAGTAATGAAATTTTACAGAATTGTAAAATACCTGGATTTCTCCTTTTCGTAGCAGCCCGGTAGAACCAATCGGAGTAGATGATTGAATGTCAAAGTTCAATTTCCAATACTCGCTTTAATATGGTTCTAAATTCTAATAGATTTTAGATTTTAACTAGTTGGGCGTAGCTATATTTTATTTTGATTCCAAGAAGAAGGAATAAGGTAATTCCTCTTTTCAAATAAGATTGGAATACAGAAACAAAATCAAATTAAATAAGCTAGCAAAAAGGAATATTAAATAAGCACAACGTAGCTTAAAATAAACACAGACTTATCTCAGAGTGATCACTTGAAATTTCTTGAATTGAATCGAGTTGAATTCTGAAAACTCTGAATTTCGTGTTCAATTTATAGAAACAAAAATCGCGTCTACGACTGGTCTTAGAAACCTTCGACTGGTCGTAGCTCTAACGAATATTTAAAATATTGAGCGCGATCTTTGAAAGTCGTTCCATGACTGGTTGTGGGAAGCCTACGACTGGTCGTGGGTCACCTACGACTGGTCGTATCTCTCTACGACTGGTCGTAGGACCATAGATTAGCTTGCTGGACTTTGAGTCGTAGCCCTACGACTGGTCGAGAACGAGTCGAAGACACTACTACGACCGGTCGAAGGACCTCCAGGACTAGTCGTAGGTGTACCAAAAAATTCCGAAAATCTTCAACAACTTAGGACTGGTCGAGGAATTTCTTGGACTAGTCGAACCAATGCTAGGACTGGTCGAACAAGAGCTAGGACTGGTCGTAGAATAGACCAAACATATGTAAAATAAACATTTGATTTATGTATCCAAAGTGACCTACTTATAAGGTCAACCTAAGGTCAGTCAAACCTGAAAACATGTCGTATGGACATTGAACTTCAACCATTCAATGAATGTAGATATTTGAACCATATCAAGCTTGAGATCTTGAACTTGTTGTAGCTTTAATCTTGAGATCTTCATCAGCGTGAAACCTACTTCATGCGTTGCTTATGAGTCTTGAAGTCATTTCTTGAGTCTTGAAGTTGTTTCTTGAGACTTGAACTTCAACATTGTAGCTTTAAACATTGATAGGATGATGAAGTACGCTTTGTATTTCTTAAAGACATCTAATGTCATGAAGTGTTTATGCAGTGTCTTGAATACATATAAATCACCATACAAGCACAAGACACGGATAGATGTTTTGACACAACAAAATTTGACAACCAAAGGAGCATGAGACCATAGCACTTACAGTAACGGCCCGTAAATTTTCGTACTTTGACTCGAGTACCATCTCGACCAGAAATCAATTAGAATTAAATCCTTTAGAAATTTAACAAAGTTAACTAAGTGCGAAACTCGATTAGCCATGAAATCCGTTGGGATTGCTTTAAATACGATCTGCAAGACCCAAAACTTGCTAAATCAGTGACTCTAGGTTACCCTAAAGTTTAGAACCAAACTCATTACCCGGCTGCTCTCGGGAATGAAATGAAACTTCATATTAGGTCTAGACCGTACATCGGAAGTCCGATTAACACGAAGTTAAGGAACTGGGACCGCCTCACTGGGCTTGACAATCATCTCGAAAATCAAGTCCAGCCAATGTCCCACGGCCATTCGTTTGGATCCGGAGTGAGGGAGTGTGAAAAACACTATTCCCTTTACAAAATAAATATCTGGAATAGTGATCTGGCACCATTCGCTTGCGCATCAGTATTAAGCAACCAGACCGTCAGAATCAGACCAAATTACACCCTCGGATCAAGAAAAATTTCAGGAACATTTACATGTACTTGGAATTTCGGATCGTGGCCCACTGACCGTTGAACTGAAAGTGGTCCGCTACGTGCGATCTGGGAATCCGATCGAGTCGAAAACGTAATCCCACTTAGATCTATGCGTGGAGAGCTTAAGTCTGACGTTAGGCTCAAGGAGGGCCACTAGAACCCCTCTTTTGAGCTGGAAAAGTGTCAAAATACCTATATTAGCAGTAACCCTTGAACCTGAGTCTATTTTGGAGAGGTTTTAGGCTATAAAAGAGGCTTAGAACAGCCCCTCTCACAGCCATACGAATTTGGGATAAAACCCTAGAGAGAGAGAGAGAGAAAAGGGAGAGAAAAGCTTGGGATTTGTGGGAGTACTTCCTCCTGCTGCTTTCAATCATCGCACGGCCTACACCGCCTCCTTCCAGGTGCTTTCTCGGCGGTATCCACTCCGTTTTAAGGTGAGAAACCCTAACCCTAGGTCTGATTTGAAGTGTGTAGGCTATAGGTTGTGAAAAGGCTAACCGATTCCGCTCTTTAGGCTAGAAAACTCCCGAATACGGAAGCTCATCCAACCTTGCTGATTCGTTGAGATTCCAAAGGGCAAGGTGAGGACTTTAGGTGTATAGGTTACGGTTTTCAATGCTTTCAATGTCAGATAATGATAGATTCATGATCTGTATGCAATTGCACATGTACAAAGTGCTTTCCGTTTCCTGTTTCGATTAACGTTGTAGAATATGGAATTTCACATACTCTAAGTATACGTAGAAATACCGTATACGTATTTTTTTTGGAAAAATGTTTGACATGTTTATTTAATGCATGATTATACAATATATGGATAAAATACTAGTTTGGCGAAAGGAATCGCCGTAATACATGTTCGCTTGTAAATACCACGTATGTTGAAATTGTGTATTCTAGAAATACCGCATATGTGTAAATTTTGAAAATGCAATTGTCATGATTATTTGTTGTATGATTATGGTATACACAGATAAAATACCCGCTTGGCAAAAAGATAGCCCTAATACGTATTTTACTAACATACGTCATGTATGTTGGAATAGTGCACTCTAAGTGTTTGTATAAATGCTTGTGAGTGTAACTGCTTAAGTGTTAGTGCCTTAGATAGGTGCTGATATGGAATTCCTGACTATCTTAGAGACATGTAGGATACCCTCCATGTGGTGGTTTGATCTAACCACTCACTTGTGATGTGTATGTAATTGTATCCCTATTTGTATAGTACTCTACAACATGCTTTACAACATGCTTTACTTTATGCTTTATAACTTGCCTTATGACATGCCTGTTCACATGCTTATATTACTTTGTTTATCATGCTTTACTCCACATGCTATTGATGAGAATTGATTGTGGGACTATGCCTATAGTCCAGACATTCGGTACCAGACTTGAGATTGTGGCTGAGAATTTATGTCGCCACAAGGGATGTGTCTGACGAACCCGAGTCGTATTTCGATTGGCGATAGTGGTTGGCCACACTGAGTGCTTTTGCGCTTCATATTGCCCAACTTGTTGTGCGCTCGAGCTAGTCAAACTCGTCAAGTAACCCAATTGTCGAATGTGTGTTCACCATGTTTGGTCATTACTGTTTGAACCTAGGGTACCAAACTTACCAGTGGCAATCCCGTTAACCATGGTACCTCGATCCGCTAAGACTCATGAGCCGGACATGGTGGTATGGGACACCGTGGTCGAGCTGTCGGCCTACGCTGGGGCCACGTGCCTCCCCGTAGTGACCAGTGAGCAACCAGACTCCTGAGCCGATTATGGTGGTATGGGACACTATATTCGTGCTGTCGGCCTACATTGATAAGGTGATGGGGGAGTGGTGCAACGATTCCGTTTAACAGCCCTGACAGCCCTTTGTAGTGACCTCGAGCATATTCTGAAATTGCATTGCGCCTTAGGGTGTGCCACGGTATATAGAGTATAAACTAGGCCTGTTTCTGTACAGTGATGAATCGTTAAAGAGGTGATGGGGGAGCGGTGTAACCTTTGTGCGTAACAGCCCTAGCAGCCTTTGCAGTGACCTAGAAAACACCGTCGTCTGATATTAACTAGGACTGACGACCCTAGAATGGATCATGTTTGGGAATGATACAAGGGAGGTACCTTAGTTTCCCAATACTGCTGTTTGAAATGGAATAATAATAACTCGGTAATCATGTTCATCATCGCACCGCACGTGCCTTGTAGATGTGGAGCACTGAGGGAGTTAAGCATTCGCGAACGTAAGATGATGTCGCATGAGGGTGGTTTGGCAAGGGCATACATCATCATGTCATTCCATTCTTGCATTTAACAAGAGTAGTTAAACTTGTTTGATTTGTACTGCTTTATCATTACTGCTTGATTGAATTGATAACATGTTAACCTATGCTTTATTGTTCCACTGAGTTAGCTACTCACTCCCACGTTACGGGACGGTGTTTGCAACATCCACCAGACTCTGTCGCAGGTATAGGCGGCGCATCGGTTCAGGAGCCGGAGCCTGACTTCGATGAGGACCAGGATGAGTTCTCCTTTATGTAGTACTCTGACGGCTTTGCTTAGGCCGACTGCATCGCGGGGATTTCAGGGCTTATCTGTGGAGTTGTATTTTGATTTTTGACTTAGAAACCGTACATGTATATTGTTACTTAGTTAGTGCTCATACTCTGGTGTTCATAAAATTTTGTTCCTTTACACACCTTAAATATAAAATTTCAGTCTTCCGCTTGCCTTTATAAAATTGAACTGGAGTATGAATTACTGATTTGGTATAATCTCACTCATGTTTATTGCTCTAACTCAGACAACATTTAACCATCATTATGTATGTTGCATAAGTGATGCGTTGGAACTCGGGAGTTGAGTTCATACTCGACCCCCGAATTTCAGGGCGTTACACGATAGCGGACCCATTTGGGAGCTGGTCAAACTCAACCTAGCTTATAACCTCTCACTCGGGCGGATAAGGCCACACCCCCTCCCAACCGACCATGACACAGTGGGAGACATAGCCTACTAGTATTCGGCACTCGGGCGCTCATGTATCCACTTGGTTTAGACGTTGGGATGTTTCCTGGCCTCGGAGGTTTAAGGACTTTCACCCACGGACATCCAAAGTGCCCAGATGCTCGGACCAAATATTTTTGGTGTCCTATTTGCTATCAACAACATGCCTATGGAGGTCACAGCCCTGATGTCGCTAGGGCCTAAAGTAATCACAATCACACAATGCAAGATGCATGAGTCATGTAGTCCTATCACGCATCAATCCTGCGCATACCGTGCGCCCATGTGAGATAACCCACCTATAGGGAGTCCCATAAACCATTTGTACTATGGCATCTGCAATGGTCAATCACATTTTATAATAAACATGCAGATGATGCGTATGGGCATGTATCATGATGTTATGTTGTAACATACTAATAATCGATATCAATAACTGATATCAACAATCAGCCTCGATAATGTGGACATTTAACCAACATTACCCCCAAGGAATGGCCCACATAGAACCTAACATATAGTGGACCCATGGCCTAACACAAGGGCCTAATATACAACACCATGGGCCTCACTCGAGAGCTTAATACACATCACAATGGGCCTCTCATATGGGCCTAATACATATCACGATGGGCTTCATCACCTGACCCTTAAATGCACCACAGTGGGCCTCATATTGAGCCTTAAACACGGGCTAAATACACATCACAACGGGCCTCAAATACGGGCCGTATATACATCACAACGGGCCTCAAACACGGGCCGAATGCACATCACCATGCACCTCAATACGTGTTGCATATACATCGCATTGGGCCTCGACAATCAAAATTGACCTCGACAATCGGAATCGAAATCGGCCTCAACAATCGGAATCGAAATTGGCCTCAACAATTGGCCTCGATAATAGGAATCGGAATCGGCCTCAACAATCGAAATCAGACTCGATAATCGGCCTCGACAATCGGAATCAGACTCGATAATCGGCCTCGACAATCGGAATTGGAATCGGCCTCAGCAATCAGCCTCGACAATCGGAATTGAAATCGACAATCAGAATCGGCCTTGACAGTCGGAATCGGAATCGACCTCAACAATCGGCCTCGACAATTGGAATCGGAATCGACAATCAGAATCAGACTCTATAATCGGCCTCAATAATCAGAATCGAAATCGGCCTCGACAGTCAGAATCGGTGAGAATAGGCCTAACAAGGCCTAAGGGAAGGCCACAATGTGGACATTCAACCATCATTGCCCATCAATGTGGTCATTTAACCGACATTGCTCCCAAGGAGTGGCCTATACAAGGGATTCATACACAATGTAACAAGTCATTCATACATCGCATTGGGCCTCAACCATGGGCCTTGAATACATCACAATGGGCCTTATCAAATGGGTCACAAATACATTACAACGGACCATGTACCTGGGCCTCAAATACATCACAACAGGCCACATTCCTGGGCCTAATATACATCACAATGGGCCGCATGACATGGGCCTATACACATCACAATGGGCCGCATGACAGGGGCCACACATACATAACAATGGGCCTTGGCACATGGGCCATAAATACATCATATCGGGCCTCATATACATGAAGTGGGCAGCATCACATGGGCCGCACCAATGGGCCTCATATACATGAAGTGGGCCGCATCACATGGGCCGCACTAATGGGCCTCACATACATCAAGTGGGCTGCATCACATGGGCCACACCAATGGGCCTCAAGTGAGAGCTTGGATTACACCAAAAATCATTTCAATAGTTATAGGTGTAACATGTGTATCACTGTACACTATCATTCCATAGGGCACATGGCTCACAAATGATGATCAACACTGTTCAAACATTGTCCATGTAAATCAGCACTGTCCAAACATTGTCCAGCACCGTCCAACACAATCTGGACAGTGTGGATGAAACACTTACATCATGGCCAATTCCACATACAGATGGACGGTGTGGCTAGAATACATACAGTAGGTCGATCCCACCATTCTGAAAAATGGACGGATGGTGTGTATACAAAATACATATGTCATGGTGTGTGTCGCACACCACAGAAAACAGATGAACGACATGATATACAACACGTCAGCAAGGTAGGGGCCCACCCCACACATGCAGCACGTGAGGTTGGGTCCGACGTCCAGCCAAAAGGGGACGGACGGCTTGGAGAACAAATACATCATGGTGGGTTCGCACAACACCGTTCATGTACATACGATGTGGATACAAAACACTTACATCAAGGTGGGTCCCACCCACATGTGCCACACGTGTGGGGTGGGCCCACAGCCATCCCAAAATAGATGGATGGTACGTGTAAAACACATACATCATACTAGCCCATAGACCTTGCTGACGTAAATCAACTATATAGCTAGTGCGTGGTACCCAGCTAATCCGTTTCCATAGTAGGTGGGTCCCACATGGGGCCCACCATAACGTCTATTTTCCATCCCATCAGTTCATAAGGTCACAAGGACCTAAATAAAGAGGAAAAACAAATTTCTTATCGATCCAAAATTTTCGCGACCCAAAAAGGGTTTCAATGGTAGACGTTCAATCACCCCGCTGCTTCTTGTAGTGTGAACCATTTGAGTTTCGAGAATGGCTAATTTTTGGCGCACCTCATTTCTAAGAGGGTAACCATCGAATGCACGGTGTTGATGTGCAACAAACATCATGGTAGGGCCTGCGGTGGGGCCCACCTTCCTGCCAGCGTTCAAACAGCAGGACGCTGCTTGCTGCAGCGTCCTCTAGACGCTGTCAGCAAGTAGCGTCCAACCCTTATTTTTTATTTTATTGTTTTTCTTAGGTTTTTCATAGGTGAGCTCATAACAGACACAATGAGCCCAATATTCAGCATATTTTGATGCACAGAAACATCACAGTGGGCCCTAACAATTTCTTACTATTAAAATAATATTTTAGATGGTGTGGCCTATCAGAGTTTCAGATGAGCTTCATTTTTCAGCTCAACGCCTAAAATGAGCTGGGAAATAGGGTGGGTGGTGTGGATCGGATACATACATCAAAGTCGGATCCGTGTGTGTGGACGGTGTGAATGTATACAATATATACATCACGTTGGGCTTCCTGGATGCACAGTGTGCATTAAAAACATATCTCACGGTGGGTTCCACCATTTGGACAGCAAGATGGATGGATGGTATGGATGTCACACGTACCTCATGGTGGGTCAGTGCGTGTGTGACCCACCAACTTTGGGTAAAGCTAATATTTGTGTCTTCCCATCATCCAGGCCATCCAATTGGACCGCCAGTCCAGCAGGGTGGACAGTAGGGCCACCCCACCTGCTGGATGGTCTGGATCGCCCTTAGGTTGGCCAACAATTCAGGAAAAAGGAGAGAGAGAGAGAGAGAGAGAGAGAGAGAGAGAGAGGTGATATGGAGGGGTCTCGCCACTATGGGCCCCTCTAGCTTACAATCTCCTACATGAAAATGGGTCCTATCACAAATGGGCCTTACATCAAATTCAAGATCCAATGGTATGAACACCCACCTTTGATCTTCTCTTCCTTCTTCCGCCAATGCGATCTAGAGCTCCAAGGGGCGCGATTCAACGGTCAAGGTCAGCTTTGAAGGGTTGGATTGGATGGTAGGGAGTGGGCCACACAAAGCTTCTCTCATGGAGGTCTCTTGCTTGGACGTTGGATTGCTCTCATGGAGCTTGGGAGAATGAGAGAGAGAGAGAGAGGTTGTAAGAGAGAGAAGGATGGGTGAGTGATGGGGTGTGATGGGTGATGGGTGATGGTTGTGTACTTGGTTCTAAGAGAGAATTAACTTTAGGTAAGGTTATGTATGAGAGGGATGGGTGGGGTTGCTTGTACTTGATTGATGGATTGATGTGACTTGTCGTAGAGATTCCCTTGGTATTTGCAATACGCGACATTTTCCTCGAACCGAACTCGGGTCCACATATCTTGGCCCAGGTATTGCCTCTGCGAGGGAGACATGGCGTCGAAATTGCGGCGACGGCGCGGTCATTAGGGTACAAGTCTCAGGTCGAGACGACTCTAGAATACGGGACACAACTCAGAATCGTGCGCAAATGCCGATAACAGATCGCGGGTCACCGAAATTCGACCGGGAGGACTGCGGAAGCATACAAAAAGGTACGGGCTGGGATACGGGTCTCACAAAACTTGTCAGAATGTGTTTGATTCGATAAAGGAATTGCTGAAACAGCCGTCGGTATTGACAACTCCAATAAAAGGGAATCCACTTATTTTGTATATATCTACAGCCAAGAATTCTTTAGGAGCTTTGTTGGCACAGGTGAATGAATCTGGGAAAGAGACCACTCTTTATTATTTAAGCAAGACTCTGATGGGTACGGAATGCAACTACTCTCCAATCAAGAAAGAATGTCTGGCACTGATATTCGTGGTACAAAAATTGAGACATTATTGTCTCTCCCATGACATAACTTTGATCTCAAGAACAAATCCGATAAAGTTTTTGATGACAAGACCGATGTTATCTGGGAGATTGGCCAAATGGATGTTGTTACTTTCAGAATATACTATTATGTATGAGCTGGAAAAAAATGGTAAAAGGGCAAGCAGTGGCGGACTTCCTTACAGCACACCCCGTAGCAGAGTAGGAGACCATCAGTGATGATTTTCTCGATGAACAGGTTATGTTGGCCGAGTCACAAAGCCCATGGCAGATGTATTTTGGCGGCGCTTCTCGAGCATCAGGAGTGGAGGTAGGAGTGATATTCATTACTCCTCAAGGTGACTTGTTACCTTACTCCTTCACATTGGGAACTGCATGCACAAACAATGAGGCCGAATATAGAGCCCTCGTCATCGGAATGGAAATGACTCAAGAAATGAAGATAAAAATGCTGCATGTCTTCGGGGATTCTAAATTGATCATAAATCAATTGACGACTGAATTCGAGATAAGAAAGCAAGAGCTTTTGAAAATGTAATGTCGAAATCAAGCACATACTGTTGTCTGAAAATGTAAGAGAAGATGCTTTGGCCAGCTTGACAGCGGATCTGTCCTGCCCAAATTGAAGCCCTCTCCAAGTGACTATAGAATAAAGAAGATTTTTACCATCTTCAGAGGTCATCGATGAAATTGTTGAGACAAATCTTATATCATGTTTAGAGGTAACGATAGATGATTGGGGTCAGCCTTTCATAGATTATCTCAAATATGATATCTTTCCAGAAGATCCAGCGCGGAGACAGTAAATCAAGCAAAGATCGAGCAGATTCATCATATGTAGAGAAGCGCTGTATAGAAAATCTTAAATGGAATGTTGTTACGTTGCCTAGATGAACAAGAAGCAGGCCAGATGTTGCGAGAGGCACATTCTGAAGAATGTGGGGCACATCAAGCTGGTCGAAATTTATTTCATCAGATACATCGAATGGGGTATTATTGGCCTACCATGTTCAAAGATGTGATAAATTATGTAAAGTAATGTCATGAATGTCAAATTCACAGAGATGTTATACACATTTCTCCGGAAGACCTACATCAATCGGTCACCTCTTGGCCTTTCTCTGCCTGGGGGCTTGACGTTATTGGTCCTACAAATCCACCTTCGTCCAAAGGAAAACAATATATTCTGGCAACAATAGATTACTTCTCCAAATAGACAGAAGCAATTGCACTGCGTAGTGTTAAAGAGAAAGATGTGGTTAATTTCATCCGATACGCAATAATATACCACCATGGTATTCCGAAGAAAATTGTTACAGATAATGGCACTCCTTTAAAAAACAGAGGCATGGAAAAGTTATGTCAGAAATTCAGTATTCATCATTCGTTTTCAACACCTTACTATCCACTGGCCAATGGATTAACAAGGGCGTTTAATAAAATGATAGTCAAGATATTGAACAAAACAGTGATAAGAAATAAGCGTGATTGAGATGAAAGGTTACAAGAAGCATTGTGGGCATATAGAACTACCCACCAGACAACAACAAGAACAACATCGTACTCACTGGTTTATGGTGTAGAAGCGATAATCCCAATTGAAATACAAGTTGCGTCACTCAGAGTGGCAGTACATCAGTCAATTATAGATGATGAAAATACAAAAATAAGGCTGAATGAACTGGATTTGCTCAATGAGAAATGCCTGGCAGTCCAACAGCGATTGCAATTATATCAGGCAAGGATACCGGCCGCCTTTGATAAACGAGTCAAGTATCGCTCTTTCAAAAAAGGGGATATGGTACTGATGTTGAAAACACTTATAGTGGTCACCCACAGAACAGGGGGCAAATTCGAGCCAAAATAGGATGGGTCATATATAATAAAAGAAGTATACTCCAATGGAGTGTACAAAGTCGTAGATCAAGATGGACAAGGTATTCGTATACCGGTCAATGCTCGCTTCATGAAAAGATATCGTCCCTGAAGATACTTCTGATTTTGATCCAGAATATTATTAGAATAATGATTCTATATCAAAATGGGGCAAGAATAAACAAGACCACGACTATGTATTTTCAGATGAATGAATAAAGAAGAAATTTGCGAGCACATCAAAACTATGTACCAACAAGTGTCACAAAAAAAAGTAACCATCATTATCATCATTATCGCGACATCGATGGCCACCTACTATTATTATCTTTTAAGGCAGCCTAGCTAAGCCCTAAAAAATGGCCAGCTACGCACAAGACCTATCATTTTCGCCATTCGGGCAACAGTGAGAAGCCAGTGGCCCTAAAAAGTTCGTGAAGACCATCATATGCATACCCATGCGAGCAGCGGACGGAGCCAGCGACTAAAAGTCCTAAAAGGCCAAAAAGTCCTCAACGGCCAATCACGCATGAGACCAATGTCGGCTGTATAGCTTTCCGACAATGTCACGGGGAACTAATGAAAATGCCCTCCTGTGAATGGGTCCGACCTTACAGGCGAAGAAAATGCAGGCTGCAGTGTAACCTCTTTGGCCATGTCCATAGATAGGCCAACTATGCTTAAGACCCCTCAATCTCTGGCTTGATTTCAGTAGTAAGTCATGAGGAAGGGCCTAAACCTACTCGTTGATGGACTGACGACCCTAGATTTGGTACCTCAAAGGTTGCCTTGCGAGCCCCGTGAACTCTAGAGAGTTATTGCGGCCAACCTTGTACGTAAATCCAACCGAGTTCATAGCCCCGGTAGCTTCACTGGGCCCCTCTGATGGATCACGGTTTGTGAACTCACCAGGCTGTGAGTAGTCCAGTGAACTCCTAAGAGTTACAGAGACCATCACGTGAGATCTGACTCCACTACTCAAGAGTCTAGAAAACCGCGTGGCTCTACTACTCAAGAGGATAAACTGTATGTGATTATCTGACGAAACTAAAACTTAGCACCACCAATTAAGACAGGAATCATATAGGAAATCCCTTACTAACAAGTCATAAGAGAATATATATATATATATATATATATATATATATATATAGATATATATATGAGGCATAACACATCAATCAAAACATCGCATAAACAAGACAAGACTACCATTATCGAGAATATCATGAAATACTTGTATAACTTGCAACTATAAAAGTACTTGCAGTGACAAAAGGCAAAATATTAAAGTTTTACATCTCATAGTTCTCCTGTAATGCCTAATGCTGCTAAGTATTGTTGTAAATTTTCATGAAGATTAACTTGAGTAATCGCATGTTCCAGTCTAGCATTTGAAATAATTCTGGTAGGATCCGGGATACCAACTAGCTTTTTTTCCAAAGAGGCAATTAATTCTTCATTCTTAGCCAATTCAGATCATTCAGTATCCACAGAATGAAGGTTACATTGCATCTTTTCCTGTACTCTTTCAATGTTCAGATCTTCCTCCAGACCTTGCTTCTCCAACTAAACGATTTCTTACTTCAAAAGAGTAATATGATTCTAAATAGTCGTCTTGTTGTCAGCAAAAGTCTTCAGTTGCCCTTGCAAAGATAGTTGTTCTTAGTCGTGACGAGAGACAATGGGAGCAATTTGAGAAACCTTCTCCTTAGAGTATGCAAGCTGCTTCTTGTACTCCAAAATTTCGAGCGAGGCAATCATGGTTTCAGCTGATGATAAAACAGTTATTGAATTATGGAATCTTAGGAGAGCATCGTGTATAGAAGAAACATTGACTTTAGCCATCTATGCAGCACTGTCCAAAACATCTAAAGCAACAGCCAGATCTGACCATTTATCAGGATCTTTAAACATCTTAACTATAGCTAATATGGAATTCCTGATCAACGCCAATTTATTCGCAAAAATCTTCTCAAGGGATAGCACATTTGATGAAGTCCCAATAGAACCAGAACTTGCCGTGCCACTTTGAGATAAGTTCCCTATTAAGAAATAAGAAATATAAACTTGTAGCAAAACTGTAAGTGCAGATAATATGGGAAGTGTGAATGAGGAAAAGGATATACCTTCTGCTGGTACTGGAACGACGAGAGGTTGTGTCTTTCTAATAAGAAGGGGATTAGGTTCCACCATCTCAACAAAAGATGGAGCCTTAGCTTCAGTACTTGAATCAACAATTACGGGAGTTAGCAGATCAGTTGATTCCACCAAAAAAGCAATTTCACGTGCCACTGCCCGTGGAGGCATCAAGAATCTTGGTGAATACGCTGGTACGACGGGAGGTAAATCTATGGGGGAAGTACTATCTGCCTCCGTGTTGACAACATGATCGCCTGAAATAAAATATGTAAGGCAGGAAAGGAGAAAAGAATAAAAGCAAACAAAAACAGCAAGATCCTCTTACATGGTGAATAACCATATTCCCCGTAGTGTAGGGGTTCGTCTTCTTCTTCCCCCGCAATGGGTGAAGTCTTTGTAAGAATAGCTTCAGAGGTCGGGAGGATGCGTCCTTCATCAGCCGGAACATCTTCTGTAATGACATCTTCTTCATCGCTAATATCAACTTCCCCCTCCTCATAGTCATCGTCTTGATTCTCTCCCTCTGCCTCATATTCATCGGAAATAGTATTTCCAGATGAAGAAGTTGAACCTTCACCGTCCGAATCTCCTTTGCTAGACTCTTTAATAACAACTTGTTTCCCTTTAGAAAGAAGAGACTGGTTGCTTTCCGGTTGAGGATCTGCACTAACTAAAACCGAAGAAGCTTGGGTATGCATTCGAGATCTTCTCATTGGCAAAGAAGGGCTAGGATGGATAGTCCAGGGGGCAAGAGAAGAGGTTGACTGATGTTGAAGATGAGTAGAAGATGTTGGTTGATCTTGAAGGTTGGCAACGTTCTCTAGCGTAGGGGAAGCAGCTTCTATAACTTCTTCTCTTCTTGAATGGTGGAGAGGAACTTTTTCAAATTCATAAATGGCATCGTAAGCTATCCACCCTTCAAGGGTATTTTCAGGCTTCTTCTCACAGATAGGTTTATCTACAAATATTTTGGCACAATGATGACAAGCAAAAGGAGCATGATTGGTCTCCACTATGAAGCCTACTCCCTCTTCAATTGTGCTACCCCTAAGTCTGGGTGGTGGAAGCCAGATGGGCTAGCTACTGGCAAACCTTTCCTTACTAGATATGACTGGTGAACCCACCATATAATGTGGTTATATGAAGCCTGAGGAATACAGTCGCACCTCGGAATGATGAAAGAAGAATTGGCTCATCCTAATAGTTGCTTCCAGACCATCTCCCAATTAAATGGGCAAGTGCCATAACTCCGCATTCTACGAGTTACAAGTCCGCAGTCTCTAGGAACTACCTGATCGAAGCTGAATTGACAAGCAAAATGGCTGGGATAGTACGGTTCTCTCTAGAATTTTGTTCCCTCCCTCAACAGGAGACTGCACGATCTAATCGACAGAAAGAATGCCCTTTCTCCTTTAGTGAGTGATTTTGTGTCTGACTTATCTGTGTCCATTGTGTAACGAGGCAGAAAAAAATGAAAATAATTAATCTTGGCGTCGGAGGAGATGACATCTTTCGCCCAGTCATAGGACCTCTTTGCCATGACTCTTTTTTGGAAGAACTAGAGAGGAATTTGAGAAGGATGGACATAGGCTGTCTCTGGCACTTCGAATGTCCAAGGGGAATAGACACCAAGCTAGTCGAGGAAGTAATGCATGGCATATAGATAGAAACAGAGCCAATGGAGGGACTTTTTATATGAGAAGCAATCTTTCTGAAACCTCTGTAAATTAAGCATAGAGCAGGAGGGGCTAGGGAATATTTGATTCCTTCAGCCATAGCGCTGGCTACTACAAACAGTGAAGGGCGGATGGCATCTGCTGACTTAGAGCTGGAAAAACCACTATGCTCAGCCAGTAAGCAATTATGCTACAAGCTCCCCATAAACAGAGTATTCAATGTGATCTTTCATGCCCAGACGAAGACGTTCCAGCTCTCGTGAGTGGTTACCGTTAAACCTGGAAGAAAAAAAAGAAGCAAGTGAAATCGAGATTATGTATCAGAGCGCAATAAAAACATTAATTTGAAAAGAAGGAAAATTACTGAAGAGCTCTGTTGAAATGGGCTAGCCATTGCATAGGGTGAATCTTGTGGATATTCGAAAACTTGGACATCTCCTTAAAGAGTTCAGTGGTTGTTTCCGAGATGGTGGTGATATGGTAGGCGAAGAGACAAAGGCTAGCTCGTCATTGGTGTGGACAAATTCATAAAAGAATTTTCTGGTTATTGGTAGACCGGTAATCCTATGAATATCCTAGAGCATAATGCTCATTTCGTCTTCGGGAAGGTGGAAAGAATTGGTAGAAGGGCACCAATAGTTGAGAAAAGCCTTCAGAATGGAGGATTCCTTGTAAAAAGGATGTGATGTTGCTTTGATTGCGGTTTAGATGTCAATCTTGGACAAACTCCCTACATGCTTCGCAAGAATTACCACGGCCCATTCAGAGCAATAATTACGGGGAGTCAAGAGACCCCTTGTTCTGAACTCTTCAGGACTCCAGATAAGGCGATGATCGCTGAAACGTTGTTGGAGCGTCTCGTTAAAATAGGTCGGATATAGGCTATGAGGATCATAGGATGGGGTGAGGAAGATCATAGAGTGAACGTCACCAATTTGCTGTTGCGGTTTCGTTGGCTGCAGAATGCCCTCCAGTAGCCTCGGCTCTCTATACGACCAAGACTCCGCATAGGCTAGTCTTTCTCCATCCAAATGATCCCTAGGTTCACAATTCAGCATGGAATGATGACGATGGATGCTGATCAGAATCACCACAATACCTTGCTTGTAAGGGTTGTCAAATTTTATGACACCCTCGATCGTGCGGACTAACTCCTAAGAATTGTGTAGTTTCTTCCGGTTGTGCTCCTTGATTTTTTTCTTGAAATTCTTCAGCCTTGTTCCAACGATTCTTTCTCAGTCGAGAAGGGGGTGGAGTATCTTCCCTGACAGGGGGCTTCTGGCTAATGGTCTGATGATGTGTCGTTGACTTTAACCACTGCTCTTAGTCATATTCACGACCATGTTCGGGAGGTCTTTCGAGATTCCCCCATTGCAATGGCTTTATGAATGGGGGATGACAGCATATTGATACGTTCAATGAAGTCAAAGGTGGGGAGTATTGGCTCCTTAATATAGGCAAGGTGCGTAGCGGTTGTTTTAAAGTGCTCGCGTGAGGGTTGGACGGGAGACGATGGAGATTCTCCCGCTTGAGATTCCACGGCTTGAAAAGACGTGGTAGGGTTTGGCAATTCTTGGTGGGAAGGTTGATCAGTGGGAGGATTAACAAGGATATAGGTTCTTTTTGTACGGGCCATGGTGAAATGAAGAAGTTCGGAAATTAGGCTAAGTCTGAGAAATCGGCCAAGTGTCGGTTGCGCGGGTCACGCAACTAATCCGAAGTTACGCGGCAGCGCAACAAAAGAATTCCTTGCACGAATGTAAAGATGTTGCGTGGGTCGTGCAACTGATGTTGGTTGCGCGGGGAGGAATCAGAGAAGTAGAGTCTCGTAGCAAAGTGAAAAGTGAAGAAATGAAATCCAACCGACTATTTATAGAGGATAGGGTCAAGTACGGTAATCGGGTGACCGTTGCCCGGGTCGCACAACAGCTTCAGAAAGTCCAGGAAATTTGAAGGTTGATCCTAATTCTTTGATTGCTATAAACAAAGAAAGGATCAAGGGGGCATCTGTTGGAGCATAAAATAATGAAAGAAGATTGAAAAGGAGGAGATCAAAAGGGAGTTGGAAAAATAAGGAAGAAAAGAAGAATATTAAGCATCATGTTCAGTAGTTGCATGGGTCGCGCAACCAACTTCATTTATTATATGACAGCGCAATGGATTTTCTCCATTGTGTGGACCGGGCAACTGAATTTCCCATTGCGTGGGTTGTGTAATCAAGATCAGATATAGATTATTATCGATGGTCAGATCTGATGCAAAGTGGGCCTCATGGCACAAAGATCGAGGGTTCGCGCGTGTGAAGGCCTATAAATACCCCACTCCCCCTCTCATTTGGGGGAGAGAAGAATTTTAGAAAATGAGCAGAGCTCTGAAGGAAGATTGAAGGTGACAAGGGAAGCCAAAGATTGGTTGTGTGGGTCGTGCAACTAACAAATTGGTTGCAAGGACCGCGCGACCAGCAACTTGTTGCGTGGGTCGCGCAAGCAGGCCATCATATGGCCAATTATAAAATGGGTCAAAGTGCTGCCGAAATTGTCTAGTTCAATCTTCGTTGCTCCAAGCTCTCCTTTTGCAGAAGGCATAAGCTCAAAAAAAGGGAAAAATCAAATGATCAAATCAGCACAACATTCCTCCTAAGGAGATGACCGAAGCAAACATCGAAATGTTGCCAAATTCGAGATTCGACATTCAAACTTTTTTAATTTCAATTTATGTGTTTCAAATGTTTTATCTTAGAATCAAGGGATATTAAATGATGTAAATGAACTCAGTATGAATAAAACAATGATTGTTCTCCATATACTCTCTTTGTTATGTTCAAATAAGATAATTTCCCCAAAATCGAATGCATTTGTTTCTTATTCGAAACATGCGTGACATCTCCCTGAATCTGACATTCGTGGCACCATTTTGCATAATCTATTGCATCTTTGAACATTATAGGCCAGTAAT
This sequence comes from Magnolia officinalis, assembly GCA_021015155.1. NCBI lineage: Eukaryota > Viridiplantae > Streptophyta > Magnoliopsida > Magnoliales > Magnoliaceae > Magnolia > Magnolia officinalis. Next base: position 59,963,739 of record JAJHSJ010000004.1, read on the forward strand.
ACCCCATTCTATGTATTCGATGAAATAAATTTCGTCCAGCCTGGTGTGCTCCGCATTCCCCAGAATGAGCTTCTTGTAGCATCTGACTTGCTTCTTGTTCACCCAGACAACGTAGCAGCATCCCGTTGTAAGATTTTCAATAGAGCACTTCACTACAAATGATGAACTTACCCGATCTCTACCTGATTTTTTGTCTTTGTGCTGGATCTTCCAGCAAGATATCGTCTTTGAGATAATCTATGAACGGTTGTCTCCAATCATTCGTTGTCACCTCTAACACGAAATAGGAAATGCTTCGATGACTTCATTGATAACTTTAGAAGAAGGAAAGAATCTCATCTCTTCTATAGTTACTTGGAGTGGACTTCGGTTTGAACAAGACAAGGCTGCCGCCAAACTATCCAGAGCGGCTGCCTTTGCATTTTCGGATCGGGGTACATGTGTGATTTCAACACGGCAGAATCTTTCCAATAACTGCTGGGCTTTTCGACAATACGACAAGAGTTCTTGCTTTCTTATTTCAAACTCAGTCGTTAGCTAATTTATAATCAGCTTGAAATCTCCAAAAATCTGCAACATCTTTATTTTCATGTCATGGGCAATTTCCATTCCAATGATGAGAGCTTGATATTCAGCTACATTGTTTGTGCAAGTGATGCCCAATGTGAAAGAATAGGGTAATAAATCACCCTGAGGTGTGATGAAAATAACTACTACCCCCGCTCCTGACGCTCGAGAAGCATCGTCGAAATACATCTGCTATTGACCTTATGACTCAATCATCATTACCTGCTCATCAAGAAAATCATCGCAAATTGTCTCACTTTCCGTTATAGGATGTACTGCCAAGAAATCCGCCACTGCTTGTCCCTTCACTGCTTTCGCCAGTTCATAAGTAATTGTATATTTTGAAAGTAACAACATCCATTTAGGGAATCTTCCTGATAACATCGGCCTGGTCATTAAAAACTCTATCGGATCTGTTCTTGAGATCAGAGTTATGTCATGGGAGAGACAATAATGTCTCAATTTATGTACTGCAAATATTAGTGGCAGACACTCTTTCTTGATCGGAGAGTAGTTACATTCCATGCCCATCAAAGTTCAACTCAAATAATAAAGAGCAATTTCTTTTCCCTCTTTATTCACCTGTGCTAATAAGGCTCACAGCGAGTTTTCAGCTGCAGATATGTACAAGATGAGTGGTCTACCTTTTATAGGAGCTGTTAATACTGGAGGTTGTCTCAACAATTCTTTTATTGAATCGAACGCGTTCTGGCAGGCTTTATCCCACACAAACTTTGTTCCTTTCTTCATTAAATGGGAAAACTGCTGACATCTTCCTGTTAGATTTGAAATAAAACAGCGGATATACGCCAGTTTCCCTTGCAAGCTCTTCAATTCCTTTAATGTCTTTGGAGGTGGCATATCTTTAATGACCTTGACTTTCCCTGGGTTAATTTCAATACCCTTGTGTCTGATGACGAAGCCAAGAAACTTCCAGACAGCACTCCAAAAGCACATTTAGCCGAGTTCATCTTTAACTGCTTCTTTCTGAGCAAACGGAAGATCGATGCGAAATGCTCGTGGTGTTCCTGATGATTCCCTGACCTAACCACTAGGTCATCAACATAACATTCAACATACTTTTGCATCATAACTTGAAAGATATTGTGCATCACCCTTTGATATGTTGCCCCAACATTCTTAAGACCGAACGACATTACCTTGTAGCAGTAAATTCCCAGCGAAGTTCTAAATGTTATTGCTTCTTTATCTTCAGGTGCCATCCTGATTTGATTATAACTAGCATAGCCATCCATGAAAGACATTACAACATATTGTGTCGTACTGTCGATCAACAATTCCGTTATTGGGAGGGGAAAGTCATCCTTAGGGTAAGCCTCATTCAGATCCCTGAACTCTACGCATACCTTGATTTGTCCACTTTTCTTCTCTACTAGGACAATATTTGATATCCACTTGGGATATTTGACCACTCTGATAAATCTGACTTTGACCAGCTTGTTCACTTCTTCTTCTATCAGAGGGACTAAATATGGATGAAATCGCCTTTGCGCTTGCTTAATCGGTCTTTTGTCGTTGGAAATATTTAATCGATGCACTTCCACTGAGGGTTCCAAACCCGGCATTTCTACATATGTCTAGGCGAAAACATCTTTATTTTCTTTCAGCAATTGGATATGTTCTTCGGCTTCTCGTTTAGGAAGACCAGCACTTATAAATGTATTTCTCGGCTCTTCTTCTGTGCCCAAATTTACCTCTCGCAAACTGTCGATTGTCGGCTGCCCCCCGTCTTCTATCTACTTCGGAGTTGTCTCGTGATGTTTGACTATTTCGGGATCTACCTCTGATAGTTGGTTGACTGTGACCATATTTACTGAAGACTCTACCTCTAATCTATGAAATTATTCTCTCCTCTTCTGCCCTACTTCGATAGGGACCTGAATTCCTTTCCCATGATTTAAACCGGTCGATTCTTCATCATCGAAACCCATCTTTTTCATCATTTTTCTGCTTGCCGGACTGTATTTCTTAAGATCGTGAGCTATCAACTTTCCGTGGTACACATTCTTCTCAGCCCTTGCTTCTATCTTTACTTTCGAAGAGGCATAAAATTCAATCGACTTCGGATATTTTGCATCGTCTACGACATGAAACTTTTCCGGAATAGTTGAGAATGGTTTGTTTCTTTCGGCATATGGCAATAGTCCTGTATAATTTGACTGCAGGATTTTCAACTGTTCAGGTGACAGTAATGTTAAGGGCAGTTATCCTGGCTATCTCAGATGTCTTGGTACAAAATAGAACTTCTTCACCTCTAAAGTTTCAGATGATCCTACCTTTTCGGATTCTCCTTTTATTACTTTCACGCGAGCATTTTTCAGGGTTTTGCTTTCATCATTCCTTTTCTCTTCCCCTCTGGGAAATCCGTCGTAATAACTGGCATCTGCGAAGAAGGCTTCGGCTTCTGTGTATGGTCTTGCATCGGCCATTACCTTATAATGTATTCTATTCCTACAGTATTTGAAGCACTGATGAAGGGTAGAAGGTCTAATACTGTACTGATGTATCTACGGTCTTCCCAAGAGATGATTATATGTCGTGACCACACTGATCACAGACAAACAACATCAGTGGCTAATCCTCCTATTTCCAATGTCATCGTAATTATGCCGAGCGTACGTTGCCCATTTTGGTTAAAGCCCTGTATCATCATTCCACTAGGGCGCAGATCAGAAGACGGTAACCCAATTTATTCAACATTGTTAACAGTAACAGGTTTACCGCAGATCCATTGTCAAGCATGATTCTTTTTACTTCTTTGCTGCGAATATGGCCTACTATCATTAATGGCCTGTTATGTCATGTATCACAAGCTAGATCATCATCAGAGAAGGAAACTATTGGCACACAGTCTTCCCGTTCTTTGCGTTCCTCATTTTCCATTTCCACCAGCAATGTTTTTCTGACATTGTGGTCGGATAGTGCTTGAATCAGACTTTGCCTAAAATCTTCTGATAACTTTAACGCGTCATAAATGCTTAACCGAGCTGGTATACCCTTCAAATGATTCACGACGTCATAAGTCACCTTTGCTATTCCATTCTTCTCTTCTTTCTTGTCACTATCGCGCTGGTCCTTGATGACCTCAACCCTTGTCATTCCGACTTTCTGCCTTGGAGGGCTTGCCATTCTTTTCCCTGATCGTAACGTAATTACTGTAGCTTTTCTTTGTCATCTCACTACTTTCCTTCTCTTCTCATTCATGAACACTTTCCTAAACCATTAACACATTCACCGTCGCCTTCGCGACCCTTTCTTTTTCTTTTCTGATCACTATTTCGCTCCTGTTTATCATTCTCTGTATTATGCAATTTAATGTGTAACAATTTTCTGTCGGATGCCCTATCAGACGATGGTAGCGGCAAAAATCTCTTTCTCATGCTCTTCCTGCATCTTCAGGGCGGTTGGATGCGGGTAATTCTATCGTACCGACTTTCAATAGTTGGTTCATCATAGGAATAACGTCTTTTTTATCGAATGTGAACCCTTCGTGAGAATTAAGCTATCTGGGTCTTTTTCTAGTGAACCTGCATCTAGGACGGTTTGATTCTTCCTTTCACTGTCCTTTTTTCTCCTGAATCCCTTGTTTCCTGACTTCTTTTTTCGTGGTCTACAGTATTTACGATTAACCTACTGGGTCCTCTTCTAGCTATTTCGTAGTGAAATGCTGGCATTTTTCGAGTCATTAGCTCTAAGGAGTGGGCTTTGGTCGCCAAGTCATGGAAAGTTTTAATATCGGCGCTAGTGAGCCCAAACGTAATTCCTATTTCCATGGAGTTTAGGCACATCTTGACCTGTTCTTTTTATTCTGGTAGCTGTCTGCACGAGGCTCACAATGTCTTCCATCTGTCTATAAACTTCTCCACTGGTTCCCCTTCTCTCTACCTTAGTGAAGCCAACTCTGTAATGTTAACATCATGTTCCGAAGAGAAGAAGTTTGACATAAAGGCATCCTACATCTGCTCCCACGTACGTATCGATCCTGGAGCAAAACTAGATACCATCTAAATACTTTACTTATCAGAAATGATCCGAACAAATGTAGGCAGTATTGTGGTATCATGGAGAAATTCCTCATGCTGGTAATAAAGTGCATCAAATGCTCCTCCGGCGACCCTTCTCCATTAAACTTTTGAAAATTCGGGTGTTTGAAGTTAACTGGGAACGGGACATCCTCTACTTCCCATGGATATGGTGTCCGATATCTGAACCGACTAACGTTCTCGCGTTCCCTTTCCACTCTCACGGCTTCCTCAACAACTTGTTGTACTTCCTCTTGAGTTATGGTTCTCACTACTGGAGCAGATCCAAGTGATCCTGCCCCCTGTGGTTGGAAACCTTCGTGTTGATGTTCTTGTCCGTTCATCGTACCCATCATTGGAGGAGCTACTATCTGGGCTATGTTGTTCGCAAGAGTTGCTAAAGCCTCTCTGATATTTCTACTTTTTTCCATTAATGTTCTTTGCACTTGCGCCATTTCATTCATGTGATCTTCTGTAGTCGGCATAGTCCCCTGATCTGTTCCAGCCATGTGTACTATGGCTTCCCCACTTCTTGATGAAGTCATATTTGGAGTGGGATAAGAATATGTTGATGTGATGAAGCTTACGAGGAGGGGAGTCCCATTTGATTTTCCATACTTTTACTGTAACTGATTGATCGCGATGACACAGAAGCAAGTGATCCCACGAATAACGCCTTTCCTTTTTGTTCTTTCGTCCATCGGACTCTTGGAGCAATCAGAGCCGGGAAATCACGTGATGCTAACTGTGGAACCGTGTACCTAGGATATATGATAGGAGGTGCCAATTCAGGATTCTTTCTGGCAGCGTTCCGTGTTATTGGTCCCCTAGTTCATGGTGAAGGCAGACTTGTTCTGAAGCTTCTTTCATTTCGAGCCCTACTTCTCCGAGATGTCACGATAGTCCAATTCTCGTCATCTTCTGGTACTTGAGGTGAAACAGATACGACTCCAACCATTGTTTGAGTTGAGTCATTTTTGCTTACGGGAGACTGGGTTTCATGCCTCGGTGGCTGACCAGCGCATATTCCACCATGAATCCAGTTGCAGTGAAGTAAAAGTTTACCTTCATTGTTGAATTTTCCATTTGATCGTAGTTTGCAATTTTATCTTTTTACCTTCAGAATGAACCACATAATTATAATTATTATTTGAATAACAACATAATTTATCTAAGAGATAAAGGGGAGGATGTTCCCACTGCGAGTCGTCATTTTGGCGTCAGAAAGACGCCAAACTACAATGAAAGTTCTATAATACTCTCAACGTTAACATTAAATAAGATAACAATTCACCAGCAGAGTCGCCATTTTGTTTCGAACAAGAAACAAATGCATTCCGATTTGGGAGATTATCTTATTCAGATATAACAAAGAAAGAGTATGTTAAGAACAATCATTGTATTATTAATACTAAGTTCATTTACATCCTCGAGTGTCCCTTGATTCTAAGATAAATGATCTAGAATACAAAAATTGACAAAGTTCAAATGTCCAAGCCGGATGTTAAATTCGGTAGCACTTCGACTCGTGATTTGATAATCTCTTTAAGAGGAATATCATGCGGATCCGATCAACTGATTTCTCTTCTTAAAGCTTGGACAAAAGAGGAACTAGAGCCTATCATTTCATCAGCATTTTGGCCTCTAATCATGACAGACTACATGGCAGTCTGGTTGCGTGGACCCGCGCAACTAACATAGTTTGCGCGGGTCCGCGCAAACCTTAGGCTTCTATTTAGTCCTACCTTCAGTCTTCTCTGCTGTTCTGCACTTTTTTAAAAATCTTCAATCCTTCAAATGAGGGGGGAGGGGGTATTTATATACCTCCGCATGTGTGAAGCCCCAATCTTGGTGCCAAGGGACCCACCTTTCATTGGTTTTGATCATTCATGAACAACAAGTCCAGAAACCAGTTGCGTGACCCCGCGCTACTGAGTTATTGGTTGTGTGGACCCGTGCAATCGATATGGTTTGCACGGACCAGCGCAAACCCCTTGCACAACACTTGTTCTTCATCATCTCTTGTTTCCTTGCACTTTTCACATTTAATCTTATTTGTCTCTAATTCTTTCTTGTCTTTTTTTTTATGCCTCAACAATTTCCAGATGAGGAAATTGAACCTTCACTCTTCGAATCTCCTTCGCTAGCTTCTTCAGTAACAACCTGTTTCCCTTTAGAAAGAAGAGACTGGCTGCTCCCCAGTTGAGGATCTACGCTAACTAAAGCTGGATAGGTAGAAGCGACGGTCCCTTTTTGAGGTGAAGGGGGAGAAGATTAGGCACGCGTTCGAGATCTTGTCATTGGTGAAGGACTTGGGTGAACAGTCTTGGGGGAAGGAGAAGGGACCGGCTGATTTTGAAGATGGGTAGAAGAGGTTGGCTGATCTTGAATATTAACAACATTCTCTGGCGTAGGGAAAGCAGCCTCTGTGATTTCCTCCTTCTTGGAGCAGTTTCAGGGAAGTTTTTCAAACGCATGAATATCACCGTAAGCTATCCACCCTTCTAGGGTATTGTCAGGCTTCTTCTCACAAATAGGATCATCTATGGATATTTTGATGCAAAGATGACCAGCAAAAGGGGCATGACATGTCTCCGCTATGAAGCCTACTCCCTTTTTAATTGTATGACCCCTAAGTCTTGGTGGTGGAAGCCAAATGGGTTTAGCTAATGGTAGACCTTTCCTTACCAGATAAGACTGGTGAACTCACCATCTCATGTGATTATATGAAGCTCGAAGAATACGGTCGCAGCCTGCGATAATGAAAGAAGATTTAACTCGGCAACCCAGCAATTATTTCCATACCATCGCCCTATTAAATGGACCGGTACCATAACTCCTCATCCTTCAGGTCACTAGTCCCCAATCTTCAAAAACTGCCTGATCAAAGCTGAATTGGCAAGCAAAATCACTGGGATAGTACGGTTCTCTCTAGAATTTTGTTCCCTCCCTCAACGGAAGACTACATGATCTAATCGACAAAAAGAATGCCCTTTCTCCTGGAGTAAGTGATCTTGTGTCTAACTTGTCTGTGTCTGTTGTGTAGCAGGGCAGGCAAAAATGAAAATAATTGATCTTGGCATCAGAAGAAATGGCTTTCTTTCCCAGTCATGGGACCTCTTCGCCATGGCTCTCTTTTGAAAGAACCATAGGGGAATCTGAGAAGGATGAACATAAGCTTTCTCTAGAACTTTGAAAGTCCAAGGGATATATATGTTGAGCCAGCCGATGAAATGGTGTCATGGCATGTAGGTGGAAGCAGAGCCGACAGAGGGACTTTTTATGTGAGAAGCGATATCTCCGAATCCTCTATAAATTAAACATAGAGTAGGAGGAGCAAGGGAGTATTTGACCCCTTCGGCCATGGTGTAACATCCCAAATTTTTGCCAACCTGGGATTAGACGTCCTAGGGCAATGGGTTGATCCTAAGACCTTATCAACTTGTCAAAACTCAATCCCACAGTCTAAAATTGCTCTTTAAACCATTTTCTTCACAAATCCCACCCTTCACTACCTTATGCTTTCAATTTTTCAAAGCACTTTCGCCCTAGACACTAACTTAAACTAGCTAAGTAGTAAAACTTGGATCACTTTATATACAAACTACAAAGGCCTAAGTACCATCTCAACCAGAAAACAATTAGGATTAAATCCTTTAGAAATTTAACAAAGTTAACTAAGTGCAAAACTCGATTAGCCATGAAATCCGTTGGGATCGCTTTAAATACGATCTGCAAGACCCAAAACTTGCAAAATCAGTGACTCTAGGTTACCCTAAAGTTTAGAACCAAACTCATTTCCCGGCTGCTCTCGGGAATGAAATGAAACTTCGTATTAGGTCTAGGCCGCACCTCGGAAGTCCGATTAACACGAAGTTAAGGAACTAGGACCGCCTCACTGGGCTTGACAATCATCTCGAAAATCAGGTCCAGCCGATGTCCCACGGCCATTCGTTTGGATCCGGAGCGAGGGAGTGTGAAAAACACTATTCCCATTCCAAAATAAATATCAGGAATAGTGATCTGGCACCATTCGCTTACGCATCAGTATTAAGCAACCAGACCGTCAGAATCAGACCAAATTACACCCTCGGATCAGGAAAAATTTCAGGAACATTTACATGTACTTGGAATTTCGGATCGTGGCACACTGACCGTTGAACTGAAAGTGGTCTGCCACATGCGATCTGGGAATCCGATCGAGTCGAAAACGTAATCCCACATAGATCCATGTGTGGTGAGCTTAAGTCTGACGTTTGACTCAAGGAGGGCCACCAGAACCTCTCTTTTGAGCTGGAAAAGTGACGAAATACCTATATTAGCAGTAACCCTTGAACCAGAGTCTATTTCGGTGAGTTTTGAGACTATATAAGGACCTTAAACCCTCTCTCATGGCAGCCATACGAATTTGGGTTTTGAGAGAGGGAAAAGAGAGAGGAAGTGAGGGAGAAGTGGGAGAATCTCCCTGCCGTCGTTCCCTGCCACCACACAGGCTGCACCATCCCTTTCTTGACGCTTTTCCGGCGTTTCCGGCGTCGTTTCTAGGTAAGAAACCCTAACCCTAATCTGTTTTGGGGTTTAGACTATTGTAGGTTGTGAAGTAGCTAACCTATTTCGTTCTCTAGGTTGCCAAACTGCCGAATACGGAAGCTTAGCAAACCTATCAACTCCGTTACGATTCTACGACAAAAGGTGCGGACTTTAGGTGTATAGGTTAGGGTTTTCAACGCTTTCAATGTCAGATAATGATAGATTCATGATCTGCATGCAATTGTACATGTACAAAGTGCTTTCCGTTTCTTGTTTCGATTAATGTTGTAGAATATGGAATTTCACATACTCTAGGTATACGTAGAAATACCGTATACGTATTTTTTTGGAGAAATGTTTGACATGTTTATTTAATGTATGATTATACTATATATGGATAAAATACTAGTTTGGCGAAAGGAATCGCCGTAATACATGTTCACTTGTAAATGCTACGTATGTTGAAATTGTGTGTTCTAGAAATACCGTATATGTGTAAGTTTTGGAAATGTAATTGTCATGATTATTTGTAGTATGATTATGGTATACATGGATAAAATACTCGTTTGGCTAAAGGATAACCCTAATACATGTTTTACTAACATACACCATGTATGTTGTGATAGTGTATTCTAAGTGTTTGTGGAAATGGCTGAATGAGTATAGAATTCTCATTCGTGCTCGCCATGACTAATTGTCATGGATTCATGATTGATGTACTGGCGATACCCCCTTTGACGAAAGGATTTGCCCTAAGTCACGCCACGGCCAATATACACTATATATGCTAAAATGTGTGGCCCAAGTGTTTGTGGAAATGACTGAATGAATATGAAACTTGGATTCCTGCTTGCCATGACTATCCGTCGTGGGTGTACGCGTGTTATGATTGGGGCAACTCCCTAGTGAAAGGATTTGGCCTAATGCCTATGTGATCGACATATGTCGTGTATGTTGATGTATGTTTGTTTAAGTGTTTCTTGAAATGTCTGAATGAGTAGTAGTTAGCAAATTGTAAAGTATAAGGGTGTTGAGATATGATTCTCAACCTCTTTTAACTATGTGTATGATCTCCTTTGATAGTTGTGTGATTAGGAATTGAACATGTACAAACTCATGCTTGTGTTGTGATTCATAACATGCTCAACTGCTTTATGATTTTAACTATGTAATGCATATGTTTAAATTTATATTTACGTTGTATGATCCATCATGGGTGATGGGGGAGCGGAGCAACGAGTGCGTGCAACAGCCCTGGCAGCCCTAAACGGATAATACCAGACCTTGACTGTATGAGTTGAATCTTGATCCATTACTGCTTTGTCTATCTGCAACTGATTGTGTTTGGGGCTATGATTATGGCCCAGGCAATCGGTAACGAGATTGAACTCGTGGCTGAGATTCATTTGCCACGTGGGATGTGTTCGACGAACTCGAGTCGTGTGTTGCCTGTCGGCAGTGGCTAGGCCACACGAAGTTATTTATGCACTTCATGTCGTGCAGCTCAACGGGCGATCGTGCTAGTCGAGCTCGTCAAGTAACCCGATCTGCCTTATACATGTTCACCCTGTTTGGACGCTACTGCTTGAACCTAGGGTACCAAACTTACCAGTGAAACCCCCTTTTAACCATGGTACCTCGATCCGCTAAGACGCATGAGCCGGGCATGGTGGTATGGGACACCGTGGTCGAGCTGTCGTCCTACGCTGGGGCCATGTGCCTCCCCGTAGTGACCATTGCGCAACCAACTCGTGAGCCGAATATGGTGGTATGGGACACTGTATTCGAGCTATCGATACTTATGGCGAGAGCCGAGTACGGTGAGACCTGTACTCGTGCTGACGGGCGACGAGTCCTCCATAGTATCTTCGAGTATACTCCAAGGGTCTGTGATTGGCGACGAGTCTTTCATAGCAACTAGAGTATGAGTTGAGCCGAGTACGGTGAGACCTGTACTCGAGCTGACGGCTAGTGATTGAGCCGAGTACGGTGAGACCTATACTCGAGCTGACGGCCAGCAATTGAGCCGCATACGGTGAGATCTGTATCCGCGCCGACGGGTGACGAGCCCTTTGCGATGCCTTCACTACGTTTCTCAAACCATAATATCGTATGAGATTAACTAGGATTGACGACCCTAGAATGGATCATGTTTGAGAATGATACAAGGGAGGTACCTTAGTTTCCCAATACTGCTGTTTGAAATGGACTAATAATAACTTGGTAATCATGAGCATCATCGCACCGCATGTGCTTTGTAGATGTGGCGCACTGAGGGAGTTAAGCATTCACGAACGTAAGATGATGTCGCTTGAGGGTGGTTTGGCAAGGGCATACAGCATCATGTCATTTCATTCTTGCATTTAATAAGAGTAGTTAGAATTGTTTGATTTGTACTGATTTATCATTACTGCTTGATTGAATTGATAACATGTTAACCTATGCTTTACTGTTCCACTAAGTTGATCACTCACTCCCACGTTACGGGACGGTGTTGTACACACCAACCAGATTTGTTGAGTTTCAGGTGGTGGCGATGCTTGTGAAGCAGAGCCGGACTACTTCTATGATGATAGGAGGAATTCTCCTATCTGTATCTCTCTGGCAGGTCAATGAAGACCTGATATTGTATTGACGGGGCTATGGTACATGGGATAGGAGGCATTACACTTCCTCACATTTGGTACATTTTAGAACTGCACTTGTATTTATTTAACCTGGTAATGTTATCACACTCTGGAGACTCATCATAAGTTATATATTTTATCTATCTATCACAGTCTTCCGCTTGCAAATTAACTATCTCTGGAGTATGATATGCTGTTTTGGCTTAATCTCACTCATGTTCAATGCACGAATACAGTCAACATTCAATCATCATTCATTTTGTTGCATAAGTGATGTTCTGGAACTCGGGAGTTGAGTTTATGCTCGACCCCCGATTTTCAGGGCGTTACAAGATGGTATCAGAGCATGATTTGGATTAAACCGGACCTGGGTTATGGTCACACGACGCACACTGACGCACTCTGACTTAGGAGGGAGCGACGAAACATAGAAATAGTCATAGGTATTCCGATTTCGCCAATCGGCGAAGTTCACTAAAGTCGAACGCCGAAATCAAGTCCGTATTCAACCATGGTCGCACGGGTCGACCTTAAAACATTCCTAGGTCGTCTATTAAAGATTCTAGATTACCCTAACCATTGAAAATAGATAGAATACGGGATAAATGTGATGAAGATAACTACTCCGAATCCTCGGAGCTTCTCTGTACTCCTCCCAGAGACTTCTCAAATCCATGAGGAAAGAAAGCAGAAAATAGAAATAAATTCAAATTCGAAACTGATTAATGAATGACTAAAAATGAGTTCACAACCCTTTAAATAAGGATACCAGGTAATGGGAAAGAAATCAGGAACAAACTACAACTAAAACTTCTAGAATTCGCGACTTACTATGGGTCGTGATGTCTACTAGTGGGTAAAGTTTTCGGTCAAAAATAGTAAGTGACCTAAACGACTTCACCAAACCATTCTTCTAATTATTCTAAGATCTTTACACGATGAGCGTAACTCCTAAATCCCAACAGATGAAGAGTAATTAAAGTAAAACTACCATTTTTAGCAAAACGAAATTGAAACGGGGAAATGACCATCAATCGGGGCATTTTCTCACAATTCCGGGCTGTGTAACCCAGCATTGCTGGGTTAGTTGGCTTCATTAGCTCGTTCTACCCCAAATTCATATATTTTACGTCAGATAACTCATTCCGGATTGCAAGTTACGTCCGGTTTAACCCGAAACTACCCGAAATTGAACGAACCAGATTCGGGGGCCTCCCCACTTAAATTCGATGGGACCCAGGGTCGAACCAGTGTGCGTTTGGCACCTTGGGACCATGGAGAACACACCCCACCCGCGGCGGCAGCCCACCGGCCACCTTGGACCGCAGTGGAACCGCGGTTCCGGCGGTGGACCGCGGTCAGGTGGGCCCTCTGGTGTGGGGCCGAGCCTGGGATGGGTCGGCCCGACCTCCCCTACCCCTTGGCACGTGCAGTTTTGGCTGGGGTTTGAGATTTTTAGGTCTGGAGCTCCCCTCTCTCTCAAACGCCCCTCCAATCTCTCTTTTCCTCTTATTCTTGCTGTTTTCTCTTCAAATCGCCACTCCAATCGTCTCATTTCCCATTTTCGGTCATCACCCACTCCCTTCCATCGTTCACAGTAACACCCACCCTCTACCCTCTCTGTTTCCCTCATTTGGACTCCCACACGCCCACTTGGAGCTCAAAATTGGGCAAGCCCTCTAACCCATCCATTTTCTTCATTTTCCTTTCTTTCTTTCTTGTCAGTTGGGCCTCTACAACCCTGATGAGAACCAAATCTATGGAGAACCAAACCTCCAGCCCTACCCCTCTCTCTCCATCACTTTTCATTCGCTTTTCCATGGCTCTATCCGAGCATGTACGGCTATTCTCTTGGATGTCTAATCATCCATACTGTTGCCTCGTAGTTCACATGGGTTACTGTCTTAGGGTGCTTATGACTTCATGTTGATGGTTGTAGTTGTTGGTAGAATATTTTAGATATTTGAGGACGTTTAGGGCCCGTTCGGCCAATTGCATTAGGTGAGTTAGGGTGGATAGAATTGAAAAGGTAACAATAAATGTATGTGTAGGTATGGCCCTAGATTGGTTGTATCCTATGTTTTCCAATGCCATGTTTGGAATGTATGCAATAAAGGGTATATCTCGGGTGTTCCTCTTACATTAGGAGTTCCAATTCCTGGGATTTGGAAATCCCATCTCACACTTTTCGACACAAGGCTCATTTTCCAAAGCCTATACCATTAATTTTAATCTCCTCCCACCCTCCTACCAAACAAGCCACTTCTAATTCCAAGGTAGGATTAGTAATGCGGTCCCATTCAATACAACTTAAGACCACTTGCCAAATAGTGTTGAAGTGATAAAGACCCTTGATATACATTAACCTACCGCACTCTGATAGCTTAAGCTTTTTGAGTAAATGGTTGTTTGACAAATAGACCCTCGGAGTTTTGGACCTAAAGCAGTGCTCCTAGATTTCGACAGACCTGACCGTAGAGGAAACCCAACAAATTAATAATGTGAACCTTAGGATCCTCTTAGCTGGTATGAGCATATGTGAAATGCTCGGGCGTAGTTAAATTCAACTATAGGCAACTCAGTTCCACTTAGACAACTTTGACCCTAAGTGACAAAACCCTTCCTTGTATTAGAAATGAAGTGAAATTATCTAGCGTAGAGGCATAGACTTTGGATCACAACTAGTGGATTACCGCTACGCATATGTTGAGCCTAGGCTGCTGATTAGACTAAGAAATATAAACGACTAACAATACTAAGATAATTGAGTGATGGACGTGGTTAGTTGGCTTGAATAGGTTGGAACGAGACCCCGTTCCTTTGTTGAATCCTCTCGATACCCATAGGTATCAATGTCATAGTACACATCGTCGATGAAAGGCAGACCAATGTATTTCTCATTTCATGTCAAGGATAGGTTATAAATTACACCTTGATCCGACTTACGGATCAGGACATAACTCTTGAGCCTTGAGGGTGAAAATAAAATTTTAAGGGGGGTAGAACATTATGAGCCCAAGCTAGTTAGGTCACCTAATACACCTCTCTGATCTGGGTGGCGCAGCGGAAACGTGGTGGACCCTACCCCACTGGCCCAGGATCGAATCGGTGCTCAATGAATACGAACATTATAGAAGCCCTAGCAAGTTCTCCTATGAGAACCCGTTTTAGGATGATTTAGTAAGATTTGATTCACCCTTTCCTTGGACATAGATAATATCGAGGACTCTTTTAGACTAAGACCTAAAGGGCAACCTTAAAATAAACAATTTGAGCGTTTCAATGATGGACATTCCCTACTCTTAGAGAGTGATCGAACTACGGAGTTACTGAAATATACAACTGCGAAATATTCGCGGCTTGACCCAATTCTCAATCCTGGGTGACTACCAGCGGACTCCCTGCTTGACCGAGCAGAAGACCAGGATCTACCAGGACTAGGAAGGGATACGATGAGCCTTCTACCCTGGCCAGGTAGATGATCGATGTATCGGGATCGAGCCCACTATTATCGTCTCTCCGTGTTGGTCAAACAATGAAAACAACTATCTTACTCTAAATCGTGGGAATTATCGTCAAGCCTCCAAATAGGTAAAGAAATAAATGGTAGCAAACCATCTGGGTATGAGAAATGGATAGAGAAATAAGTTTTAAGGGGGTAGAATAAAATGAATCAGCTGGTATATACCCTACCACGCGTAGAAACTTGGAAATCAATCAGTCTTAGGCAAGTGAAATAATAGAAATCTTCCCTTATTACCCTTAGCCAATTTCGGGGACGAAATTTTGTTTTAAGGGGGGTAGATTGTAACATCCCGGATTTTTGCCAACCTGGGATTAGACGTCCTAGGGCAATGGGTTGATCCTAAGACCTTATCAACTTGTCAAAACTCAATCCCACAGTCTAAAATTGCTCTTTAAACCATTTTCTTCACAAATCCCACCCTTCACTACCTTATGCTTTCAATTTTTCAAAGCACTTTCGCCCTAGACACTAACTTAAACTAGCTAAGTAGTAAAACTTGGATCACTTTATATACAAACTACAAAGGCCTAAGTACCATCTCAACCAGAAAACAATTAGGATTAAATCCTTTAGAAATTTAACAAAGTTAACTAAGTGCAAAACTCGATTAGCCATGAAATCCGTTGGGATCGCTTTAAATACGATCTGCAAGACCCAAAACTTGCAAAATCAGTGACTCTAGGTTACCCTAAAGTTTAGAACCAAACTCATTTCCCGGCTGCTCTCGGGAATGAAATGAAACTTCGTATTAGGTCTAGGCCGCACCTCGGAAGTCCGATTAACACGAAGTTAAGGAACTAGGACCGCCTCACTGGGCTTGACAATCATCTCGAAAATCAGGTCCAGCCGATGTCCCACGGCCATTCGTTTGGATCCGGAGCGAGGGAGTGTGAAAAACACTATTCCCATTCCAAAATAAATATCAGGAATAGTGATCTGGCACCATTCGCTTGCGCATCAGTATTAAGCAACCAGACCGTCAGAATCAGACCAAATTACACCCTCGGATCAGGAAAAATTTCAGGAACATTTACATGTACTTGGAATTTCGGATCGTGGCCCACTGACCGTTAAACTGAAAGTGGTCCGCCACATGCGATCTGGGAATCCGATCGAGTCCAAAACATAATCCCACATAGATCCATGTGTGGTGAGCTTAAGTCTGACGTTTGACTCAAGGAGGGCTACCAAAACCTCTCTTTTGAGCTGGAAAAGTGACGAAATACCTCTATTAGCAGTAACCCTTGAACCAGAATCTATTTCGGTGAGTTTTGAGACTATATAAGGACCTTAAACCCTCTCTCATGGCAGCCATACGAATTTGGATTTTGAGAGAGGGAAAAGAGAGAGGAAGTGAGGGAGAAGTGGGAGAATCTCCCTGCCGTCGTTCCCTGCCACCACACGGGCTGCACCATCCCTTTCTTGACGCTTTTCCGGCGTTTTCGGCGTCGTTTCTAGGTAAGAAACCCTAACCCTAATCTGTTTTGGGGTTTAGACTGTTGTAGGTTGTAAAATAGCTAACCTATTTCGTTCTCTAGGTTGCCAAACTGCCGAATACGGAAGCTTAGCAAACCTATCAACTCCGTTACGATTCTACGACAAAAGGTGCGAACTTTAGGTGTATAGGTTAGGGTTTTCAACGTTTTCAATGTCAGATAATGATAGATTCATGATCTGCATGCAATTGCACATGTACAAAGTGCTTTCCGTTTCCTGTTTCGATTAACGTTGTAGAATATGGAATTTCACATACTCTAGGTATACGTAGAAATACCGTATACGTATTTTTTTGGAGAAATGTTTGACATGTTTATTTAATGTATGATTATACTATATATGGATAAAATACTAGTTTGGCGAAAGGAATCGCCGTAATACATGTTCACTTGTAAATGCTACGTATGTTGAAATTGTGTATTCTAGAAATACCGTATATGTGTAAGTTTTGGAAATGTAATTGTCATGATTATTTGTAGTATGATTATGGTATACATGGATAAAATACTCGTTTGGCTAAAGGATAACCTTAATACATGTTTTACTAACATACACCATGTATGTTGTGATAGTGTATTCTAAGTGTTTGTGGAAATGGCTGAATGAGTATAGAATTCTCATTCGTGCTCGCCATGACTAATTGTCATGGATTCATGATTGATGTACTGGCGATACCCCCTTTGACGAAAGGATTTGCCCTAAGTCACGCCACGGCCAATATACACTATATATGCTAAAATGTGTGGCCCAAGTGTTTGTGGAAATGACTGAATGAATATGAAACTTGGATTCCTGCTTGCCATGACTATCCGTCGTGGGTGTACGCGTGTTATGATTGAGGCAACTCCCTAGTGAAAGGATTTGGCCTAATGCCTATGTGATCGACATATGTCGTGTATGTTGATGTATGTTTGTGTAAGTGTTTCTTGAAATGTCTGAATGAGTAGTAGTTAGCAAATTGTAAAGTATAAGGGTGTTGAAATATGATTCTCAACCTCTTTTAACTATGTGTATGATCTCCTTTGATAGTTGTGTGATTAGGAATTGAACATGTACAAA
The DNA here is from genome assembly GCA_021015155.1 of Magnolia officinalis. Classification (NCBI taxonomy): domain Eukaryota; kingdom Viridiplantae; phylum Streptophyta; class Magnoliopsida; order Magnoliales; family Magnoliaceae; genus Magnolia; species Magnolia officinalis. The sequence goes on from JAJHSJ010000004.1 coordinate 59,981,588, forward strand.
CTCATGCTTGTGTTGTGATTCATAACATGCTCAACTGCTTTATGATTTTAACTATGTAATGCATATGTTTAAATTTATATTTACGTTGTATGATCCGTCATGGGTGATGGGGGAGCGGAGCAACGAGTGCGTGCAACAGCCCTGGCAGCCCTAAACGGATAATACCAGACCTTGACTGTATGAGTTGAATCTTGATCCATTACTGCTTTGTCTATCTGCAACTGATTGTGTTTGGGGCTATGATTATGGCCCAGGCAATCGGTAACGAGATTGAACTCGTGGCTGAGATTCATTTGCCACGTGGGATGTGTTCGACGAACTCGAGTCGTGTGTTGCCTGTCGGCAGTGGCTAGGCCACACGAAGTTGTTTATGCACTTCATGTCGTGCAGCTCAACGGGCGATCGTGCTAGTCGAGCTCGTCAAGTAACCCGATCTGCCTTATACATGTTCACCCTGTTTGGACGCTACTGCTTGAACCTAGGGTACCAAACTTACCAGTGAAACCCCCTTTTAACCATGGTACCTCGATCCGCTAAGACGCATGAGCCGGGCATGGTGGTATGGGACACCGTGGTCGAGCTGTCGTCCTACGCTGGGGCCATGTGCCTCCCCGTAGTGACCATTGCGCAACCAACTCGTGAGCCGAATATGGTGGTATGGGACACTGTATTCGAGCTGTCGATACTTACGGCGAGAGCCGAGTACGGTGAGACCTGTACTCGTGCTGACGGGCGACGAGTCCTCCGTAGTATCTTCGAGTATACTCCAAGGGTCTGTGATTGGCGACGAGTCTTTCACAGCAACTAGAGTATGAGTTGAGCCGAGTATGGTGAGACCTGTACTCGAGCTGATGGCTAGTGATTGAGCCGAGTACGGTGAGACCTGTACTCGAGCTGACGGCCAGCAATTGAGCCGCATACGGTGAGATCTGTATCCGCGCCGACGGGTGACGAGCCCTTTGCGATGCCTTCACTACGTTTCTCAAACCATAATATCGTATGAGATTAACTAGGATTGACGACCCTAGAATGGATCATGTTTGGAAATGATACAAGGGAGGTACCTTAGTTTCCCAATACTGCTGTTTGAAATGGACTAATAATAACTTGGTAATCATGAGCATCATCGCACCGCATGTGCTTTGTAGATGTGGCGCACTGAGGGAGTTAAGCATTCGCGAATGTAAGATGATGTCGCTTGAGGGTGGTTTGGCAAGGGCATACAGCATCATGTCATTTCATTCTTGCATTTAATAAGAGTAGTTAGAATTGTTTGATTTGTACTGATTTATCATTACTGCTTGATTGAATTGATAACATGTTAACCTATGCTTTACTGTTCCACTGAGTTGATCACTCACTCCCACGTTACGGGACGGTGTTGTACACACCAACCAGATTTGTTGAGTTTCAGGTGGTGGCGATGCTTGTGAAGCAGAGCCGGACTACTTCTATGATGATAGGAGGAATTCTCCTATCTGTATCTCTCTGGCAGGTCAATGAAGACCTGATATTGTATTGACGGGGCTATGGTACATGGGATAGGAGGCATTACACTTCCTCACATTTGGTACATTTTAGAACTGCACTTGTATTTATTTAACCTGGTAATGTTATCACACTCTGGAGACTCATCATAAGTTATATATTTTATCTATCTATCACAGTCTTCCGCTTGCAAATTAACTGTCTCTGGAGTATGATATGCTATTTTGGCTTAATCTCACTCATGTTCAATGCACGAATACAGTCAACATTCAATTATCATTCATTTTGTTGCATAAGTGATGTTCTAGAACTCGGGAGTTGAGTTTATGCTCGACCCCCGATTTTCAGGGCGTTACACATGGCACCAGCTACAAATAATGAGGGGTGGATGGCATCTGCTGACTTGGAGCTGGGAAAAACTATTATGCTTAGCCAGTAATCAATAAATGTTCCAAGCTCCCCGTAAAGAGAATATTCAACACGTTCTTTTATGCTCTTACGAAGGCCTTCCAGCTCTCGTGAGTGATTACATTAAACCTGGAAGAAAAGAAGAGATAGGTGAAACCAAAATTAATATGTATCAAGACATGATAAAAACTCTTATTTAAAAAGAAGAAAGTTTACCGAAGAGCCTTAATAAAGTGGGCTAGCCATTGCATAGGATGGATCTTGTAGATGTTTAGAAACTTGGACATCTCTTTGAAGAGTTCAGTGGTCGTTTCTGAAATAGAAGCGATGTGGTCGGGCGAATAGACAAAGACTAATTCGTCGTTGGTTGAGACAAATTCATCGAAGAATTTTTCAGTTATCAGCAGACCGATAATCTTATTTATATCCCAAAGCATAATGCTCATTTTTGCCTTCGGGTAGATGGAAAGAATTAGTGGAAGGTCACTAGTAATTGAGAAAGGCCTTCAGAATGGAAGACTCTTTATAGAAAGGATGTGATGTTGCTTCAATCACGGTATAGATATCTATCTTGGATAAGATATTCACGAGCTTCACCTGAACTGTAGTGGCCCATTCAGAATAGTAATTGCGAGGAGTCAAGAGACCCCATGTTATGAATTCTTCAGGACTCCAGATGAGTCAACGTTCACTGAAACGTTGTTAGAGCGTCTCATAACACTACCAAAAAACTAGGCAAAGGCTTCGGATAAAATCCATAGCCATAGACCTATGGCTACGGTTTTAGTCCGTAGCATGACCGTAGTCGTAGGTACCGTAATAATAGGTCTTAAACCTATGGCTATGGATTTAATCCGTAGCTATAGATTCCAATAGCTACAGATATAATCCGTAGCAATTATATCTGTAGCGAAAGCCACAAATAGCTACGGATACTATTTGTAGCTAAAAATCCGTAGCAATATGCCAAATTTAATAATGGATATAGCTGTCAGATAACCGGCTACGGTCAATATCTGTAGCTATTTCGTGCATTAAAAAATATATATATAATCATTTGTTCATTCAATTGCCACCTGCATAATCATTCATTCATTCCATTACAATCTATTACAATCATTCATTCATTCAATTAGAGTTAATTACAATCCTTCATTCAATCAATTACAATCCTTCATTCAATCGATTACAATTACAATCAATTACAATCCTTCATTCAATCGATTACAATTACAATCAATTACAATCCTTCATTCAATCAATTACAATTATAATTACAATAATGCTGAAAATACAAATCTTTGGCTTCATTAGAGAAATTTACTCGACTTCACCTTGAAATTTCAATGATAAAGAATTGAAAGAGAAGATATATTTTGACGGTATGATATTTTTTCACAAGTAAATAAGCCTTTTTCAGCCATCACCCACCTGAAGAATCAAAAACCAATTGTTGTCCAAGTCCACTCCTTTTCCTTTTAATTTCTTAGTGACCCCTGTAAAATTACTTTCACAGTCATTTATGTAGTACTTTGAAGAGTTGTCTTGAAATGCAACTCTAGTAATGACAAAGTCACTTCCTGCAACAGCTTCGTATATTTCATCATCCTATAAATAGTCATGGCATTCATAAATCAAAATGACCATTGGGGGAAAGAAAATAAAGTGAAAGAAGTGCATCATGTATAACCTTTTTTTCTTAATGAATTAATAAAAACTCAAAGAGGAATGAAATTGACACAAAAGGAATGGTCTCACCATATGGTTTGCAGGGCCAAAATAAACGTCTGGATGATTTCTGCAAGGAGGACCATCAGTAGCCACAAGTACCCACTTCCCAAGGAATGGTCTCACCATATGGTTTAGGTTATAAGTTTATGTTAATGTCGTAGGTTATAGGTTTAGGTTTAGGTTTTGGGATTTGAGAATACATTTACGTTTTAAGTTTAGGTTTAGGAAATCAGGTTCGAGTTCGAGATCGGGTTTAGGTTTGGGTTTTCAAGTTTAGGTTTAGGTATAGGCTTAGGTTATAGGATATAGGTTATGTGTTTAGGTTAAGGTTTAGGGATTCGGGTTCGGGTTCGGGTTCGGGTTTAGGTTATAGGTTATAGGTTTAAGTTAAGGTTTAGGTTTAGGTTATAGGTTTTGGGATTTGAGAATAGGTTTAGGTTATAAGTATAGGTTTAGGTTAAGGTTTAGGTTTAGGTTATAGGTTATATGTTATATGTTATAGGTTAAGGATTAGGTTAGGAAATCGGGTTCGGGTTCGGGATTGGGTTTAAGTTTGGGTTTTCAAGTTTAGGTTATAGGTTAATGTTTAGGTTTAAGAAATAGGGTTCGGGTTTGGGATCGGGTTTAGGTTTGAGTTATCAAGTTTAAGTTTAAGTATAGGCTTAGGTTATAGGTTATAGGTTATATGTTTAGGTTAAGGTTTAGGGATTCGGGTTCGGGTTCGGGTTTAGGTTATAGGTTTTGGTTTAGGTTATAGGTTATAGGTTTAGGTTATGGGTTTTGGGATTTGAGAATAGGTTTAGGTTATAAGTATAGGTTTAGGTTGGGTAATAGGTTAAGGTTTAGGTTTAGGTTTAGGTTTAGGTTATAGGTTATAAGTATAGGTTTATGTTTAGGTTAAGGTATAGGTTTAGGTTATAGGTATAGGTTTTGGGATTTGAGAATAGGTTTAGGTTAAGGTTATAAGTGTAGGTTATAGGTTTAGGTTTAGGTTTAAGAAATCGGGTTCGGGTTCGGGATCGGGTTTAGGTTTGGGTTTAGGAAATTGGGTTCGGGTTCGGAATTGGGTTTAAGTTTGGGTTTTCAAGTTTAGGTTATAGGCTAAGGTTTAGGTTTAGGAAATCGGGTTCGGGTTCGGGATTGGGTTTAGGTTGGTTTTCAAGTTTAGGTTTAGGTATAGGCTTAGGTTATTGGTTATAGGTTATATGTTTAGGTTAAGGTTTAGGGATTCGGGTTCGGGTTCGGGTTTAGGTTATAGGTTTTGGTTTAGGTTATAGGTTTACGTAAAGGTTTAGGTTTAGGTTATGGGTTTTGGGATTTGAGAATAGGTTTAGGTTATAAGTATAGGTTTAAGTTGGGTTATAGGTTAAGGTTTAGGTTTAGGTTTAGGTTATAGGTTATAAGTATAGGTTTATGTTTAGGTTAAGGTCTAGGTTTAGGTTATAGGTATAGGTTTTGGGATTTGAGAATAGGTTTAGGTTAAGGTTATAAGTATAGGTTATAGGTTAAGGTTTAGGTTTAGGAAATCAAGTTCGGGTTTGGGTGCGGGATTGGGTTTAAGTTTGGGTTTTCAAGTTTAGGTTATAGGTTAAGGTTTAGGTTCAGGAAGTCGGGTTCAGGTTTGGGATCGAGTTTAGGTTTGGGTTTTCTGAAAAGGCCTAGCTATAAGTCCAAGAGGGGGGGTGAATAGGACAATGCCAAATAAAACTTATAACAGCGGAATTACAAAGAAAATGATAGCCAAAGTAAATCACAATGCCGGAAAGTAAAATAACCTCAAAAATCTGATCTTGAGGGATTGATACAAATGTTGTTCTAAGGACAACCTTACACCAAAAACCAGAGTTTATGGTAGGACAACCTTATTTCTAAAAAGATCTTTGTATCAAATCTCAAACCAAAGAGGAATAAAGAAATAAATACAAACTGAATTGAAATAAATTGTAATCACAAATGTATTGTTCTAGGGATAGCCATACACCATAAAAATGGCAGGGCAACCTTGCTGGAACAACTTTTAAAAGAAATTGAATATCAAGCTGATAAAGGAATAGCAGAAAATAAATTCTAAACTATTACAAAATTCTCACAATGCTTGAATTAAATGATTACAACATTCACCACCATACATACATCCTACAAATGAATATTAAAGATTAGAAATATAAATCATTCAACTACAACACAAGGGATTATAGTGGTTCGCTTGTGTGTTCACCAACTGTTAAACAACAGCCACACAAAATGCTACTCCACTCCTAATATCCTCACACAGGGGATATTAGCGTTCACTAACAAAATAGGTTTTCCCAGGTTCACCAAAAACCTTTACAATTGTGTCTTTGTCTGTGGGCTTACACAATTAAAAAAACCCCACTTCTGAGTTTTCCTGGCTCTCCTCAGATAACCAATACAACAAGATTTTTCTGGCAAATCTTGAAAGAAACCAAAACAGAAAGGAATTTACAATTAAATGTAAAATACCTGATTATCTCCTTCATTGTAGCAGCCCGGTAGAACCAAATCAGAGTAGATGATTGAATATTCAAGTTCAATGTCCAGTACTCAATTACTATGGTTCTAATTCTAATAGATTTTAAATTAAACCAAGTAGGGCTTGCCTTAATTGATTTTGATTCCAAAGCAAGGGAATAACAATTCCTCTTATCAAATTAGATTGGAATAGTAGAAACAAAATCAATTAAATAAAGGTAAGGAAAGAGAATATTAAATAAGCACACTTAGCTTAGATGGAGCACAGAATCATCTCTCAGAAGTTCGACGAAGATTGACTTGAATGGATTAATTAATTTGATGATTTCTTCTAAGATTCGTGCTCTATTTATAGGTGAGAAGATTGCATCTTCGACTGGTCTAAGGAGCTCTTCGACTAGTCGAAGAAATAACAAATTTAAAAAAAATCGGGCGCGATAAGCTTTGACTGTTCTACGACTGGTCGAAGGCCTCCTTCGACTGGTCGTAGGTCACCTTCGACTGGTCGAAGGTCTCCTTCGACTAGTCGAAGACCTTGTGAATTATCGCTGGATTTTGAATCGAAGATTTACGACTGGTCGAAGAAGCAGTCGACACTGTTCCTACGACTGGTCGAACAAATTCCTGGACTAGTCAAAGCCTAACAGAAATTATCCGATTTTTGTAACAAACTCACGACTGATCGAGGAATTTCTTAGACTGGTCGAAGCAACTCTAGGACTAGTCGAAGAAGGCCTAGTTCTAGTCGAAGAACTGACGAAACTTATGTAAAATAAACATTCGATTTATGTATCCAAAGTGACCTACTTCTAAGGTTAACCTAAGGTTAGTCAAACCTCAACCATGAAGTAAGGACATTGAAATATTAGGAACTAGTGACCTTGAAGTATGAGCCTTGAAGTCTTGATGTAGTTCAATCTTGAAATCTTGATGTAGCTCAATCTTGAAAGTGTCTTGAGTTCTTTATGAACTACCTTGAAGTCTTCTTGAAGCCTTGCAGCTTGAGTCATGTCTTGTGAGTAGTTCTTGCATTCAAGTTGATCTTTGTACTTGTGAGCTTAGCTTGTTCATGAATGTTGATCTTTGAGAGAGCTTCACTTATGCAAGATATATAACAGTGATTTTGGCACCACAAATTTGACAACAAACAGGGATATTAAATATAGCACTTACAATCTCCCCCTTTGTCAAATTAGTGACAAAACACATAACCAAGATAAACATACAATAAAACAACTGGTTAAAGAGATATGAACCAGTTCATATCAACCTGCAAATTAATATTCAATATTCAACATTCAACATTCAACATTCAACATTCAACCAGTTGCATTCAACTAGTTCACACATACTCCCCCTAAGTACCATAACCAATGCTACTCCTCTCGCAACCACATCGTTAAGAACATACCATTCTCCAGTTGTAAGTGCTATATTTAATATTCAACATTCAACATTCAACCAGTTGCATTCAACTAGTTCACACATACTCCCCATGAGTAACATAACCAATGCTACTCCTCTCGCAACCACATCGTTAAGAACAAACCATTCTCTCCCTTTTTGTCACAATATGACAAAGGAAATAAAGGAGAACTAAATAAAGGGATATATGAGAGTAATTATGAGGAGTTATGAGATAATAGCAAAACAGAGATAGAGAGACATAGCATAGCTTCACATAGATTAAATATCCAGCATAAAACATAGATAGTATCCAACAAAAAAATAGTCAACCAAGTGCTAAGTTATAAGGTTATTACAGACCAGAAAATCCCATATAGACTAGTCAGAATTAGAACTAGAAGACGGAGCAGGACTAGCGGGATCAAGTTGGTGCATGCCTTTGTTTAATCGCCGAAGATATTTCCGCATGTACTTGAATTGAGAATCATGAGCAACAGACATGTTTTCTATCTTTTCATTCAAATTTTTGACATTCCCCTCCAATGCACTCAGACGTGCATCAAAATCAGATGGTACAAAATCTGGATCATATGTTGAATCAAAATCCAGTTCCTCAAAGATATCATCCATATTAATGTCATCCCCCGCTTCTTCATAACCAGCACCACCACCATTACCACCTTGTTCAGGAAGTAATTCTAGCTTCATCTTATTGAGATTAGAGTTGTTGAAAATCAGATGATGAATAGGTGCTTCATTAACTTGCATATCGACCAACATATGTGTAGCTAAAACAGTCATTAAATAACCAAAAGGGATGTCACTATGACCAGGATGGAGTCTAAACTGAAGAAGGAAATGACAAATTAAGGATGGGAGACAAATCTGAGTACCACTGGAAATAACATGAATAATACGTACCATAAAAGAGGTCAAGTCAGTTTTATTACCTGACCGAGGATACAAATTAGACACAAAGATTCTATGGAGCACTCTGTATTTGGGTAACAAAAATCTTGCGGGAAGCGCATTCCCTTTTTGTGTCCATTGAACATCCATGTTGCACAAATCTCTAGTGAGCAAGCATTTTTCAAAAATTGAGGGATTATCAGTTAGGTTATGGATAAGAATACCCTCATCATTCACAGGAATGTCCATAAGGGCTGAAATTAAATGACGATCAATTTCAAATGGCCCTTCACAAGTAGATATTTTAAAAGTTAAACTATCCAATGAGAAGTCACTAATGCATGTAAACATGGATTGAGCAATGGACCGGTATGCAGGCCCACCCCAATGCAATAAGTTAACCCAACCTACAGCTTCAAGCAAAGGTAGGATATCAAAAGGAGCAATATGGTTAATATCAACAGGATGTTCAACAATAACATTACGAGCTTTAAGATCTATAACATATGAAGAATCATTTGTAAGCTCAAGAAGATGACGTTTGGTCAATCTGGAGGAAGAAGAAGGACCACGGGAAGTAGTTTTTCTACCTCTAGAAGCCATTTGCAACAAGGATATCAATGAATTAAGAAGTTGCAAAGGATTGAGAAGTGGGTTTCTTCAAAACAGATTTTTCAAAAACCAAACCCCAAATCACAATGAAATCCAAAATAGAAAGTTTCAAGTTAGACAGGAGAGCAATCTAGACACTGATTTGCAAGAAAAACGTAAATGGAACACTAACCTTGAAGAACAAGAATGGTGGGTTCGACAAGTCGAAGCTCGACTCCTTAGAGAGAAAAAAAGAAATGAGGAAGAAAGCAAAAATTCCCAAATTTAAGTGATTTCCGAGATCTACGACTGGTCGTAGGTATCTACGACCGGTCATAGGTCGACTAGTCGAGTATACTCACGACAGGTCGAAGGAAGTCCAGAAAAACATATTTCTTGCAATTTTTAAAGAAAATGGAATTAAACCTAGCAAATATATACACTATGATACATGTAGGCATAAATAATCATTTTGAAATACACATGCCAAGATCAAATTTCATTTTATTAAACCTAATTTTATCAAGAGGTTTTGTGAAAATATCAGCTCTCTGATCTTCAATAGGAATATATTCCAGAGATATAGCTTTTTCTTCTACCAATTCCCTAATATAATGAAATCTAATGTCAATGTGCTTAGTACGAGAATGCTAAATAGGATTTTTTGAAATATTTATTGCACTGGAATTATCACAATGCAAAATCATAGAATCCTGTTTAATTCCATAATCACTCAGCATTCGTTGCATCCAAACAAGCTGTGTACATGCATTACCAGCTGCGATATACTCAGCTTCAGCTGTTGAAAGTGATATAAGATTTTGTTTCTTACTAAACCAGGAAACTAGACAATTTCCAATGTAAAAACAACCACCACTGGTTGATTTTCTATCATCTAGATTACCAGCCCAGTCAGCATCCGAGTACCCAGCTAATTGGACACTAGTCTCATGAGGATACCAGAGACCTAGATTTACAGTACTTGCGACATATCTAATAATTCGCTTGACAGCAATCAAGTGTGATTCTTTTGGATTAGATTGATATCTTGCGCAAATACCAACACTTAGAGAAATATCAGGTCTACTAGCAGTTAAATATAACAAACTACCAATCATACTCCGATAAAGTTTTGAGTCAACATTTTTACCATTAGAGTCTTTTGAGAGTTTCAGGGTAGTACTCATAGGAGTATCGAAATTCTTACCATTCTCAAATCCAAATCTCTTGATTAGATTCAAAGCATACTTAGATTGAGAAATGAATATTCCTTCAGGTTGTTGTTTTACTTGTAATCCAAGGAAATAAGTCAATTCCCCAACCATGCTCATTTCGAACTGAGATTTCATTAAATCTACAAACTCAGTAGTCAAGTCAGTACAAGTTGATCCATAAATGATATCATCAACATAAATCTGTACTATTAAGATATGATCATTATGTTTTTTAACAAATAGAGTTTTATCAACAGATCCCATTTGAAAATTGTGACTTAAAAGAAATTTTGTTAGTTTCTCATACCATACCCTAGGTGCTTGTTTTAATCCATAAAGTGCCTTTTTAAGCCGATACACATGATCAGTATTTTTGGGATCTTCAAAACCCATTGGCTGTTCAACATAGACTTCTTCATGTAAATCGCCATTTAGAAAAGCACTTTTCACATCCATCTGAAAAATTTTTATCTTTCTAAAACATGCAATGGATATAAATAGTCTGATAGATTCAAGACGTGCTACTGGTGCAAAAGTTTCATCGAAATCAATCCCTTCAATTTGAGTATAACCTTGTACCACTAGTCTAGCCTTGTTTCTAATTATATTTCCACATTCGTCAGACTTATTTTTGAAATCTATTTTGTTCCAATGATGTGTTTATCTCTAAGTCTTGGTACGAGATACCAAACATCATTTCTTACAAATTAATTAAGTTCTTCTTGCATTGCAACAATCCAGTTCTCATCAGTAAGTGCTTCTTTTACATTGGATGGTTCTATTTGGGATATAACACATACATAATTACATAAATCCTCAAGTTGTCTACGGGTGAGAACACCAGTGAGAGGGTTTCCAAGAATTTGAGTGGGTGGATGATCTTTAACAGTCTTCAATTCAGATTCAGTCTGATTTGATGAAGTATCGGGTTTATCAATAATTAGAACATCATTATCTGAATTAGAGATTGGCATGTTTAAGTGATCATCAATGACAACATTAATGGACTCTTGAATCACACCAGTTCTTTTGTTCAGAACCCTATAAGCTCAACTGTTTAAGGAATATCCTAGAAAAATCCCTTCATCACTTTTCGTATCGAATTTTCCCAAATTTTCACGATCACGTAAAATATAGCACTTGCTGCCAAAAACTAGAAAGTATTTAACAGTAGGCTTTTTGTTGAACCATAATTCGTAAGCAGTTTTATTATTATCTTTGCTAGTATAAACTCGGTTACTAATATAGCAAGCTGTATTTACAGCTTCAGCCCAAAGATTTTTAGAGAGCTTCATGCTATTCAACATGACATTAGCCATTTCTTGAAGCACCCTATTCTTTCTTTCCACAATTCCATTTTGTTGTGGAGTTTTGGGAGCTGAGAATTCATGTAATATTCCTTGGTCGGTACAGAACTTCTCAAAATTGCTATTCTCAAATTCAGATCCATGATCACTACGAATCTTACTGATTTGAGAAGATTTTTCAGTTTGAATCTTTTTGAGAACTTTTCTTACTTCTTCGAGGGTTTCAGATTTATCCCTTAAGAAGACTACCCAAGTGTATCTGGTAAAGTCATCAACTATTACCAGGATATACTTTTTCCCACCACGACTTTCCATTCTGGTAGGTCCTATCAGATCCATATGGAGGAGTTCGAGTGGTCTTGATGTGGTATTTGAATTCACCTTTTTGTGTGAGTTCCTTGTTTGTTTGCCTATCTGGCACTCACCACATATTTTATCTAACTTCTGAAGTTTGGGTAAACCTCTTATAAGTTCTCGTTTGCTCAATCTATATAAATTTCGATAATGTACATGTCCAAGACGTTTGTGCCATAAATCAGTCTCGTCTGTATGGACCATGTAACATGTTTGATTAGATGAGCTGGATTCGCTAATAATATAGCAATTTTCAGACGTCCTACGTCCAATTAATATTACAGAACCCTTATTGTTTAGTATCTCACAGCTTTGATTAGAAAACCGAACACTATGGTTATTATCACATATTTGAGATATACTAAGTAAGTTATGTTTTAAGCCTTCAACATATAAGACATTTTTAAACACAGGAAGATTAAAAAGTTGAAAGGAAAGCAGTGATTCCCCTAGATATATAGATAACGGGGATCGCGGATCACGTGCAGTGAGAGCGCAAGAGCTGTGTGATAGGCAGGGCCCAACCTACATTTCGATCACTTCCCACCTACCTTGACCTATAATCTTGCAGTTGCTACCATCACCAAATGTGACTGAACCATCAGTCATATCTTTCAGATCCGTGAATAAAGCTTTGTCACCTGTCATATGCCTGGAGCATCCACTGTCTAGGTACCACTTTGAATGACTTGTTGCTTTGAAAGCAGTGTGAGCAACCAAGCAGACAACTTTAGGAACCCATTTCAAAACAGTTTTGGGTTTAGGAACATAGTTGGTCTTCTTTTGTTTATAGTTGTAAGAATGACCTATAGAGTTAGATTTTAAGAGCTCCTTGAGTAAATCAACTATCTTTTCAACTAGTGGATTTCGTTTCTGATTAAAGTTGACATGGCTGCTTCTAGGTTTTTGAAAAGTTTTTGAATTTCTAGAAAAATCTTGATAAGTATTTTTCCCTTTTGAGTTTGAGGACTCTCCTTTAACAAACATAGGAAGAGTATACTTTTGTTTAGGAGGTAGATTTTTATCATAGCCCAACTCGGATAGATCACCACATTTTCTTGATCCGGATAAAAGTTTTTCTAACTTTGGATCACCTTGAGCATATTTCCATGTGTCCTTTTGACTCAGAAGAGAAGATACTTCCTTTTTAAGATTTTCAATCTCAGATTTCAAATCAACAATTAAAGAATTTTTGAATTCCAAATCTCATTTTGTTTTTTCAAAACAATATGAAATTTGTGATTTTTCTAAGACAAGTGATTCAAAACATTCTTTAAGTTTAGAAAACTTTTCTTTTTGAAGTTTGAGTTTGACAACAATTTTACAACTTTCTTTGTATAGGGCATTGTAAGCATCTTGAAGATCATCTTCATTTTCATATTCACTACTCAGATTTTCTTCACTTGTTGAGTCATTATCTGAAAATGTGAATTTGGCTAGATTCATAAGTGCTTTAACTTCATTGCCCGACTCAGTTTCAAAATCTTCTGATTCAGAAGAACCTTCAGAATCAGATGATTCATCCCATGTAGCCAACATACCCTTCTTCTTGGGTTTGTCCTTTTTAGGACATCTATTTGCTAAGTGCCCATATTCTTGACAGTTGTAACATTGACCATCTTTCAAAGATTTTCGAGATTTGGGTCTAAACTTCTTTTTATCATTAGATTTTTGAAAATCAACCTTTTTCTTGCTTTTGAAAATCTTGTAAAATTTCTTAGCTAAAAGAGCCATATCATCTTCTGAATCAGAATTTTCTTCTGAATTATATTTAGAAGATTTTAGTACGATAGATTTACCTTTAGGAGCTTTAAAGTTTAACTCGTAGGTTTGTAGAGAACCAACTAGTTCTTCTACCCTCATATTATCTGTATCACGAAGTTCCTGGATTGCGGTTACTTTAGAATTGAACCGTTCAGGAAGTGAGGTAATATCTTTGCACACACTTTACTTTTTGGGATTTTATCGCCAAGACCCCACATTGAGTTTACAATGTCATTCAATCTAGTGTAAAAGTTCATAAACATTTCATTTTCCTCCATATGAATTTCTTAAAATCTGGTTGTGAGGAGTTGGACTTTAGATTTTTTGACAATTGTAGTACCCTCGTGTGTCATTTCTAATATATCCCAAGCTTGCTTTGCAGTATCACAGGAAATGATTCTTTTGAACTCATCCGGTGATAGTGCGCAAGTGATTGCATTTAGTGCTTTAGCATTTGCACTACTCTCACTTTTCTGAAGTGTGGTCCATTGGTAATATGGTGTGACTTTCATAGATTTTGAACCATCAACCCCAGTAACTTCCATGACAGGAGGTTTCCATTCAGTCACTGTGGCTTGCCACACATTTTCATCCATTGACTTGAGGAAGATCCTCATTCTGGCTTTCCAATAGGCATAGTTGGAGCCATCAAATGGTGGAGGCCTCGTGACTGAAAGGCTATCAAAATTTGACATCTTTTTAAATAGCTTAGATCGTTAGCTCAGGAAATAAATCCAAATAAATAGCAATAAGAACAAGCTATTAGGCTCTTATACCACTTGAAAAGGCCTAGCTATAAGTCCTAGAGGGGGGGGGGGGTGAATAGGACAATGCCAAATAAAACTTATAATAGCGGAATTACAAAGAAAATGATAGCCAAAGTAAATCACAATGCCGGAAAGTAAAACAACCTTAAAAATCTGATCTTGAGGGATTGATACAAATGTTGTTCTAAGGACAACCTTACACCAAAAACCAGAGTTTATGGTAGGACAACCTTATTTCTAGAAAGATCTTTGTATCAAATCTCAAACCAAAGAGGAATAAAGAAATAAATACAAACTGAATTGAAATAAATTGTAATCACAAATGTATTGTTCTAGGGATAGCCATACACCATAAAAATGGCAGGGCAACCTTGCTGGAACAACTTTTAAAAGAAATTGAATATCAAGCTGATAAAGGAATAGTAGAAAATAAATTCTAAACTATTACAAAATTCTCACAATGCTTGAATTAAATGATTACAACATTCACCACCATACATACATCCCACAAATGAATATTAAAGATTAGAAATATAAATCATTCAACCACAACACAAGGGATTATAGTGGTTCGCCTGTGTGTTCACCAACTGTTAAACAACAGCCACACAAAATGCTACTCCACTCCTAATATCCTCACTCAGGGGATATTAGCGTTCACTAACAAAATAGGTTTTTCCAGGTTCACCAAAAACCTTTACAATTGTGTCTTTGTCTGTGGGCTTACACAATTAAAAAAACCCCACTTCTGAGTTTTCTTGGCTCTCCTCAGATAACCAATACAACAAGATTTTTCTGGCAAATCTTGAAAGAAACCAAAACAGAAAGGAATTTACAATTAAATGTAAAATACTTGATTATCTCCTTCGTTGTAGTAGCCCGGTAGAACTAAATCAGAGTAGATGATTGAATATCCAAGTTCAATGTCCATTACTCAATTACTATGGTTCTAATTCTAATAGATTTTAAATTAAACCAAGTAGGGCTTGCCTTAATTGATTTTGATTCCAAAGAAAGGGAATAACAATTCCTCTTATCAAATTAGATTGGAATAGTAGAAACAAAATCAATTAAATAAAGCTAAGGAAAGAGAATATTAAATAAGCACACTTAGCTTAGATGGAGCACAGAATTATCTCTCAGAAGTTCGACGAAGATTGACTTGAATGGATTAATTAATTCGATGATTTCTTCTGAGATTCGTGCTCTATTTATAGATGAGCAGATCGCATCTTCGACTGGTCTAAGGAGCTCTTCGACTAGTCGAAGAAATAACAAATTTGAAAAAAATCGGGTGCGATAAGCTTTGACCGTTCTACGACTGGTCGAAGGCCTCCTTCGACTGGTCGTAAGTCACCTTCGACTGGTCGAAGGTCTCCTTCGACTGGTCGAAGACCTTGTGAATTATCGCTGGACTTCGAATCGAAGATTTACGACTGGTCGAAGAAGCAGTTGACACTGTTCCTACGACTGGTCGAACAGATTCCTGGACTAGTCGAAGCCTAACAGAAATTATCCGATTTTTGTAACAAACTCACGACTGATCGAGGAATTTCTTAGACTGGTCGAAGCAACTCTAGGACTAGTCGAAGAAGGCCTAGGACTAGTCGAAGAACTAACCAAACTTATGTAAAATAAACATTCGATTTATGTATCCAAAGTGACCTACTTCTAAGGTCAACCTAAGGTTAGTCAAACCTCAACCATGAAGTAAGGACATTGAAATATTAGGAACTAGTGACCTTGAAGTATGAGCCTTGAAGTCTTGATGTAGTTCAATCTTGAAATCTTGATGTAGCTCAATCTTGAAAGTGTCTTGAGTTCTTTATGAACTACCTTGAAGTCTTCTTGAAGTCTTGCAGCTTGAGTCATGTCTTGTGAGTAGTTCTTGCATTCAAGTTTGATCTTTGTACTTGTGAGCTTAGCTTGTTCATGAATGTTGATCTTTGAGAGAGCTTCACTTATGCAAGATATATAACAGTGATTTTGGCACCACAAATTTGACAACAAACAGGGATATTAAATATAGCACTTACATTCAAGTTTAGGTTTAGGTTATAAGTTTAGGTTTAGGTTGGGTTTTGGGATTTGAGAATAGGTTTAGGTTTAGGTTGGGTTATAGGTTAAGGTTTAGGTTTAGGTTTAGGTTATAGGTTATAAGTATAGGTTTATGTTTAGGTTAAGGTCTAGGTTTAGGTTATAGGTATAGGTTTTGGGATTTGAGAATAGGTTTAGGTTAAGGTTATAAGTATAGGTTATAGGTTAAGGTTTTGGTTTAGGAAATCAAGTTCGGGTTCGGGATCGGGTTTAGGAAATCGGGTTCGGGTGCAGGATTGGGTTTAAGTTTGGGTTTTTAAGTTTAGGTTATAGGTTAAGGTTTAGGTTCAGGAAGTCGGGTTCAAGTTTGGGATCGGGTTTAGGTTTGGGTTTTCAAGTTTAGGTTTATGTATAGGCTTAGATTATAGGTTATAGGTTATATGTTTAGGTTAAGGTTTAGGGATTCGGGTTCGAGTTCGGGTTTGGGTTTGGGTTTGGGTTTGGGTTATAGGTTATAGGTGTAGGTTAAGGTTTAGGTTTAGGTTATGGGTTTTGAGATTTGAGAATAGGTTTAGGTTATAAGTATAGGTTTAGGTTGGGTTATAGGTTAAGGTTTAGGTTTAGGTTTAGGTTATAGGTTATAAGTATAGGATTATGTTTTGGTTAAGGTTATAAGTATAGGTTATAGGTTTAGGAAATCGGGTTCGGGTTCAAGTTTGGGATTGGGTTTAAGTTTGAGTTTTCAAGTTTACTTTATAGGTTAAGGTTTAGGCTTAGGAAATCGGGTTCGGGTTCGGGATCGAGTTTAGGTTTGGTTTTTCAAGTTTAGGTTTAGGTATATGCTTAGGTTATAGGTTATAGGTTATATGTTTAGGTTATGGTTTAGGGATTCGTGTTCGGGTTCGGGTTCGGATTTGGGTTCGGGTTTAGGTTATAGGTTTTGGTTTATGTTATAGGTTATAGGTTTAGGTTTAGGTTATGGGTTTTGGGATTTGAGAATAGGTTTAGGTTATAAGTATAGGTTTAGGTTGGGTTATATGTTAAAGTTTAGGTTTAGGTTTAGGTTATAGGTTATAAGTATTGGTTTATGTTTAGGTTAAGGTCTAGGTTTAGGTTATAGGTATAGGTTTTGGGATTTGAGAATAGGTTTAGGCTAAGGTTATAAGTATAGGTTATAGGTTAAGGTTTAGGTTTAGGAAATCGGGTTCGGGTTCGGGATCGGGTTTAGGTTTGGGTTTAGGAAATCTGGTTCGGGTTCGGGATTGGGTTTAAGTTTGGGTTTTCAAGTTTAGGTTATAGATTAAGGTTTAGGTTTAGGAAATCGGGTTCAGGTTCGGGATCGGGTTGAGGTTTGGATTTTCAAGTTTAGGTTTAAGTATAGGCTTAGGTTATAGGTTATAGGTTATATGTTTAGGTTAAGGTTTAGGGATTCGGGTTCAGGTTCGGGTTCGGGTTCGGGTTTAGGTTATAGGTTTTGGTTTAGGTTATAGGTGATAGGTTTAGGTTAAGGTTTATGTTTAGGTTATGGGTTTTGGGATTTGAGAGTAGGTTTAGGTTATAAGCATAGGTTTAGGTTGGCTTATAGGTTAAGGTTTAGGTTTAGGTTTAGGTTATAGGTTATAAGTATAGGTTTATGTTTAGGTTAATGTCTAAGTTTAGGTTATAGGTATAGGTTTTGGGATTTGAGAATAGGTTTAGGTTAAGGTTATAAGTATAGGTCATAGGTTAAGGTTTAGGTTTAGGGAATCGGGTTCGGGTTCGGGATCGGGTTTAGGTTTGGGTTTAGGAAATCGGGTTCGGGTTCGGGATTAGGTTTAAGTTTGGGTTTTCAAGTTTAGGTTATAGGTTAAGGTTTAGGTTTAGGAAATCGGGTTCGGGTTCATGTAACGCCCTGAAATTCGGGGGTCAAGCATAAACTCAACTCCCGAGTTCCAGAACATCACTTATGCAACAAAATGAATGATGATTGAATGTTCACTGTATTCGTGCATTGAACATGAGTGAGATTAAGCCAAAACAACATATCAACTCCAGAGACAGTTAAATTTGCAAGCGGAAGACTGTGTTAGATAGATAAAATATATAAACTATGATGAGTCTCCAGAGTGTGTTAACATTACCAGGTTAAATAATTACAAGTACAGTTCTAAAATATACCAAATGTGAGGAAGTGTAATGTCTTCTGTCCCAAGTACCATAGCCCCGTCAATATAATATCAGGTCTTCATTGACCTGCTAGAGAGATACAGATAGGAGAACTCCTCCTATCATCATAGAAGTAGTCCGGCTTTGCTTCACAAGCATCGCCATCACCTGAAACTCAACAAATCTGGTTGGTGTGTACAACACCGTCCCGTAACGTGGGAGTGAGTGATCAACTCAGTGGAACGGTAAAGCATAGGTTAACATGTTATCAACTCAGTCAAGCAATAATGATAAAGCAGTACAATCAAACAAGTTTAACTACTCTTATTAAATGCAAGTATGAAATGACATGATGATGTATGCACCACCCTCATGCGACATCATCTTACGTTCACGAATGCATACCTCCCTCAGTGCTCCACATCTACTAGGCACATGCAGTGCGATGATGAGCATGATTACCGAGTTATTATTAGTTCATTTCAAACAGCAGTATTGGGAAACTAAGGTACCTCCCTTGTATCATTCCCAAACATGATCCATTCTAGGGTCGTCAATCCTAGTTAATCTCATACGTTGTTATGGTTTGAGAGGCATAACGAAGGCATCACAAAGGGCTCGTCACCTGTCAGCACGGATACAGATCTCACCGTATACGGCTCAATTGCTGACCGTCAGCTCGAGTACAGGTCTCACAGTACTCGGCTCAATCGCTGGCCGTCAGCTCGAATACAGGTCTCACCATACTCGGCTCAACTCATACTCTAATTGTTGTGAAGGGCTCGTCGCCAATCACAGACCTTAGAGTATACTCGAAGACACTACGGAGGACTCGTCGCCTGTCAGCACGAATACAGGTCTCACCGTACTCGGCTCTCGCCGTAGGTGTCGACAGCTCGAATATAGTGTCCCATACCACCGTATTCGGCTCACGAGTTTAGTTGCTCAATGGTCACTACGGGGAGGCACGTAACCCCAGCGTAGGCCGACAGCTCGACCACGGTGTCCCATACCATCATGTCCGGCTCATGAGTCTTAGCGGATCGAGGTACCATGGTTAAAAGGGATTTCACTGGTAAGTTTGGTACCCTAGGTTCAAGCAGTAGCGTCCAAACATGGTGAACATACATAAGACAGATCGGGTTACTTGACGAGCTCGGCTAGCTCGAGCGCACAACAAGTTGAACGACATGAAGTGCATAAGCACTTCACGTGGCCAACCACTATCGTCAACTGAAGTACGACTCGGGTTCGTCGAACACATCTCACGTGTCAAATGAATCACAACCATGAATTCAATTCTGGTACCGATTGTCTGGACTATAATCATAGCCCCAAACATAATCAATTGCAGATAGATAAAGCACTAATGGATCAAGATTCAACTCATACAATCAAGGTCTGGTATTATCCGTTTAGGGCTGCCAGGGCTGTTGCACGCACTCGTTGCTCCACTCCCCCATCACCCATGACGGATCATACAACGTAAATATAAATTTAAACATATGCATTACATAGTTAAAATCATAAGGCAGTTGAGCATGTTATGAAGCACAACACAAGCATGAGTTTGTACATGTTCAATTCCTAATCACACAACTATCCAAGGAGATCATACACATAGTTAAAAGAGGTTGAGAATCATATCTCAACACCCTTATACATTACAATTTGCTAACTACTACTCATTCAGACATTTCAAGAAACACTTAAACAAACATACATCAACATACATGACATATGTCGATCACATAGGCATTAGGCCAAATCCTTTCACTAGGGAGTTGCCCCAATCATAACACGCGTACACCCACGACGGATAGTCATGGTAAGCAGGAATCCAAGTTCCATATTCATTCAGTCATTTCCACAAACACTTGGGCCACACATTTTAGCATATATAGTGTATATTGGCCGTGGCGTGACTTAGGGCAAATCCTTTCGTCAAAGGGGTATCGCCAATACATCAATCATGAATCCATGACAATTAGTCATGGCGAGCACGAATGAGAATTCTATACTCATTCAGTCATTTTCACAAACACTTAGAATACACTATTACAACATACATGGTGTATGTTAGCAAAACATGTATTAGGGCTATCCTTTAGCCAAGCGAGTATTTTATCCTTGTATAATATATTACTACAACAAATAATCATGATAAATACATCTCCAAAATTTATACGTATACAGTATTTTCTAGAATACGCAATTTCAACATACATAGTGTATATAAGTAAAACATGTATTTAGGCGAATCCTTTTGCCAAATAAGTAATTTATCCATATATCGTATATCCATATAACAAATAAATATGTCAAACACATTTCTAAAAAATATACATATACCGTACTTTCTACAAATACCTAGAGTATGTAGAATTCCATATTTTTCATCTTTAATCTAAAACACACAGCACTTTGTACATGTGCAATTGCATGCAGATCATGAATCTATCATTATCTAACATTGAAAGCGTTGAAAACTATAACCTATACACCTAAAGTCCGCACCTTTTGTCGTAGAATCGTAACAGAGTCGATGGGTTTGCTAAGCTTCCGTATTCGGCAGTTTGGCAGCCTATAGAACGAAATAGGTTAGCTATTTCACAACCTACAACTGTCTAAACCCCAAAACAGATTAGGGTTAGGGTTCCTTACCTAGAAATGACGCCGAAAATGCCGGGAAAGCGATGATAATCAGGCGGTGGAGCCCGAATAGCGGCAGGGAAGAGTGGCAGGGAGATTCTCCCACTGCTCCCACACTTTCTCTCTCTTTTCTCTCTCTCAATCTCAAATTCGTATGGCTGCCATGAGAGAGGGTTTAAGGTCCTTATATAGCCTAAAAATTCACCGAAATAGACTTATGTTCAAAGTATACTTACATTATAATCAAATCGGCATTGTTTCAGCTCAAAAGAGGATTTCTGGCGGCCCTCCTTGAGCCAAAGGTCGGACTTAAGCTCACTAACGCTGGATCTACGTTCTATTAAGTTTTCATTTCAGTGGGATTTCCAGATCACGTGTGGCGGACCAGTTTTAGTTCAACGGTCAGTGGATCTCGATCGGAGATTCCGAGTACATGTAAATGTGTATGAAATTTCTCCTGATCCGAGGGTGTAATTTGGTCTGATTCTGACGGTCTGGTTGCTTAATACTGATCCGTAAGTGAGTGGTGCCAGATTACTATTCAAGATATTTTATTTTGAATTAATTTCACATTTCTCACACTCTCCACTCCGAGCTCAAGCGAATAGCGCTGGGACATTATTTGGATTTGATTTTCGAGATGGTTGTCAAGCCCAGCGAGGCGGTACTAGTTCCTTAACTTCATGTTAATCGGACTTCCGACGTGCGGTCCAGATTCGATACGGAGTTTCGAGATGCTCCCGTGAGCAGCCGGGTAATGAGATTGATCCTAAGTTTTAGGGTAACCTGGCGTCAATGATTCTACAAGTTTTGAGTCTTGCAGATCGTATTTAAAGCGATTGATGTTAATTTCACAGGCACTCTAGTTTAGCACTAGCTAATTCTCGCCTAATTTCTAAAGGATTTAGTCCTGTATGATTTCTGTCTGAGGTGGTACCTGGGCCTTTGTAGTTTGTATATAAAGTGATCCAAGTTATACTACTTAGCTAGTTTAAGATAGTGTCTATGGTAAAAGTACTTAGAAAATTTAAGGAACAAGGTGGTGAAGGGTTGGATTTGTGAAGGAAATGGGTTAAGGAGCGATTTTAGACTGTGGGATTCAGTTCTGACAAGTTAATAAGGTGTTAGGAGCAACCCATTGCCTAAGGACGTCTAATTCCAGGTTGGAGAAAATCTGGGATGTTACAGTTCAGGATCGGGTATAGGTTTGGGTTTTCAAGTTTAGGTTTTGGTATAGGCTTAGGTTATAGGTTATATGTTTAGGTTAAGGTTTAGGGATTCAAGTTCGGGTTCGGGTTTGGGTTCGAGTTTAGGTTATATGTTTTGGTTTAGGTTATAGGTTATAGGTTTAGGTTTAGGTTATGGGTTTTGGGATTTGTGTAACGCCTTGAAAATCGGGGGTCGAGCAACGCTCAACTCCTGAGTTCCAACGCATCACTTATGCAACATAGATAATGATGATCATGATGAGAGCATTGAAACATGAATGGGATTATACCAAAACAGTATATCATACTCCAGAGACAAGTGAAATTGAAAGCGGAAGACTGTGATAAATATATAAAATATATAAACTGTGGTGAGTCTCCAGAGTGTGATAATGTTACCAGGCTAATTAATTACATGTACAATTCCAAAATATACCAAATTGTGCAAGGTCATCTAGTCGACATCCCTGTAACCCCGTCAATCAAGACACGACTCATATGAAACCGCCAGAATACAGCATATACAAACAAGCATCATCGTCATCACAAGGTCCGGCTCCGCCTCATAAGCATTGTCATCACCTGTAGCTACAACAGGGTCTGGTTGGTGTGTACAACACCGTCCCGTAATGTGGGAGTGAGTGATCAACTCAGTGGAACATTAAAGCATAGGTTAACATGTTATCAATTCAGTCAAGCAGTAATGATAAAGCAGTACAATCAAACAATCCTAAATACTCTTGTTAATGCAAGGATGAAATGTATACATGATGCATGCCCTTGCCAAACCACCCTCGTGCGACACCATCTTACGATGGCGGCATGCGTTCATCCCTCAGTGCTCCACATCTTCCAGGCACATGCAGGCTATGTTATGAGCGTGATTACCGAGTTGTTATTAGTCATTTTCATACAGCGGTATTGGGAAACTAAGGTACCTCTCTTATATCATTCCCAAACAATGATCCATTCTAGGGTCGTCAGTCCTAGATAATCTCATACGATGATGCGGTTCTAGGTCGCTGTAAAGGGCTGGCAGGACTCTTACACGCAATTGTTACACCACTCCCCCATCACCTTATCAATACAGGCCTAGTTTATACTCTATTTACTACGGGAAGGCTCGTCACCTCTCCGCAGATTCAGAGTATGCTCGAGGTCACTACACCGGGCACGGTTAGGGCCGCCAGGGCTGTTACATGCACTCGTTACACCACTCCCCCATCACCCATCAAAACAGTGTATGCCAACAGCTCGAATACAGTGTCTCATACTACCGTATTCGGTTCATGAGTCTGGGTTGCTCACTGGTCACTACGGGGAGGCACATCGCCCCAGCATAGGCAGACAACTTGACCACGGTGTCCCATACCACCATGTCCGGCTCATGAGTCTTAGCGGATCGAGGTACCAAGGTTAATGGGATTCCACTGGTAAGTTTGGTACCTTAGGTTCAAGTAGTTGCGTCCAAACATGGTAAACATACATTAGACAGATCGGGTTACTTGACGAGTTCGACTAGCACGAGCGCACATCAAGTGGATCGACATGAAGTGCATAAGCACTCCGTGTGGCCTAACCACTGCCGACAACCAACGTACGGCTCGGGTTCGTCAAACACGTCTTTCGTGGCGAACGAATCTCAGCCACAAACTCAAGGCCTGTTACCGATTGCCTGGACTATACAATAGCCCCAATCACATTCAATTACAGATAGTTAAAGCAGTAATGGATCAACATTTCAAACAACACAATCAAAGTCTGATATTGTCTTCTTAGGGCTGCCAGGGCTGTTGCACGCAATCGTTACACCACTCCCCCATCACCCTTTACGGCTTTTATGGAATACAACTTAAACATGAATTTAAACATATGCATTACATAGAGAAACAGACATTATAATATACGGTACATGGAGGAAAGCATACACAAGGTTAAAGGAGTTAAGAATCATATCTCAACACCCTTATTCATTACCTAACTACTACCCATTCAGCCATTTCACCAAGCACTTTAGACTACATACATCAACATACATGACATATATTGATCACATAGGTAGTAGGCCAAATCCTTTCACTAGGGAGTTGCCCCACTTATAACACGCGTGCACCCACGACGGATAGTCATGGCAAGCAGGAATCCAAGTTCCATATTCATTCATTCATTTCCACAAACTCTTGGGCTACACATTTTAACATATATAGCGTGTAGTGGTCGTGGCGTGATTTAGGGCAAGTCCTTTCCCTAAGGAGTTGTCGCACATGCAACACGTACATACCCGCGACGGGTAATCATGGCAGGCAGGAATTCAAATTCCATACACATTCAAGCATTTGCACAAACACTTAGGCTACGCATTGTAACATACACGACGTATGTTAACATAACATGTATTAGGCTAATCCATTCACCCAGAAGTTGATGCACATGCATCTAGCATACACAGATAGCAATTAATCATGGCAAGCACAAGTCCGTATTTCATACGTATACGGTATTTTCTACAAATATGAGGAATACAATATATTCAACATAGTTAACGTATATCTGAAAAGTGAAACGGACAACACTTTGTACATGTGCAATAGCATCCAGATCATGAATCTATCATTATTTGACATTGAAAGTTTTGAAAACCATAACCTATACGTTTAAAGTCCACACCTTACGCCATAGAAACGTAACGAATTTGGTAGAAATGCTAAGTCTTCTTCGACGATGCTATATCAACCTATAGCATGAATTAAGTCCAGCTATTTCACAACTTACAACCTTTGAAACCATAGAACAAGTTAGGGTTAGAGTTTCCTTACCTAAGAATGATATCAGAATCGCCAGAAGAGCGACTAGATAATGTTGATTAAGCACGTAGAGTAGTAGGTTAGAGTATCAAGAAGATTCTCATTTCTCTCACACTTTTTCTCTCTTTTCTCTCTTCTCTCTCCTAGGTTTTCTCAAATTCGTATGTAATGAGAGAGTGAGGGGTTAAGGTCCTTATATAGGCCCAAAACTCACGGAAATAGACTCAGGGCCAATGTATACTTAGGTTATGTCCAAAGGGAGATGGTTCCGTCTCGACGGAGCACTTCTAGAGCCCCCCTTGAGCCAAAGGTCGGACTTAAGCTCACCAACTTTGGATCTAGGTGGAGTTAAGTTTTCGTTCTAGTCGGATTCCCAGGTTACACATGGTGGACCAGTTTCAGTTCAACGATCACGGAAACTCGATCGGGGATTTCAAGTACACGGACATGTGCTGGCAAATATCCCTGATCCGAGGGTGTATTTGGGTCAGATTCCGATGGTCTGGTTACTTATACTCGGTCCGCAAGTGACACGTCTCAGATTACTTAAATTAGATTTAATTTTTATGGAAAAACACATTTCACACACTCCTCACTCCGGGCTCAAGCGAATAGCCCCGGGACACTATCTGGAATTGATTTTTGAGATGGTTGTCAAGCCCAGTAAGGCGGTCCTAACCGTTTAGCTTCGCGTTAATCGGACTTTCGACGTTCGGTCCAGGTCCGATACGGAGTTTCGTGATGCTCCCGAGAGCAACTGGGTAATGAGATTGATCCTAGCTTATAGGGTAATATAGCGTTAATGATTCTACATATCTTAGGTATTACAGATCGTATTTAAAGTGGTTCAAGCTAATTCTACTGAGCATCCAGTTTAATACTTAACTAAATTATGCCCTAATCACGAAAGAATATGATCCTAAGGCAGTTCTACGCCCCTTTCTGGCGCTTTTAGGTAGTATATCATTTTAATTATTTTTCTAATAGTTTTTCATTAAGTCTACTTCATCTCTACCAAATTTCATTAGATTTTGTGTTGTAGAAAAATTCTAAAAATTCTAGAAGCGGCAGCTGTCCAAACTAATAATTTCCGGACAGTTGTCATAACGACCTATATTTAACTATATTAAAATTTTTATTATATTTTATATTATTTTTATATGAAATTAGACTTATTAAGTTTCAATATAGTTTTTGAATCACCTAATTCAGAGTTATAACGAGGGAGATATGACTTTTTGAAGTCATACTAAAATCGCCAAAAATGTGGCCGAAAATGGGCCAGCCGATGAAGTGCAGCCCATCCTAGCCCGCATTTTGGCGAGGCTTCGCTAACTCGGCGAGCCCCTCACCGGTCACTGACTTATTTGGGGGTGGTTTCGCCGTCCGATATGCAAAACGGATGTATTTTACAAACCAGGGTGAGTTATTCGACGTGCAATATATGTTTTTGGGGTAGGAGAAGCTAATCTATCCATGTAGCCTACTTATTCTGTGAGATTTCAAAAGGTTAATGGTTAAAAATCCCTTTTATTTATTTATTTACTATTCATAGTAATTTTTAGGTTAAGTATTAATCAATATTACCTAAACTTTAAGATTTGTATCTAATATGAAAGCACTTAGAAAATTTTTGAAGGATGAGGTAGTGAAAGGTGAGATTTTGAAGAAAATGGTTTGAAAAGGGATTTGAGACTTTTGAATTGAGTATTTGTGAAGTTAATCAGGTGTTAGGATCGACCCATCGCCTAAGGACGTCTAACTCTAGGTTGGGAAAAATCCGAGGTGTTACAATCTACCCCCCTTAAAAATAATTTCGTCCCCGAAATTGCCTAAGGGAGATGAGTAAAATTTTATTACTTCTTTTGCCTAAGCTTTATTGACTTCAAGTTTATAAGCGTGGTAGGGCATATACTGTCTATATTATTCTGGTCCATTTTAGTCTACCCCCCTTAAAAAACTTAGTTCTTTATCTCTTGCTTATACCCCAATGGTTTGCTACAAGTTATTTCTTTATCTATTTGGAGTCTTGACAACAATCCCCCACTATTTAGAGTAAGATATCTATTTTCAATGTTTGACCAATACGGAGAGACAGTTGTAGTGGGCTTGATTCTGATACATCGATCATCTCCCTGACCAGGGTAAAGGCTCATTGTATCCCTTCCTAGTCCTAGTAGATCCTGGTCTTCTGCTCGGTCAAAGTAGTGAGTCCATTGGTAGTCACCCAAGATTGAGAATTGGGTCGAGCCGCGAATGCTTCGCAGTTGTATATTTCAGTAACTCCGTAGTCCGATCACTCTAAAAACTTAGGGAATGCCCATCACTGAAGGGTTCAATTTTTTTTTTCCTATTTCTAAGGTTGCCCTTTAGGTCTTGGTCTAAGAGAGTCCTCATCCTAATTTATGTCTATGGTAGTAGTTAATAAATATCTCATAGATCATCCTAAAAAGTTTCTAATAGTATAGAATCGGCTAAGGCTTCTTTTAAGTTCATATTTAGCGAGTGGATTTGTGGATACACAGACCTCGGCTATTGTAATTTAGCTCATACCCATTGTTAGGCCATTTCTTTAATACGAATTGGTTTAATACTTAAACCCTGATTGATTTCCTTCGATGACTTCATTACTGACATTCTAAGGGAGATTCAGATCCTATTTAGTGACCTATCCTTACGTATAGTCTGGATCAATTCCATTCGATCCTGAGCCAATGGGGTAAAGGCCAACCGTGCTCCACTGCGCCACTTTGATCAAAAGGATGTATAAACTAACTTAACTAGCTTAGGCTCTTAACGTTCTACCCCCTTAAAATTATTCACACCCTCAAGGTTTTACGTCCTGATCCGTATGTCGGAACAAGGCGTAATTTGGGACCTATCCTCAACACGGAATGGGAAACGACTATCGCTGATGTGTACTGCAGCATTGGTACCTATGGTTATAGAAATGAGCTAAGGATAATGGCATTGTGGTTGATTTCAAGGACGGGTGTGAGTTCGTGGCAATACATCTAATTCTACCCAAGGAGGACCTTTTATTAAGGTCTCGACTTATCTTCTTTAATCGACAAAATAGGTTAACGGGCAGACTATCTTTCTAAGTTTATATGCACAATATGTACGCCCGAATGGTCTGTGATTCAGGGCCTAATCCCTAACTCTCTGTTGCCCATTTGAGAAATTTCTTAGGCCTAAAAAGACAAAGTCTCTATCGGCTATATGTTCTTATCACTTCTCAAAGACGAAATACTAAACTTTTAGTTGCAAGTGGTTGGACCAACACGGAAGGAAAGTTATGTAGTGGGTCTGAGTCGGATACATAGACCTTCTGCCTAGCTAGATCAGAAAATTGTCGGATCAATTCTTAATCCTAATTGATCCCGACCTTCTGCTTGATCAGAGCATATGGTTCAATGGCAACTACCTGGATTGAGAATTCAATTCAAACCGTGAATACCTCGCTCATATATAGTTCTCTACTCCGTGTTCC
Organism: Magnolia officinalis; assembly: GCA_021015155.1. Taxonomy (NCBI): domain Eukaryota; kingdom Viridiplantae; phylum Streptophyta; class Magnoliopsida; order Magnoliales; family Magnoliaceae; genus Magnolia; species Magnolia officinalis. The sequence continues at coordinate 60,010,360 of JAJHSJ010000004.1, forward strand.
TGATTGTAATAAGCCCTTGAGAAGACAATCCTAGGGGGTGTGTTGTTTTGACCTAACGTTCAATCCAAGGGATATATATAAGTTTTCCCTATGCGTGCATAGTTTCTAATCAAAACAACCTTCCTAAGAGTTGTTAAAGAAATCCATAAGTATCAAGGGAACCTAACAAAAGAATGAGGTGTCGCTCCAACCAAATCAAGCCAACTAAATAAGTCTATATTTCAATTACCTTAGCATAATCAGTCTTTTATATTCCTAAGTATAACCAGTAGCCTAGTCTTAATTTAGGAGTGGATTAATCCAACAGTTGTGATCTAAGTCTACGCTCATACGCTAGATGATTTCATACCATTTCTAACACAAGAAATTTGTTCTATCGCTTAGGGTCAAAAGTTGTCTGATTGGAATTGAGTTGCTCGACTTGAATTTAACTACGCTTGAGCACCTCACAGATGCCCATACCAACTAAGGAAGTCCTAGTGTTCACGTTATTAATTTATTGGATTTCCCATACTGCCAGATTTGTTTGCAAAATCTAGGAGTACCAACTCTAGGTCCAAAACTCTAAGGGCCTATTATATTAAATGAGACTGCATTGTTAATCCCACCTCGGGATTTGGAGTGGCATGTTTGGTAGGGGGTGGGAGGGGATTAAAATTAATTTTATAGGCTTTGAAAAATGAGCCTTGTGTTGGAAAGTGTGAGATGGGATTTCCAAATCCCATGATGATGAATTTCTTAGTGTAATTGAAAGGAAATCTCAAAATTTACTTTTAATTGCATACATTCCAAACATGGTGTTGGAAACCATGGGATGCACCCAATCTAGGGACAATACCTTACACATACATTTCATTTACCAAACTTTGCCATAATACATGAGACACAGTGTTACATGAATCATGACAGAAGATGCATGACCAAGGCTTCAAACATCTAACATTCTACCAACTACTACACTACTAGGCCCATCAACATGAAAACATAAAGATCCTAATGCAGCAACAACCATAGGGCAACGACATGGATGACTAAGCATCCGAGTCTGGCAGAGGAGGAGGGGCACCCTTTCACTTTCCCATGAGAGAAAGAAAGGTCGAAATTAAGAAAATGACCGCAATGAACTCGAAGAAGGCCATGGAAAGTGAAGAAAAGGGGAATAGGGCTGGTTTCTTTAGTTCTCTACGGATTTGAGCCTACAAGGAGTGTGTCAAGGCTCAAATGACAGTAGTTGAAGGAGGAAAATGGAGAGGTAGGATGGGTTGGAGAGCTTACACGATTTTGAGCCTCAAATGGGGGATGTAAGAGCTTAAATGAGAGAGAATGGAGAGGGTAGGGGGGTAGGCATTGCTGTAAATGATGGAGGTGTATGGGTTGTGACAGAAAATGATGAAATGGGTGATTGGAGGGGAGGTTTAAGAGGGAAAACAACAACTTTAAAGGAAAGGGAGAGCTTGGAGGTGTGTTTTATGAAGGAGGTACGTGTTTGGGGGGGTTTTAATCGATGGACCACACATCAGGGGGTCACACAACACCCCAAACTCAATCGGTCCGAGCGGCCCGGCCGGCCGAGCCCGTCGGTCGGCAAGGCCTCGCCAACCCGGCGAGGTCCTCGCCAGTCTCTGGAGGATCTGGCGAGGGCTCGCCCATGGGGTGAGGTCCTCCCACCCCCTGAGTCCTAAAAAGATGTGGGGCCCACTCTGGGTCCTTCTGGATTTACGTGGGTAGGCCCCCGACTCCGTTTTGAGCCATTTCGAGTCATTTCGGGTATTTTACGATATATCGTTGCACATAGAGGTTTTTGAAGGCTGGGATGGGGTGATTTACTGTCTAAACTCGTCGATAGACGGTCTAGAAGTGATTTGGGGTCGACTCATGAGATCACAGATGAGTACGGACCGAATCTCTGCGATAATTTTCAGTGAACTTTGCCGATTGGCGAAACTGGGACAACCTACGACTGTCTCTACATTTTCTTACACCTACCTAAGTCGAAGGGTGACAGCGTATGTCGTGTGACCATAACCTAGGTCCGGTTTAATCCAAATCATGCTCTGATACCATCTTGTAATGCCTTGAAAATCGGGGGTCGAGCAAAGCTCAACTCCCGAGTTCCAATGCATCACATATGCAACATAGATAATGATGATCATGATGAGAGCATTGAAACATGAATGAGATTATACCAAAATAGTATATCATACTCCAGAGACAAGTGAAATTGCAAGCAAAAGACTGTGATAAATATATAAAATATATAAACTGTGGTGAGTCGCCAGAGTGTGATAATGTTACCAGGTTAATTAATTACAAGTACAATTTCAAAATATACCAAATTGTGTAAGGTCATCTAGTCGACATCCCTGTAACCCCGTCGATCGAGACACGGCTCACATGAAGCCACTAGAATACAGCATATACAAACAAGCATCATCGTCATCACAAAGGTCCGGCTTCGCCTCATAAGTATTGCCATCATCTGCAGTTACAACAAGGTCTGGTTGGTGTGTACAACACCATCCCGTAACGTGGGAGTGAGTGATCAACTCAGTGGAACATTAAAGCATAGGTTAACATATTATCAATTCAGTCAAGCAATAATGATAAAGCAGTACAATCAAACAATCCTAAATACTCTTGTTAATGCAAGGATGAAACGTATACATGATGCATGCCCTTGCCAAACCACCCTCGTGAGACACCATCTTACGATCGCGGCATGCGTTCATCCCTCAGTGCTCCACATCTTCCAAGCACATGCAGTGCTATGTTATGAGTGTGATTACCGAGTTGTTATTAGTTATTTTCATACAGTAGTATTGGGAAACTAAGGTACCTCCCTTATATCATTCCCAAACAATGATCCATTTTAGGGTCGTCAGTCCTAGATAATCTCATACGATGATGCGGTTCTAGGTCGTTGTAAAGGGCTGTCAGGGCTGTTACATGCAATCGTTACACCACTCTCCCATCACCTTATCAATACAGGCCTAGCTTATACTTTGTTTACTACGGGAAGGCTCGTCGCCTCTCCACAAATTCAGAGTATGCTCGAAGTCACTACACCGGGCACGGTTAGGGCTGCCAGGCTGTTACACGCACTCATTACACCACTCCCCCATCACCCATCAAAACAGTGTAGGCCGACAGCTCGAATACAGTGTCTCATACCACCGTATTCATCTCACGAGTCTGGGTTGCTGACTGGTCACTACGGGGAGGCACATCGCCCCAGCATAGACCAACAGCTCGACCACGGTGTCCCATACCACCATGTCCGGTTCATGAGTCTTAGCGGATCGAGGTACCAAGGTTAACGGGATTCCACTAGTAAGTTTGGTACCTTAGGTTCAAGCAGTAGCGTCTAAACATGGTGAACATATATTAGACAGATCGGGTTACTTGACGAGTTCGACTAGCACGAGCGCACATCAAGTGGATCGACATGAAGTGCATAAGCACTCCGAGTGGCCTAACCACTGCCGACAATCGACGTACGGCTCGGGTTCGTCAAACACGTCCTTCGTGGTGAATGAATCTCAGCCACGAACTCAAGGCCTGTTACCGATTGCCTGGACTATACAATAGCCCTAATCACATTCAATTACAGATAGTTAAAGTAGTAATGGATCAACATTTCAAACCACACAATCAAAGTCTAATATTGTCCACGTAGGGCTGCCAGGGCTATTGCATGTAATCGTTACACCACTCCCCCATCACCCTTCACGGCTTTTATGGAATACAACTTACACATGAATTTAAACATATGCATTACATAGAGAAACAGACATTATAATATACGGTACATGGAAGAAAGCATACACATGGTTAAAGGAGTTAAAAATCATATCTCAACACCCTTATACATTACAATTTACTAACTACTACCCATTCAGCCATTTCACCAAGCACTTTAGACTACATACATCAACATACATGACATATGTTGATCACATAGGTAGTAGGCCAAATCCTTTCACTAGGGAGTTGCCCCACTTATAACACGCGTGCACCCACGACGGATAGTCATGGCAAGGAGGAATCCAAGTTCCATATTCATTCATTCATTTCCACAAACACTTAAGCTACACATTTTAACCTATATAACGTATAGTGGCCGTGGCGTGATTTAAGGCAAGTCCTTTCGCTAAGGAGTTGTCGCACATGCAACACGTACATACCCGCGACGGGTAATCATAGCAGGCAGGAATTCAAATTCCATACACATTCAAGCATTTGCACAAACACTTAGGCTACGCATTATAACATACACGACGTATGTTAACATAACATGTATTAGGCTAATCCATTCACCCAGAAGTTGATGCACATGCATCTAGCATAAACAGATAACAATTAATCATGACAAACACAAGTCCGTATTTCATACGTATATGGTATTTTCTACAAATACGAGGAATACAGTATATTCAACATAGTTAACGTATATCTGAAAAATGAAACGGACAACACTTTGTACATGTGCAATAGCATCCAGATCATGAATCTATCATTATCTGACATTGAAAGTTTTGAAAACCATAACCTATACGTTTAAAGTCTGCACCTTACGCCGTAGAAACGTAACGAATTTGGTAGAAATGCTAAGTCTTCTTCAACGATGCTATATCAACCTATGACATGAATTAAGTCAGCTATTTCGCAACTTACAACCTTTGAAACCCTATAACAAGTTAGGGTTAGAGTTTCCTTACCTAAGAATGATGTCAGAATCGCCAGAAGAGCGACTAGATAATGTTGATTAAGCACATAGAGCAGTAGGTTAGAGTATCAGGAAGACTCTCTCATTTTGCTCACACTTTCTCTCTCTTTTCTTTCTTCTTTGTCCTAGGTTTTCTCAAATTTGTATGGAATGAGAGAGTGACTGATTAAGGTCCTTATATAGGCCCAAAACTCAAGGAAATAGACTCAGGGCCAAGGTATACTTAGGTTATGTCTAAAGGGAGACTGTTCCGTCTTGACAGAGCACTTCTGGAGCCCCCTTGAGCCAAAGGTCGGACTTAATCTCACCAATCTTGGATCTAGGTGGGGTTAAGCTTTCGTTCCAGTCGAATTCCCAGGTCACACGTGGTGGACCAGTTTCAGTTCAACGGTCACGGAAACTCGATCGGGGATTTCAAGTACACGGACATATGCTGGCAAATATCCCTGATCCGAGGGTGTATTTGGGTCAGATTTCGACAATCTAGTTGCTGATACTCGGTCCGCAAGCGACACGTCTCAGATTACTTAAATTAAATTTAATTTTTAAAGAAAAACACATTTCTCACACTCCTCGCTCCAGGCTCAAGCGAATAGCCCCGGGACACTATCTGAAATTAATTTCCGAGATGGTTTCAAACCCAGAAAGGTGATCCTAACCGTTTAGCTTCACGTTAATCGGACTTTCGACGTGTGGTCCAGGTCCGATACGGACTTTTGTGATGCTCCCGAGAGCAACTGGGTAATAAGATTGATCCTAACTTATATGGTAATGTAGCGTTAATAATTCTACATATCTTAGGTCTTACAGAGCGTATTTAAAGTGGTTCAAGCTAATTCTACTGAGCATTCAGTTTAATACTTAACTAAACTATGCCCTAATCATGAAAGAATATGATCCTAAGGCAGTTCTACGCCCCTTTCTGGCACTTTTAAGTAGTATATTATTTTAATTATTTTTCTAGTAGTTCGTCATCAAGTTTACTTCATCTCTACCAAATTTCATTAGGTTTTGTATTGTAGAAAAATTCTAAAAATTCTAAAAGCGGCAGGTGTCCAAACTAATGATTTCTGTACAGTTGTCACAATGACCTATATTTAACTATATTAAAATTTTTATTATATTTTTCTATTATTTTTATATGAAACTAGACTTATTAAGCTTCAATTTGATTTTTGAATCACCTAATTCAGAGTTATAACGAGGGAGATATGACTTTTTGAAGTCATACCAAAATTGCAGAAAATGTGGCCGAAAATGGGCCAGCCGATGAACTGCGGCCCGCCCCGGCCCGCATTTTGGCGAGGCCTCGCCAACTCGGCGAGCCCCTCGCCGGTCGCTGACCTGTTTGTGGGAGGTTTCACCGTCTGATATGCAAAACGGATGTATTTTACAAACCGGGGTGAGTTATTCGACGTGCAATATATGTTTTTAGGGTAGAAGAAGCTGATCTATCCATGTAGCCTACTTATTTCATGAGATTCCAAAATTTTAATGGTTAAAAACCCCTTTTATTTATTTATTTACTATTTATAGTAATTTTTAGGTTAAGTATTGATCAATATCACCTAAACTTTAAGATGTGTGTCTAATATGAAAGCACTTAGAAAAATTTTGAAGGATGAGGTAGTAAAGGTGAGATTTTGAAGGAAATGTGAGATTTTGAAGAAAATGGTTTGAAAAGGGATTTGAGACTTTTAAATTGAGTATTTGTGAAGTTAATCAGGTGTTAGGATCGACCCATCGCCTAAGGACATCTAACTCCAGGTTGGGAAAAATCCGAGGTGTTACAATTTGGGAATAGGTTTAGGTTATAAGTATAGGTTTAGGTTGGGTTATAGGTTAAGGTTTAGGTTTAGGTTTAGGTTTAGGTTATAGGTTATAAGTATAGATTTATGTTTAGGTTAAGGTTATAGGTATAGGTTTTGGGATTTGAGAATAGGTTTAGGTTAAGGTTATAAGTAGAGGTTATAGGTTAAGGTTTATGTTTAGGAAGTTGGGTTCGGGTTCGGGATCGGGTTTAGGTTTGGGTATAGGAAATCAGGTTCGGGTTCGGGATTGGGTTTAAGTTTGGGTTTTCAAGTTTAGGTTATAGGTTAAGGTTTAGGTTTAGGAAGTCGGGTTCAGGTTCGGGATCAGGTTTAGGTTTGGGTTTTCAAGTTTAGGTTTAGGTATAGGCTTAGGTTATAGGTTATATGTTTAGATTAAGGTTTAAGGATTCGGGTTCGAGTTTGGGTTTAGGTTTGGGTTTAGGTTATAGGTTTTGGTTTAGGTTATAGGTGATAGGTTTAGGTTAAGGTTTAGGTTTAGGTTATGGGTTTTGGGATTTAAGAATAGGTTTAGGTTATAAGTTTAGGTTTAGGTTGGGTTATAGGTTAAGGTTTAGGTTTAGGTTTAGGTTATAGGTTATAAGTATAGGTTAATGTTCAGGTTAAGGTCTAGGTTTAGGTTATAGGTATAGGTTTTGGGATTTGAGAATAGGTTTAGGTTAAGGTTATAAGTATAGGTTATAGGTTAAGGTTTAGGTTTAGGAAATCAAGTTCGGGTTCGGGATCGGGTTTAGGAAATCGGGTTCGCGTTCGGGATTGGGTTTAAGTTTGGGTTTTCAAGTTTAGGTTATAGGTTAAGGTTTAGGTTTAGGAAGTCGGGTTCAGGTTCGGGATCGGGTTTAGGTTTGGGTTTTCAAGTGTAGCTTTAGGTATAGGCTTAGGTTATAGGTTATAGGTTATATGTTTAGGTTAAGGTTTAGGGATTTGGGTTCGAGTTCGGGTTTGGGTTCGGGTTTAGGTTATAGGTTTTGGTTTAGGTTATAGGTGATAGGTTTAGGTTTAGGTTATGGGTTTTGGGATTTGAGAATACGTTTAGGTTATAAGTATAGGTTTAGGTTGGGTTATTGGTTAAGGTTTAGGTTTAGGTTTAGGTTATAGGTTATAAGTATAGGTTTATGTTTAGGTTAAGGTCTAGGTTTAGGTTATAGGTATAGGTTTTGGGATTTGAGAATAGGTTTAGGTTAAGGTTATAAGTATAGGTTATAGGTTAAGGTTTAGGTTTAGGAAACCAAGTTCGGGTTCGGGATCGGGTTTAGGAAATCGGGTTCGGGTTCGGGATTGGGTTTAAGTTTGGGTTTTCAAGTTTAGGTTATAGGTTAAGGTTTAGGTTTAGGAAATTGGGTTCGGGTTCAGGATCGGGTTTAGGTTTAGGTATAGGCTTAGGTTATATGTTATATGTTTAGGTTAAGGTTTAAGGATTCAGGTTCGGGTTCGGGTTCGGGTTTGGGTTCGAGTTTAGATTATAGGTTTTTGTTTTGGTTTAGGTTATAGGTTATAGGTTTAGGTTAAGGTTTTGGTTTAGGTTATGGGTTTTGGGATTTGAGAATAAGTTTAGGTTATAAGTATAGGTTTAGGTTGGGTTATAGGTTAAGGTTTAGGTTATAGGTTATAAGTATAGGTTTTTGTTTAGGTTAAGGTCTAGGTTTAGGTTCTAGGTATAGGTTTTGGGATTTGAGAATAGGTTTAGGTTAAGGTTATAAGTATAGGTTATAGGTTAAGGTTTAGGTTTAAGAAATTGGGTTTGGGTTCGGGATCGGGTTTAGGTTTGGGTTTAGGAAATCGAGCTAGGGTTCGGGTTCAGGATTGGGTTATAAGTATAGGTTATAGGTTTAGGTTAAGGTTAAGGTTGTAAGTATTGGTTATATGTTTAGGTTTAGGTTATAGGTTATAAGTATAGGTTTATGTTTAGGTTAAGGTCTAGGTTTAGGTTATAGGTATAGGTTTTGAGATTTGAGAATAAGTTTTGGTTAAGGTTATAAGTATAGGTTATAGGTTAAGGTTTAGGTTTAGGAAATCGGGTTCGGGTTCGGGATCGGGTTTAGGTTTGGGTTTAGGTTATAGGTTATAGGTTATAGTTTTAGGTTTGGGTTATAGGTTAAGGTTAAGTGTAGTTTTAGGTTATAGGTTATAGGTCGTAGGTTTAGTTTATAGGTTAAGGTTTGGGTTATAGGTTAAGGTTTAGGTTATAGGTTATAAGTATAGGTTTAGGTTTAGGTTAAGGTCTAGGTTTAGGTTATAAGTATAGGTTTTGGGATTTAAGAATAGATTTTGGTTAAGGTTATAAGTTTAGGTTAAGGTTTTAAGTATAGGTTATAGGTTAAGGTTATAGTTTAGGTTAAGGTTATAAGTATAGGTTTTAGGTTTAGGTTTAGGTTTATGTTTAGGTTAAGGTTTTGGTTATAGGTTTTAGTTTAGGGTTAGGTTTAGGTTATAGGTTATAGGTTATAGCTTTACGGAATTGAGAATAGGTTTAGGTTATAGGTTTAAGGTGTGGTTTAGGTTAAGGGTGTGGTACCTTTATATACAAATATAAAATCAGGGGTCGAGTAGCAACTCAACTCCCGAGTTCCAAAACATCACTTATACCACATTCATGCTTATGATTCAAATGTTGTCAGTGTTAGTGCATTAATCATGAGTGAGATTATACTAAAACAGTAATTCATACTCCAGATCTATACAATGCAAGCGGAAGACTAAAAGATGTTGATATGTACATGTATGAGTCAAAAAATAAACGATCGGTCGCCAGAATATGAATACTTCATTGAGTCATCATATACATGTCATAGTTTCAAAATCAAAATATAAAAAACATAGTCCAACTAGAATGATAAACCCTGAAGCCCCGTCGATCTAGACAGCCTAAGCGAAACCGCCGGAGAACAGCATATATGAGAATTCGTCCTGATCATCGTAGTAGTCAGGCTCTGCCTCAGGGACCACGCTGTCATATGAAATCAAGACAGAGTCTGGTTGGTGTTTAAAACACCGTCCCGTAACGTGGGAGTGAGTGATCAACTCAATGGGACAATAAAGCAAAGGTATGAATGTATGATGTATGAAATCACACATCCCTAAGTACTCTTGTTGATGCAAATGGTATGAATGTATGATGCATGCCCTCACCTATGCTCCCTCAGTGACTTCATCTCACGTTCACGCATGAACAACACTGCCTCAGTGCTTGACCTGCTACGCCTGAACGCACGCATAATGCAATGCATGCATATGATTACCAAGTTCTTATTAGTCCTTTCCATACAGCAGGGTTGGGAAACTAAGGTACCTCCCTTATATCATTTCCCAAACAAGGATCCTTCCTTGGGTCATCAATCCTAGTCAATCTCATACGATGTTGCGGTTCTATGTCACCGTAAAGGGCTCGTCACCAAATCAGTACAGGCCTAGTGTATACTCTGATTACTACGAAAGACTCGTCACCTCTGCGCAGGTTCAAAGTATGCTCGAGGTCACTATAAAGGGCTCGTCACCAAATCAGTGTAAGCTGACAGCTTGAATATAGTGTCTCATACACCGTATTCGGCTCACGAGTCTAGGTTGCTCACTGGTCACTACCGGGAGCCTCGTCGCCCCAGCGTAGGCCGACAGCTCGACCATGGTGTCCCATACCACCATGTTCGACTTATGAGTCTTAGCGGATCGAGGTACCAAGGTTAACGGGATTCCACTGGTGAGTTTGGTATCTTAGGTTCAAACAATAGCATCCATACATGGTGAACATACATCGGCACATTGGGTTAGTTGACAAGCTCGACTAGCACGAGCTCACCTAAAGTTGATCGACATGAAGTGCATAAGCTCTTCATGTGGCCTAACCACTGCCGACAACTTTAGTACGACTCGGGTTCGTCAAACACGTCCTACGTGGCGAATGAATCTCAGCCACGACTTCAAACCTGTTACCGATTGCCTGGGTTATAACATAGCCTTAATCACATTCAATCCTTAACCAAAAAACATGTGGAGTAGTCAAAGCAGAATTAACAAAGTAATTCAAACATGTTAACAAGCATGTTATAAAGCACAATGTAAGCAGGAAATACAAACACATACATTTCATAAGTAAGCGATTAAATTAAACAACTTGCATGGAGGAAATCGTACATATCTCTAAGGTAGTTGAGAATCCTATCTCAACACCTACCCGAAGCACTATCATCTAAGTACTTACTCATACAAGCATTTTCACAAACACTTAGAATACACTTATTAACATACATAACGCATATTGGCCAAAACATGTATTAGGGCGAATTCTTTCACCGAGTAAGTATTACACATATACCTAGCATATACACACAGTAACTAATCATGGCAAATACACTTTCATATTTTGTATGTATACGGTATTTTCTACAACTACACATAGTATGCTAAACGCCACAAATTGCATATATAACTGAATCGCAAAACGAACATTGCATTTTGCATGTGAAATAACACCCACATCTGGAATCTATCATTATCTGATATTGAAATCTTTGAAAACCATAACCAATACGTCTATAGTCCGCACCTTATGTCGTAGAACCGTAACGAACTCGACAGAGACTCTAGGTCTTTGTCAACGATGAAAGGACAACCTATATCACGAGTTAAGTTAGTTATTTCGCTATTTGCAACAATTGAAACCCTAGAACAGATTAGGGTTAGGTTTTCTTACCTAGAACGAAGTTAGAATCGCCCTAGTAGCGACACGGACGCGATGAATAAGCACGTAGAATAGCAGAAGCGTCTCAAGAATAACTCCCACTCATTCACTCACTTTCTCTCTCTCTTTCCTTCTCTTTCTTTCTTCTCTCTCCCTTAGGTTTAGGAAATTCATATGGAATATGAGAGAGGGGGTTTAAGCATCTTATATAGGCCCAGAATTGCCGGAAATAGGCCCAGGGCAAAGGTATACTTAGGTTATAACCAAAACCAGCCTGTTTCGACTCAACGGAGCATTTCCGGAGCCCCCTTGAGCCAAAGGTCAGAATTAAGCTTACTGACCTTAGATCTAGGTCAAGTTAAGTTTTCATTCCACTCGGGTTCGCAGATCACACGTGGCGGATCAGTTTCAGTTCAACGGTCACCCAAACTCAATCAGGATTACAAGTACACTGCCATGTGTATGAAATTTCTCCTAATCCGAGGGTGTGTTTGGGTCAGATTCCGACGGTCTGATTACTTATATCAGGCCCACAAGCAACAAGTCTCAGATTATTTAAATTAGATTTAATTTTTAAAGAAAACCACGTTTTCTCACACACTTCACTCCGGGCTCAAGCGAATAGCCCCGGGACACTATCTGGATTTGATTTCCAAGATGGTTGTCAAGCCCAGCAAGGCGGTCCTAATTATATAACTTTGTATTATTCGAACTTTCGACGGGCTGTCCAGATCCGATACGGAGTTTCAATGTGCTCCCGAGAGCAACTGGGTAATGAGATTGATCCTAGATTTTAGGGTAACCTAGCGTCAATGATTTTACAAGTTTTGGGTCTTGCAGATCGTATTTAAAGTGGATCAAGCGGATTTTGTAGCTAATTTAGTTTAGCACTTAGTTACCTTTATCTAATTCCTAAAGGATTTGATCCTGAGTGATTTCTGCCTGAGGTGGTACTCGGGTCTTTGTATGAAATTTTCAGAGTCGTTATAATCTACCCCCCTTAAAGAAAAATTTCATCCTCGAAATTAGTACCTTTTCGTACTCCTCGAGAATCTGAGGGTAGTTCTTTCTGACCTCGGCCTCTGTCTCCCAAGTAGCCTCTTCCTCAGTATGATGCGTCCACAATACTTTCACAAGTGGGATCACCTTGCTACGCAACACTTGCTCCTTCCTGTCTATAATACTCGTTGGACGCAGTACATATGTAGCGTCCTCGCTCAACTGTACCTGCTCCCACTTGATAATGTGGGAAGGGTCAGGAAAGTATTTCTTCAGCATAGATACATGAAATACATTGTGCATGCCCGCAAGTGGTGTGGGCAAAGCAAGACGGTATGCCACCACACCCACTCGGTCTAATATATGGAATGAGCCAATGAATCGCGACATAAGTTTCCCCTTCTTACCAAACCGAATGACTCCCTTCATGGGAAAAACTCGGAGAAATACATGGTCTCCAACCTCAAACTCAAGCGGTAGCTGCCTCGTATCGACATAGCTCTTCTGTCTGCTCTGCGCTGTAAGAAGTAGACACCTGATAATGTCGATCTTCTCTTAGGTTGCCTATACTAACTCTGAGCCAATCAAACTGCATTCGCCAACCCTGCCCAGCAATGCGGTGCTCGACAAGGGCACCCGTACAAGGCCTTGTAAGGAGCCATACCAATACTCGCCTGAAAGCTGTTATTGTAGGCGAACTCTGCATACGGGAGACAGTCATCCCAACTGTCCTTTAAGTCTAAAACACAAGCCCATAGCATATCCTCCAAAATCTGATTCACCCGCTCCGTCTGCCCATCTGTCTGTGGGTGGAACGCGGTACTGAACTTCAACTTCACACCCATCACTTCCTGGATACGAGTCCAGAAGATAGATGTGAATCGCGTGTCTCTGTCCGTCACAATCTCCAAGGGAACTCCATGCAGATGCACTATCTCCTTAATGTACAATCTGGCCAACTCGTCTGCAAAGTTCGAAACTTTGATCGGAAGGAAATAAGCCGACTTTATCAACCGGTCGACGATCACCCAGATGGAATCATGTCCCTTCCTCGTCTTCGGTAGCCCCGATATGAAATCCATAGAGATGAAGTCTCACTTCCATTCAATTATAGGCATGGGCTGAAGCAGTCCAGGAGGTCGGCGATGTTTAGCCTTGACCTACTGGCACGTGAGACAATGGGAGATATATTCTGCTATATGAGCCTTCATATTGTCCCATCAATACGACCTCTTCAGGTCCTAATACATCTTCGTGCTACCATGATGCATCGCAAGCTTCGATCTGTGGGCAACCTCGAGAATCTCCTGTCTCAAGTCATGAATGTCGGGACGCATAGGTGGCCACGGTATCGTAGGCCCCCATCTGTGCCAACTCTCCACTCGGAGTCCTCGTCGTCGCTAGCCAGCTTTCTAAGCCAATCAACTGCTCATCATCTTTCTAGGCTTCGATAATCCTGTCATCAATAAGTGGCCACACCCGAATGTGCGCGACACTCTCAAATGGCTCCTCCACGGTGAGTTTCTGCTCGTAGTCCCTCACGAACTCTACCATATCCCACTCTGTTATCATTAGTAGAGCCGCAAATACTATAGCCTTCTTGCGGCTCAACGCGTCTGCCACAAGGTGGCCTTGCCAGGATGATAGGAAACCTCGAACTTAAAGTCCTTCAAGGTTTCCATCTATCGGCGTTGCCTCATATTCAAGTCCCGCTGAGTGAATATGTAGCGAAGGCTCTTATGGTCACATAAAAACTCAAACTCCTCTCCGTAAAGGTAATGTCTCCAGAGTTTTAATGCAAATATGACCGCTGCTAACTCGAGGCCGTGTGTAGGATAATTCTCCTCGTGTTTCCTCAACTGTCTAGAGGCATATACAATCACCCTGTCCTTCTGCATAAGGACACAGCCCAAACCAACGCGAGACGCGTCGGTGTATATAGTATACTTGACCCCTTGCTCTGACAATACTAGCACAGGGGCGGACGTCAGTTTGTCCTTCAGCTCCTGAAAAGCTGCTTCCGTCTTCTCATTCCAGGAGAACCTCAGATCCTTCCGTGTCAACTGAGACAGCGGTCTGGCTATCTTCGAGAAGTCCCGAATGAAACATCAGTAATAGCCTGTCAGGCCCAGAAAATTCCTCACCTCAGTAACCGAACTAGGCTGCTTCCAATCCTTAACTGCAGCTACCCTAGTAAGGTCCACCGCTATTCCTTCCTTGGACACCACATGTCCCTAGAACTTGACTTTCTCTTTCCAGAAGTCGCACTTCTTGTACTGTGTGAACAACTGGTTCTTCCTCAGAGTGTCTAAGACTGCTTGTAGGTGTTCCTCGTGCTCTTCCCGACTCGTAGAGTATATCAGGATGTCATCGATAAACACAATGACAAATTGGTATAGAAATGGCCGAAATACCCGGTTCATCAAGTCCATGAACATGGCCGGTGTGTTCGTAAGACCGAACGATATCACGAGGAACTCGTAATGCCCAAAACTGGTCCTGAAGGCCGTCTTCTGCACGTCTTCATCCTTGACGCACAACTGATGATACCCTGACTTGTAACATCCCGAATTTTAGTCAACCTGGGATTAGACGTCCTTAGGCGGTGGGTCGATCCTAACACCTTATCAACTTGTCAAAACTCAGTCCCAAAGGCTAAAATCGCTTGTGAACCCATTTCTTTCACAAATCCCATCCTTCACCACCTTATTCTTCAATCTTTCTAAGTACTTTCACCCTAGACACTATCTTAAACTAGCTAAGTAGTATAACTTGGATCACTTTATATACAAACTACAAAGGACTAAGTACCACCTCAGACAAAAATCTTACAGGACTAAATCCTTTAGAAATTAGGCGAGATTTAGCTAGTGTTAAACTAGAGTGCCTGTGAAATTAGCACCAATCACTTTAAATACAATCTGCAAGACCCAAAACATGTAGAATCATTGACGCTAGGTTACCCTAAAATCTAGGATCAATCTCATTACCCGGCTGCTCTCGGGAGCATCTCGAAACTCCGTATCAGATCTGGACCGCACGTCGGAAGTCCGATTAACACGAAGTTAAGGACTTAGGACCGCCTCGCTGGGCTTGACAACCATCTCGAAAATCAAATCCAGATAGTGTCCCAGCGCTATTCGTTTGAGCTTGGAGTGAAGATGTGAGAAATGTGAAATTAATTCAAAATAAAATATCTTGAATAGTAATCTGGCACCTCTCGCTTGCGGATCAGTTTTAAGCAACCAGACCGTCAGAATCAGACCAAATTACACCCTCAGATCAGGAGAAATTTCATACACATTTACATGTACTCGGAATCTCCGATCGAGATCCGCTGACCGTTGAACTGAAACTGGTCCGCCACGCGTGATCTGGAAATCCCACTGAAATGAAAACTTAATAGAACGTAGATCCAGCGTTAGTGATCTTAAGTCCGACCTTTGGCTTAAGGAGGGCCGCCAGAAACCCTCTTTTGAGCTGAAACAATGCCGATTTGATTATAATGTAAGTATACCTTAGACATAAGTCTATTTCGGTTAGTTTTTAGGCTATATAAGGACCTTAAACCCTCTCTCATGGCAGCCATACGAATTTCTGATTGAGAGAGAGAAAAGAGAGAGAAAAGAGAGAGAAAGTGTGGGAGATGTGGGAGAATCTCCCTACCACTCTTCCTTGCCACTATACGAGCTTCACCGCTTCGTTCTAATTGCTTTCCTGGCGATTCCGGCTCCGTTTCTAGGTAAGAAACCCTAACCCTAATCTGATTTGGGACTTGGGTGGTTGTAGGTTATGAAATAGCTAACCTATTTCGTTTTATAGGTTGCCAAACTGCCGAATACGGAAGCTTAGCAAACCTATCGACTCCATTACGATTCTACGACAAAAGGTGCGGACTTTAGGTGTATAGGTTATGGTTTTCAACGCTTTCAATGTCAGATAATGATAGATTCATGATCTGCATGCAATTGCACATGTACAAAGTGCTTTCCGTTTTCTGTTTCGATTAAAGATGAAGAATATGGAATTTTACATATTCTAGGTATTCGTAGAAAATACCGTATACGTATTTTTTTTGGAAATGTGTTAGACATGTTTATTTGTTGTATGGATATACGATATATGGATAAAATACTTATATGGCGAAAGGATTCGTCTAAATACATGTTTTACTAATATACACTATGTATGTAGAAATATTGTATTGTAAGAAGTACAGTATACGTGTATATTTTAGTGATGTGTTTGCCATGATTAATTGTTGTATAAATATATTATGTGTGCATAAAATATTTACTTGGCGGATGGACTCGCCGTAATACATGTTTGTTAACATACACTATGTATGTTGAAATAGTGTATGATATATGTTTGTGGAAATGCTTGAGTGAGTAAGTGTTTGGATGTTGATGCCTTAGGAGGGTGTTGAGATGGGATTCTCAACTACCCTAGGGACATGTATGATTACCTCCATGAGGTTGTTTACTTGAACCGCTTACTTGCAATATATGTGTTTGTATTCCTATTGATGTAGTGCTTTACAACATGCTTTATATCATGCTTTATAACATGCCTTATAACATGCCTATTAGCATGTTGAGATTACTTTGTTTATCATGCTTTACTCCACATGCTATGGATGGAAATTGATTGAGTTTGGGACTATGCCCATAGTCCAGACAATCGGTACCAGAATCGAATTCGTGGCTGTGATTCATTTGCCACGTGGGATGTGTTCGACGAACTCGAGTCGTACTTCGGTTGGCGATAGTGGTTGGCCACGCGAAGTGCTTATGCACTTCATGTCATTTAACTTGTTGTGCGCTCGAGCTAACCGAGCTCGTCAAGTAACCCGATCTGTCTTATGTATGTTCACCATGTTTGGACGCCTCTGCTTGAACCTAGGGTACCAAGATTACCAGTGGAATCCCTTTTAACCATGGTACCTCGATCCGCTAAGACTCATGAGCCGGGCATGGTGGTATGGGACACCGTGGTCGAGCTGTCGGCCTACGCTGGGGCCACGTGCTTCCCCGTAGTGACCAGTGAGCAACCAGACTCGTGAGCCGATTATGGTGGTATGGGACATTATATTCGTGCTGTCGGCCTACATTGATAAGGTGATGGGGGAGCGGTGCAACCTTTGTGCGTAACAGCCCTGGCAGCCCTTTATAGTGGCCTCGAGCATACTCTGAAATCGCAGTGCGTCTTAGGGTGTGCCGCGGTATATAGGGTATGAACTAGGCCTGCTTCTATATTGTGATGAATCGTTTAAGGGGTGATGGGGGAGTGGTGTAACCTTTGTGCATAACAGCCCTGGCAGCCTCTGCAGTGACCTAGAAAATACACCATCGTCTGATATTAACTAGGACTGACGACCCTAGAATGGATCATGTTTGGGAATGATACAAGGGAGGTACCTTAGTTTTCCAATCCTGCTGTTTGAAATGGACTAATTAAAAACTCGGTAATCATGCTCATCATGCATTGCATGTGCCTGGAAGATGTGGAGCACTGTGGGATGGAAGCATGCCTCGAGCGTGAGATGGTGTCGCATGAGGGAGTACGTCGGTGAGGGCATCCATCATACCTGCATTCATACTTACATTAATAAGAGTAGTTAGGAGTGTTTGATTGTACTGCTTTATCATTACTGCTTGACTGTATTGATAACATGTTAACCTATGCTTTATTATTCCACTGAGTTAGCTACTCACTCCCACGTTATGGGATAGTGTTGTACACACCAACCAGATTTGTTGAGTTTCAGGTGATGGCGATGCTTGTGAAGCAGAGCCGGACTACTTCTATGATGATAGGAGGAGTTCTCCTATCTGTATCTCTCTGGCAGGTCAATGAAGACTTGATATTGTATTGACGGGGCTATAGTACTTGGGATAGGAGACATTACACTTCCTCACATTTGGTATATTTTAGAACTGTACTTGTAATTATTTAACCTGGTAATGTTATCACACTCTGGAGACTCATCATAGTTTATATATTTTATCTATTTATCACAGTCTTCCGCTTGCAAATTTAACTGTCTCTGGAGTATGATATGCTGTTTTGGCTTAATCTCACTCATGTTCAATGCACGAATACAGTCAACATTTAATCATCATTCACTTTGTTGCATAAGTGATGTTCTGGAACTCGGGAGTTGAGTTTATGCTCGACCCCCGATTTTCAGGGCGTTACATGACTGTAGATCAATCTTCGAGAAGTATCGCGCCCCTTTCAACTGATCGAACAGATCGTCTATCATGGGCAAAGGATACTTATTCTTCACGGTCAATTGGTTCAACTTGCAGTAATCAATACATAATCGTAGCGACTCATCTTTCTTCTTGACAAACAACACAGGTGATCCCCAAGGAGACACACTGGGTCGTATGAAGTCATTCTCTACCAGCTCATCAATCTGTTTCCTCAGTTCCTCCATCTCACATGGAGCATCCGATACATAGCTAATGAAATGGGGGTCGCACCAGGCACAAGATCAATAGTAAAATCAATCTCGCGCCGAGGAGGTAATCCAGGGATCTTCCTGAACACATTCTTAAATACCCGAACTACTGGCATGTTCCCTAACGTCGACCCATCAACATGCTCTAGTAAAGCAGCGTAACAAGACACAATCCTTTACGCATTCTACACACTATAGTAAAAGGGAGTGCATGCATTTCATTTACTAAAATTTGTCATAATACATGGAATACAGAGTTACATGAATCATGACAGAAGATGCATGTGAGCTAATACAACCAAAGCTTCAAACACTGAAAACATTCTACTAAATACTACACTACTAGGCCCATCAACATAAATACAAACAGAACCTAAAGTAGTAACCAAAATAAGTTGCAAGACAACGGCATGGATGACTAGGCCTCCGAGTCTGGCGATGGAGGAGGGGCACCCTTATCCTGCAAGCAGCACATGATAGACTTCAATGTGCGAGTCACCTTTTTAAACTTGCACTTCACGAGCCTCGAAGATCCATAATATCCTGTCGTAGGACAGCTTGACTCTATTGTAGGACAGCCTGACCCTCCTCAAGTCGAGCTATACGAGCATCCCTAGCAGCCCGATCAGTGTCCTGCTCCGATGCCGTAAGAGGGGAGCTCTCCTCCATATCCCGGGCCTCCTCTTCTTCTTCGCTCACTTCCTCTTCTATTTCAGCTCCACCTTCTTCCTCACTCTCTTCTTCTTCACTTTCTGTCTCATCCTCACTTTCCTCAAGTCGGGCTTGTCGTTGTCGTGGCCCGATTTCCATTTGATTGAGAGTAGTTTCATTGATGAAATGTTGAGGCACTGAGAGTTCTGCGCCAAGACTGTAGCCGAATTCGTGTGCAATCTTGCATATAAGCCGGCCAAAGGGGAGCAAATCAGTCCTTCTGTTGGAGCGTGCGGTAAGAACTATCTGCCGCAGAACATACGTAGGCATGCACAACTTCTCACCCTGCCTCGCTTAATACAAGAAATTTACCATCAGGCGCGTGCACTCACTGCGATTGCTCCACCTTGGGTAGATGTTAAACGTGAAGATGTGATGGAGTAGACGAAAGTCGTAAGTCATGTTGGTCATTAGAAGACTATTATTTGGCTGCCACTGAACCAATCGACCACAAAGGAAATGCGTACGGTGATCCCTTTCTGTGCACTCTTCAGATTCTTCTCGCTCGCGCGGACTTGGCCAAGCGATATGCCCATGAGTCGAGCTATTAGGCCAGCGTCGATTGTGGCCTCCCGATCTCTTCCGAATGGGATCTTGAACTGCAAGGGATCCAGCGTAGGCTCACGAATATGGGCATAAAAAGCTCGGATAGTACCCACATTCGCACGATATTTTCCCTCAAATGCAGGGCCCCAACCAGCTTCACTCAAGCGCTCTAATAGCAGATACTCCCCAAAGAGTCGTCCATCCACTTGAGCTTCAAAAAGGACCTGATGGACCTCATAAACTCCATGTGATAAATCCGTCAGTAGAGCTCTTGGGAGCGGAGCCTGGGGATCGAGGTCCCGCTTAGTCCGCACCTCGCGTTCAACGCCCATGCTTGCGGTGGCGCCTCTCGGTCTCCTTGAACGAGTGGGGCGACTAGGCCCGGCTTCATCTACAGCACCCTTTCTCTTTCCCATGAGAGAAAGAATGGTGAAAATTGTGAAAATGGCCATAATGAGCTCAGATAGAGCCATGGAAAAGTGAAGAAAAGGGAGAAAAGGGTTGGAGTCTTTAGGTCTCCATGGATTTGAGCCTTAAAGGAGGGTATAAAGGCTCAAGTAGAAGAGAATGGAGAGGAAAATGAAGAAAGGGGATGGGTAGTGGGTGTACAGGAATTTGAGACTCAAATGGGGTTTAAAAGCTCAAATGGGAGAGAATGGAGAGGGTAGGCAGCAATGGAGATGGGTTTACAGCAAGGTGGTGGGTGTGGTGCACGAAAACGAAAGAGGAGGAGGTTGGAGGGGAGATTTTTGTGAAAAATCTGAAGTTTAGGAGAGAAAGGAGAGCTTGGGAGGGTATTTTATGAAGGAGGGGTGACCTAGGAAGGGTTTTAATCGAAACCCCGTGGACAGGTGGGTCATACAAGACCTAAAATGCAATCGGCCTGGTCGGCCTGCCCGGCCAGGCCCGTTTGGCGGTGAGGTCCTCGCCGGTCTCCGAAGTTCTCGGCAAGGGCTCGCCCCTTGTACGAGGTCCTCCTGCCCCCCTTGGTCCAAAAACATGCGGGGCCCACCCTAGGTCCCTCTGGAAGTGCCCTGTTTCGGCCACACCTCCGTTTTGAGTCTATTCGGGTTATTTCGGATATTATCTGATGTATATTCGCATTTAGCGATTTCTAAATGCTGGGATGGGGTCATTTGTGATCTTAATCCGTCGATAGACGGTCCGGGAATGATCCGAGGTCGTCTCAAGCGATCACGGATGTGTATGGACCCAAATAAAATGGTCGATTTCAGTAAACTTCACCAATTGGCGAAATCGGGAAAACCTAAGTTCGTTTCTACATTTCTCTCGCACCCACCTATGTCAAAAAGCGTCAGCGTACGTTGTGTAACCATAACTCAGGTCCGGTTTAATCCAAATTATGCTCTGATACTAACTTGTAACACCATGAAAATCGAGGGTCGAGTAGCAACTCAACTCCCGAGTTCCAAAACATCACTTATGCAACATTCATGCTTATGATTCCAATGTTGTCAGTGTTAGTGCATTAATCATGAGTAGGATTATATCAAAACAATAATTCATACTCCAGATCTATACAATGCAAGCGGAAGACTAAAAGATGTAGATATGTATAAGTATGAGTCAAAAAATCTACGATCGGTCGCCAGAGTATGAATACTTCACTGAGTCATCATATACATGTCATAGTTTCAAAATCAAAATATCAAAAACATAGTCCAATTAGAATGATAAACCCTGAAGCCCCGTCGATCCAGATAACCTAAAACCTCCGGAGAACTGCATATATGAGAACTCGTCCTGATCATCGTAGTAGTCAGGCTCCGCCTCAGGGATCACACCGTCATCTGAAATCAAGACAGATTCTGGTTAGTGTTTAAAACACCTTCCCGTAATGTAACGCCCTGAAAATCGGGGGTCGAGCATAAACTCAACTCTCGAGTTCCAGAACATCACTTATGCAACAAAATGAATGATGACTGAATGTTGAATACTCGAAGACACTACAGAGGACTCGTCGCCCGTCAGCACGAGTACAGGTCTCACCATACTCGGCTCTCGCCGTAAGTGTCGACAGCTCGAATATAGTGTCCCATACCACCATATTTGGCTCACGAGTTTGGTTGCTCAATGGTCACTACAGGGAGGCACGTGGCCCCAGCATAGGCCGACAGCTCGACCACGATGTCCCATACCACCATGTCCGGCTCATGAGTCTTAGCGGATCGAGGTACCATGGTTAACGGGATTTCACTGTAAGTTTGGTACCCTAGGTTCAAGCAGTAGCGTCCAAACATGGTGAACATACATTAGACAGATCGGGTTACTTGACGAGCTCGGCTAGCTCGAGCGCACAACAAGTTAAACGATATGAAGTGCATAAGCACTCCGTGTGGCCAACCACTATCACCAACCGAAGTACGACTCGGGTTCATCGAACACATCTCACGTGGCAAATGAAACTCAGACATGCATCCAATTCTGGTACCAATTGTCTGGACTATAATCATAGCCCCAAACACAATCAATTGCAGATAGATAAAGCAGTAGTGGATCAAGATTTAACTCATACAATCAAGGTCTGGTATTATCCGTTTAAGGCTGCCAGGGCTGTTGCACGCACTCGTTGTTCCACTCCCCCATCACCCATGACGGATCATACATGTAACGACCTGAAAATTTCCGTACATTGGGCCGAGTACCACCTCGACCAGAAATCACATAGGATTAAATCCTTTAGAAATTTAACAAAGTTAACTAAGTACTAAACTCGGTAAATCATGAAATCCGTTGGGATCACTTTAAATACGATCTGCAAGACCCAAAACTTGCAGAATTGGTGACTCTAGGTTACCCTAAAGTCTAGAGCCAAACTCATTACCCGTCTGCTCTCGGGACTGAAACGAAACTTCGTATGAGGTCTAAATCGCACATCGGGAGTCCGATTAACACGAAGCTAAGGAACCAGGACCGCCCCACTGGGCTTGACAATCATCTCAAAAATCAGATGATTCCGATGTCCCACGGCCATTATTTTCACTCCGGAGCGAGGGAGTGTGAAAAACACTATTTCCATCCAAGATAAAATATCTGGAATAGTGATCTGGCACCTTTCGGTTGCGCGTCAGTATTAAGCAACCTGACCGTCGGAATCAGACCAAATTACACCCTCGGATTAAGAAAAATTTCAGGAACATTTACATGTACTCAGAAATTCCGATCGTGGCCCACGGACCGTTGAACTGAAAGTGGTCCGCCACGTGCGATCTGGGAATCCGATCGAGCCGAAAACGTAATCCCACATGGATCCGCAGTGGGTGAGCTTAAGTCTGACGTTTGGCTCAAAGAGGGCCACCAGAACACCCCTTTTGAGCTTGGAAATTGGCGAAATGCCTATGTAAGCAGTTGCCCTTGAACCTGAGTCTATTTTGGGAAGGTTTGTGGCTATAAAAGGGGCTTAGAACAGCCCCTCTCACAGCCATACGAATTTGGGTTAAAACCCTAAGAGAGAAAGAGAGAAAAGAGAGAGAACTTGTGGAGATCGAAGCCGATCTTCCTCCTGCTGCTTCCACCTCTCCCACGGCCTACACCGCGCTATTCCAAGAGGTTTCCCGGCGGTTTCCACCCCATTTGAAGGTAAGAAACCCTAACCCTAGGTCTGATTTGAGCCTAATTAGTGATAGGTTAAGGAAAGACTAATCGAATGCGATCTTTAGGCTAAGAAACTCCCGTATACGGAAGCACCAACCTTCTTGCTGATTCGTTGGAATTCCAAGGGCTGAGGTGAGGACTTTAAGCGTATAAGTTACGGTTTTCAACGCTTTCAATGGCAGATAATGATAGATTCATGATCTGCATGCAAATGCACATGTACAAAGTGCTTTCCGTTTCCTGTTTCGATTAGCGATAAAGATTATGGAATTTTACATACTCTTGATATACGTAGAAATACCGTATACGTATTTTTGTTGAGAAAATGTTTGACATGTTTATTTAATGTTTGATTATATCATGTGTGGATAAAATACTAGTTTGGCGAAAGAGATCGCGAAAATATATGTTCATGTGTAAATGCCGTGTATGTCGAAATTGCGTATTCTAGAAATCCCGCATACGTGCGGATTTTGGATATGTAATTGTAATGATTATTTGCCGTATGAATACGATATACGCGGGAAAAATACTCCCGGGGCTTAGGGTCAGCCCAATCACGAACTTGCCTAACATACGTCATGTATGTTGGAAATGTGTATTCTAAGTGTTTGTGTATGTGCATGTAGGTGTACATGTGCATGTACTAGTGCCTTAGATAGGCGCTGATATGGATTCTCCAACTCCCTTAGAGACATGTAGGATCCCCTCCATGCGGTGGTTCACCGCAACCACTTAATTGCAGTGCACACATAATTCTATCCCTATGGGGATAGTGCTGTAGTACATGCATTACAATATGCTTTATAACATGCTTCTCAACATGCCTTGTAACATGCTTTACTCCATGTCTTACTTTATGCTTTATAACATGCCGACTAACATGCTTGTATTGCTTGTTTACCATGCTTTACTTCACATGCTAGCGATGAAAACTGTTTGAGTTTGGGACTATGTTTATAGTCCAAACACTCGGTACCAGACTTGTGATTGTGGCTGAGATTCATGTCGCCACAAAGGACGGGTCCGGCGAACCCGAGTCGTACTTCGGTTGGCGATAGTGGTTGGCCACGCGGAGTGCTTTTGCGCTCCATATCGCTCAACTTGTGGTGCGCTCGAGATAGTCAGGCTCGCCACTTGAACCGAAGTGTAGTTGTGTGTTCACCTTGTTTGGTCGCTACTGCTTGAACCTAGGGTACCAAACTTACCAGTGGTGATTCCTGTTTAACCATGGTACCTAGATCCGCTAAGACGCATGAGCCGGGCATGGTGGTATGGGACACCGTGGTCGAGCTGTCGGCCTATGCTGGGGCCATGTGCCTCCCCGTAGTGACCATTGCGCAACTATCTCGTGAGCCGAATACGGTGGTATGGGACACGGTATTCGAGCTGTCGATACTTCGGCGAGAGCCGAGTACGGTGAGATCTGTGCTCGTGCTGACGGGCGACGAGTCCTCCGTGGTATCATCGAGTGTACTTTAAGTATCTGTGATTGGCCACGAGCCTTTCACAGTAACTAGAGTGTGAGTTGAGCCGAGTACGGTGAGACCTGTACTTGAGCTGACGGCTAGTGATTGAGCCGAGTACGGTGAGACCTGTACTCGAGCTGACGGCCAGCAATTAAGCCGCATACGGTGAGATCTGTATCCGCGCTGACGGGTGACAAACCTGTTGCGATGTCATCACTAAGCTTCTCAAACCATAACATCGTATGAGAATAACTAGGATTGACGACCCTAGAATGGATCATGTTGGGAATGATACAAGGGAGGTACCTTAGTTTCCCAATACTGCTGGTTGAAATGGACTAATAATAATTTGGTAATCATGAACATCATCGCACCGCATGTGCTTTGTAGATGTGGCGCACTGAGGGAGTTAAGCATTCGCGAACGTAAGATGATGTCGCTTGAGGGTGGTTTGGCAAGGGCATACAGCATCATGTCATATCATTTTTGCATTTAACAAGAGTAGTTAGAAATGCTTGATTTGTACTGCTTTATCATTACTGCTTGGTTGATTTGATAACATGTTAACTTATGCATTATTGTTCCACTGAGTTAGCTACTCACTCCCACGTTACGGGACGGTGTTGTACACACCAACCAGACTCTGTTGCAGGATTAGAGGGCGCCTTGGTTCAGGAGCCAGAGCCCAACGTTGATGAGGACCAGGAGGAGTTCTCTTTCATGCAGTATTCTGACGGCTACGCCTAGGCCGGCTGCATCGCGGGACTTTTGGGGCCTCTTTTGAGGATGTATTTTGGGTTTTTAATTTACAAACTTTACATGTATATTGGTGCTCAGCTAGTACTCATACTCTGAAGTTCAGAAAATTTTGTTACTTTACATACTTGTATATAAAATTTCAGTCTTCCCCTGTTTTTAAATGCAATTGAACTGGAGTATGAATTACTGTTTTGGTTTAATCTCATTCATGTTTATTGCGCTAACTCAGACAACATTTAACCGACATTGTGTATGTTGCATAAGTGATGCGTTGGAACTCGGGAGTTGAGTTCATACTCGACCCCCGAATTTCAGGGCGTTACAATACAACGTAAATATAAATTCAACATATGCATTACATAGATAAAATCATAAAAGCAGTTGAGCATGTTATGAAGCACAACACAAGCATGAGTTTGTACACATTCAATTCTTAATCACACAGCTATCCAAGGAAATCATACACATAGTTAAAGGAGCTAAGAATCATATCTCAACACCCTTAAACATTACAATTTACTAACTACTACTCATTCAGACATTTCAACAAACACTTTAAAATACATGTATCAACATACATGACATATGTTGATCACATAGGTATAAGGCCAAATCCTTTCACTAGGGAGTTACCCCAATCATAACACGCATACACCCACGACGGATAGTCATGACAAGCAGGAATCCAAGTTCCATATTCATTCAGTCATTTCCACAAACACTTGGGCCACACATTTTAACATGTATAGTGTATATTGGCCGTGACATGATTTAGGGCAAATCCTT
Source organism: Magnolia officinalis (assembly GCA_021015155.1). NCBI lineage: Eukaryota > Viridiplantae > Streptophyta > Magnoliopsida > Magnoliales > Magnoliaceae > Magnolia > Magnolia officinalis. Next base: position 60,036,944 of record JAJHSJ010000004.1, read on the forward strand.
TTGTCAAAGGGATATCGCCAATACAACAATCAATTATCCATGACAATTAGTCATGGCGAGCACGAATGAGAATTCTATACTCATTCAGTCATTTTTACAAACACTTAGAATACACTATTCAACATACTTAGTGTATGTTAACAAACATGTATTAGGGCGAATCCTTTCGCCAAATAAGTATTTTATTCACATATCATATATTCATACTACAAATAATCATGTCCGACACACTTCCAAAATATATACGTATATGGTATTTTCTACACTACGCAATTTCAACATACATAGTGTATATGAGCAAAACATGTATTAGGGCGAGTCCTTTCGCCAAACAAGTAATTTATCCATATATAATATATTCATACACCAAATAATCATGCCAAGCATATTTCCAAAATTTATACGTATACCGTACTTTCTACAAATACCTAGAGTATGTAGAATTTCATATTTTTCATCTTTAATCGAAACAGAAAACGGACAGCACTTTGTACATGTGCAATTGCATGCAGATCATGAATCTATCATTATCTGACATTGAAAGCATTGAAAACCATAACCTATATACCTAAAGTCCGCACCTTTTGTCGTAGAATCGTAACGGAGTCGATAGGTTTGCTAAGCTTCCGTATTCGGCAGTTTGGCAACCTATAGAACGAAATAAGTTAGCTATTTCAGAACCTACAACTGTCTAAACCCCAAAACAGATTAGGGTTAGGGTTTCTTACCTAGAAATGATGCCGGAAACGCCGGGAAAGCGATAAGAATCAGGCGGTGGAGCCCGAATAGCGGTTGGGAAGAGTGGCAGGGTGATTCTCCCACTGCTCCCACACTTTCTCTCTCTTTTCTCTCCCTTCTCTCTCTCTCTCAATCTCAAATTCATATGGCTGCCATGAAAGAGGGTTTAAAGTCCTTATATAGCCTAAAAATTCACCGAAATAGACTTATGTTCAAGGTATACTTACATTATAATCAAATCGGCATTGTTTCAGCTCAAAAGAGGGTTTCTGGCGGGCCTCCTCGAGCCAAAGGTCAGACTTAAGCTCACTAACGCTGGATCTACGTTCTATTAAGTTTTCGTTTCAGTGGGATTTCCATATTACGCGTGGCGGACCAGTTTCAGTTCAACGGTCAGCGGGTCTCGATCGGAGATTCCGAGTACATGTAAATGTGTATGAAATTTCTCCTGATCCGAGGGTGTAATTTGGTCTGATTCTGACGGTCTGGTTGCTTAATACTGATCCGCAAGCGAGTGGTGCCAGATTACTATTCAAGATATTTTATTTTGAATTAATTTCACATTTCTCACACTCTTCACTCCGAGCTCAAGCGAATAGCGCTAGGACACTATCTGGATTTGATTTCCGAGATGGTTGTCAAGCCCAACGAGGCGGTCCTAGTTCCTTAACTTCGTGTTAATCAGACTTCCGACGTGCGGTCCAGATCCGATACGGAGTTTCGAGATGCTCCCGAGAGCAACCGGGTAATGAGATTGATCCTAGATTTTAGGGTAACCTAGCGTCAATGATTCTGCAAATTTTGGGTCTTGCAGATCGTATTTAAAGCGATTGGTGCTAATTTCACAGGTACTCTAGTTTAGCACTAGCTAATTCTCGCCTAATTTCTAAAGGATTTAGTCCTGTATGATTTCTGTCTGAGGTGGTACCTGGGCCTTTGTAGTTTGTATATAAAGTGATCCAAGTTATACTACTTAGCTAGTTTAGGATAGTGTCCAGGATGAAAGTGCTTAGAAAAATTGAAAGAACAAGGTAGTGAAGGGTGAGATTTGTGAAGGAAATGGGTTCAGAAGCGATTTTAGACTGTGGGGTTCAGTTTTGACGAATTAATAAGGTGTTAGGAGCAACCCATTGCCTAAGGACATCTAATCCCAGGTTGGCAAAAATCCGGGATGTTACACGTAACGTGGGAGTGAGTGATCAACTCAGTGGGACAATAAAGTAAAGGTTAGCATGTTATCAATTCAATCAAGCAGTAATGATAAAGCAAGTAATCACACATCCCTAAGTACTCTTGTTAATGTAAATGGTTTGAATGTATAATGCATGCCCATGCCTACGCTCCCTCAGCGACTTATCTCACGTTCGCGCATGAACAACACTGCCTCAGTGCTTGACCTGCTACGCCTGAACGCACGCATAATGCAATGCATGCATATGATTACCAAGTTCTTATTAGTCCTTTTCATACGGCAAGGTTGGACAACTAAGGTACCTCCCTTATATCATTTTCCAAACAAGGATCCTTCCTAGGGTCATCAATCCTAGTCAATCTCATACGATGTTGAGGTTCTAGGTCACTGTAAAGGGCTCGTCACCAAATCAGTACAGGCCTAGTATATACTCTGATTACTACGGAAAGGCTCGCCGCCTCTACGCAGGTTCAGAGTATGCTCGAGGTCACTACAAAGGGCTCGTCACCAAATCAGTGTAGGCTGACAGCTCAAATATAGTGTCTCATACCACCGTATTCGGCTCACAAGTCTGGGTTGCTCACTAGTCGCTACGGGGAGGCTCGTCGCCCCAACATACGCCGATAGCTCGACCACGGTGTCCCATACCACCATGTCTAGCTCATGAGTCTTAGCGGATCGAGGTACTAAGCTTAACGGGATTCCACTAGTGAGTTTAGTACCTTAGGTTCAAACAGTAGCACCTATACATGGTGAACATACATCGGTACATCAGGTTACTTGACCGGCTCGACTAGCATTAGCGCACATAAAGTTGATTGACATGAAGTGCATAAGCTCTCCGTGTGGCCTAACCACTGCCGACAACTTTAGTACGACTCGAGTTCATCAAACATGTCTTACGTGGCGAATGAATCTCAGCCACGACTTCAAACCTGTTACCGATTGCCTGGGTTATAACATAGTGCTAATCACATTCAATCCTTAACCAGAAAACATGTGGAGTAGTCAAAGTAGAATTAACAAAGTAATTCAAACATGTTAACAAGCATGTTATAAAGCACAATGTAAGCAGGAAATACAAACACATACATTTCATAAGTAAGCGATTAAATTAAACAACTTACATGGAGGAAATCATACACATCTTTAAGGTAGTTGAGAATCCTATCTCAACACCTACCCTAAGTACTATCATCTAAGTACTTACTCATACAAGCATTTTCACAAACACTTAGAATACACTTTTTAACATACATAACGCATATTGGCCAAAACATGTATTAGGGCAAATTCTTTCACCGAGTAAGTATTACACATATACCTAGCATATACACACAGTAATTAATCATGGCAAACACACTTTCATATTTTGTACGTATACGGTATTTTCTATAACTACACATAGTATGCTAAACGCCACAAATTGCATATATAACTAAATCGCAAAACAAACATCACATTTTGCATGTGAAATAATACCCACATCAAGAATCTATCATTATCTGACATTGAAATCTTTGAAAACTATAACTTATGCATCTATAGTCCGTACCTTATGCCGTAGAACCTTAACAAACTCGACAGAGACTCTAGGTCTTTGTCAACGATGAAAGGACAACCTATATCACGAGTTAAGTTAACTATTTCGCTATTTGCAACAATTGAAACCCTAGAACAGATTAGGGTTAGGTTTTCTTACCTAAGAACGAAGTCAGAATCGCCATAGTAGCAACACGGATGCGATGAATAAGCACGTAGAATAGCAGAAGCGATTCTCAAGAATAACTCTCACTCATTCACTCACTTTCTCTTTCTTTCCTTCTCTTTCTTTCTTCTCTCTCCCTTGGGTTTAGGAAATTCATATGGAATATGAGAGAGGGGGTTTAAGCATCTTATATAGGCCCAGAATTACCGGAAATAGGCCCAAGGTAAAGGTATACTTAGGTTATAACCAAAACCAGCCTGTTTCGACTCAACGGAGCATTTTCGGAGCCCCCCCTTGAGGCAAAGGTCAGACTTAAGCTTACTGACCTTGGATCTAGGTCAAGTTAAGTTTTCATTCCAGTCGGGTTCCCAGATCACACGTGGCGTTCAGTTCAACGGTCACCGAAACTCGATCAGGATTACAAGTACACTGCCATGTGTATGAAATTTCTCTTGATCCGAGGGTGTGTTTGGGTCAGATTCTGATGGTCTGATTGCTTATATCAGGCCCACAATCGACAAGTCTCAGATTACTTAAATTAGATTTAATTTTTAATGAAAACCACGTTTTCTCACACACTTCACTCCGGACTCAAGCGAATATCCCCGGGACACTGTTTGGATTTGATTTCCAAGTTGGTTGTCAAGCCCAGCAAGGCGGTCCTAATTATATAACTTCGTATTATTCAAACTTTCGACGGGCTGTCCAGATTCGATACGGAGTTTCAATATGCTCCCTAGATCAATTGGGTAATGAGATTGATCCTAGATTTTAGGGTAACCTAGCGTTAATAATTTTGCAAGTTTTGGGTCTTGCAGATCGTATTTAAAGTGGAGCAAGTGGATTTCATAGCTAATCTAGTTTAGCACTTAGTTACGTTTGTCTAATTCCTAAAGGATTTGATCCTGAGTGATTTTTGCCTGTAGTGGTACTCGGGTCTTTGTATGAAATTTTTTGAGTCGTTACAAACATGTCCAAATGGACAGGCCCCTCTAATGCTGTCCATAGGAAATGGACAGCTTTATCATGGTCTTAACAGCGGTTCCCACCTTCCAGGGACCCCCGCTCATCCGGATAGCTCCGACGCACATCCGGGTCTGCTCCATTAATTTTAAGTAAATACATAAACATGGCTTGTCCAAATGGCCAGGCCACTTAAATGTTGTCCCTATGAAATGTACAGCTTCATCATCGTCATAACAGCGGTTCCCACCTTCCAGGGACCCCCGCTCAACATCCGGATAGCTCCGACGCACATCTGGGTCTGCTCTATCAATTTTGATCAAATACAAATATAAACACGGCTTGTCCAAATGGCCAGGCCGCTTCAATGCTGTCCATAGGAAATGGACAACTTCATCATGGTCATAACATCGGATCGCACATTCTAGGGACCCCCGCTCAACATCCGGATAGCTCCGACGCACATCCGGGTCTGTTCGTTTAAATAAAATCAGGTCCAATCAACAATCTGACCTGGAGGATTCTGTTAGCATTATTGACGGCACCTCGAATCTTGTTTTAAGGCCTAGAAATTCAAAATTAGATACAAAAAATTAGAAAAACCAAAGAAATTTAAGAAAGATAGTCAAAGTCGATGTGAATGAGCATAAGTATGCACCTACATATGAATTCTGAAAAGCTTTGCATATCACAAAATAATAATAATAATAATAATAATAATAATAATAATAATAATAATAATAATAATAATAAATCCTTGCGTTTGGATATTCAAAAAAATGGGTTAGAATGAATTGAATTGACAAATTCATGGAAACCATGCGTTTCGATATTCAACCAAATTGAATTGTAATAATTCAATTCAGTTCAATAAACTTAGATTTCTGAGAAGGATTTAATGGTTTTAAATCCATGGTTTTCTGGAAAAGGTTCATTTCCTGGATGTCAAATTCAACGGGGAAAGTAAGATGGTTAATATTACTTTTCACAGTGCAAAGTTTCAGTTATGTCTCTTCTTTACCTTCCTTTTCTTCTTAACAAGAAAATCCATATTTACTAATATTCCCATTTTTCTATTTTTCAAAAGAATGAGTTCGGACTCCGAAAGCGTCGGCTCCCGCACTCGTACTTTCAGCCCAAACCCTAACCAAGGTTATAGGTTTTGGCTAATGTGAAACTAAAGTGGAAGTCTTTTGAAAATGTTATGGATTCATGTGTTCGTTCATGCAGCATTTGATCAGGCTCCTAAACCAAATAAAGTTTGAGACTGATATGGCTGCCTTCAATGAAGAGTTTCTTTTCTACATGATCTCATTACATACCATATGTTTTGATAGAATGTAGGCCGTATATATAAGAATTATCATGCAAAGGCTCATCCCCATCGTTGGATGGCATGCATGCCAAACTTCCGGACCATTCATTAGGTAGCCCACACTATATATGAACATGACTTGGACCAATATAAAAAATATAGCTCTTCTATGAGAAAAAGAAGCCCATTTCTCCAAACTCAATGTGCATGCCTTACTTTTCACTGCATGGTTTCCATTTTGATCATGCGCACATTACATAACATGTTCATCAAATTCAAGAAAAAGGTTTATTATCTGATCAAGCTCAGTAACTTCAAGTGCCAATAACAAAATATGAGTAGAGGATGAGCATTTGAAGCAAGAGTATGCTACTCAAATTTCAATTTGTGAGACTAAGAACAACAAAGCATGGAATTAGAATTGACAATCTTAAAACTATGTAAACATGAATACCAAAGATCTGTGTGTCTTATGTAGACATGTATCATGTTGATGTGTGTGCCTACGTAGCTGAAGTACTATTCTTTTGACCAGTCCATGAGATTCCCTGAAATTTGTGGCTCTTAAAAAAAAGAAAATAATGAAATCCAAAAGGAGGTTGAGAAAGGGTTACCACGTAGGCAACCCTGTGTCCAAAACTCTCCCACTTGAAGTTAGTGATTCTTGTAAGTCTCATTTTAACCATCCATGAATGAGCCTCATATTCCAAATATTAAGAATTTCCTGTCCACAATCGGACACAACATGCTAATGATATCAAATACAAAAACCACCGACAGAACTCACATATAAAAATTGAGAACTAGGGATGGATGGGACTATCAATGAGCCCAAATTGGCCAAGTAAAATCAAAATTTTGAATAGCCCTTGCCTATCAGACCCAACCAAAATAGTTCAAAATTCAAGCCAGAGAAAGCCCAGGCCTAACCAATATGATATTCAAATAATTGAATCCGCAAAAAAAAAAAAAAAAAAAAAAAAAAAAAAAAAAAAAGTTCCTGAAACATGTAATTTAATTTAAATTACTTATACAGAGTAATAGACTTCTCTCATGAATTTGGGGAAAAAAGGAAAATTGATAGATGTTATTTACATTTCTACCTCACGGTGCCAATGTAACCAATCCTTTCCAAAATAAAATTCTGGTTTGACTAATTTCATGTTGAACCTTGCAAGTTCTGGTTTGTCATTTACACCCAAATTTGTTGCTTTAGAGGGAAAAACAAATTCATCTTAGGAAAGAAGTTGCTACAGGAAAAAAATGATGGGGAAACTGAGAAACTTAGATAAGTTACCTTAGAACATCACCCTGCCCACATGTCGTCATACCGGCCAAGGGGTTGTCCATCACCCATTAGCCCAATGTACATGGTAGGGCCTATGAGCTCCCTGCTAATAATAGCAAGGAATTAGTTCATGTTGAAAAGGGAGGTTTGCTAATTCCATGACAAAACCTATCTTGTGTGCATTTGCATTTGCATTTTGGAAATGATTTGTGGTTTAGGAATGGTTCAGTGCAATTCATTCTCAACATATTGGATGCATTTACTATTTCATCATTATTTAGATCGTCCATCCATGTGAGCCCACTATATGCATTCAGGAGGTTTGCTAATTCCACACGTGGAGAGTGTTGTCCCTGTCCGTCCATACTCAGCTACAATTGTGTGCTTGATTAGATTTTTCCACTAGGTATCAGTCTACATTGTCTAGATTTCTGGCATAAAACAAAAGTCAGGAACTCAGTTTCCAAAAATATACTTGTTTATGGATCCACCCAACATCTTAGACTCGTCTTTAATAGGAGAAGCAACTAACATTACCAGAAAACATGCTCCTTTAAAAGGAAACACCCCCATCACCTTGTCTGTGGCATATATTAATTATTAAGTCAAATTAAACTGACTAAATTGTGGAACTGCCTGTCAATAAGTCACATCTTACAATTAGATTGGTTGAATAATCCTGACCTTTGAAAATGGATACTTGTATGCCATGTAAGCAATTTCTAAGTGCATGCGTATCATAGAAAGGAAGCCGTGACACCAATGGATGCTAAGCAGAAAAACAATTAATCGAAAAGGAAAAATAAAGAATGACCATATATGATCCATAATAGAGCCTAATATGCAATTATAATAAACGCCACTACTGACTCTCCATTTCATGAAACAACCATTTAAAGACATCCAAATGCAGAATTCAAATCACAAATTATAAACTTATAAAACTAAGTTTAAAATAAAGAAATTCATGAGCTGTTCACATATGCTAGTGATGATTATTTCATTAGATCTCTGCATTTAAGCAGCATTCTCATTGGATTTCTGCATTGAGAAAATAAGATTACAACTTATTGTTGATTGATTTCTATTGATGATTGAGGGAATCAAAAGAAAACCCAAAGCATGTATTGATGAAGACCCAAGAAACTGATATTAATCAAAACCCAAAAAACCATTAGATGGAAATTGAAAGGAAACCCAAAATACAAATCAATAGAAAATGAAAAGAAAACCCAAAATAGATATTGATGAATTAAAAATCAGGCCTATCAGACTTGTACACATTTTTACACACAAGTTGCCACAAGAATGTATGGAAAACTTGTACAATATCACCATACATGAGCATGGTTTAAAAAATCAGGCCTCTCAGACCATCCTAAATGCTCAATTAGAACAGGGCACAAGGACCTGCCTTTTTTTCCTCAAATCAAGCAGCTAGGACTGTCCAATTGGACCGATCTTTGGTCATGGCCCATTATGCTCAGATCCATATGTTCAACACAAGTTTTGTACCTTAGCTGATCTAAAATAGATCCAAGAAGTTGGATGGCTTACATCCCCACACATGATCATCAAATACACACATCAAAGGCAATGTACATAACTTACCTCCACGTAATGACCTTTATGGGACACCATGCTTGAGGGACATTCTCATTAAAAGAAACATTCACAGTGGTCTGGGAAGATTAAAAACATGTGAAATTCTCTCTTTTAGGAGAAACAAAAAGTGATTAAATGCATCCATCCATTCTGAAACTAAATGCCCAGAAAGGCCAAAATGCTGAAGCATTTCATTTCAATAGGAAGGCATAATCCACGATGAAACAGTAGTGACAAACTAAGATCATTATGTTTGAAAAAATAAGGTACTGAAACTTTCACCATAATCAGAGATCATATCCGAAAAACCCTTTTTTCTGAAAAACCATTGCAGGATATAGAGCATTTTATCAATGATCTATAGGAAGATATCGACCATTCTTTTCAAGATATCTCCACCATATATCACACACGAACCCTAGATCTGTTGAGAATAGAGCATTTTATCAATGGTCCATAAAGAAATCGATTATTTTTTTCAAGAGATCTACACCATATATCACATACGAAACCTAAATCTGGCGAGAAATCAAGGAAAATCAAAATAAAAGGGAAGAAAACGCAGAGATCTAATGAAAAAGATCTTAGATCTGAGGTAAACTCACTGACCTAAATGCCATGCTCGAGGCAGTATAGCTCTCAATAGGCATTGCTGACCTTCTAACCACCTGGGACTCCTTGGAGGATCAAGTAAACACGAACAGGGGCGGTGGCTGCGGACGAAGGCTGTGGTCATAGGGGCTGCGGCTGGTGGATGAGTCGGGGCAATGACAAGGGTTAGATGAAAGGGGTTTCAAAAACCCTAGCACAGAACGTGCTCACAGATCAATGGTGAGTTTGCGATGAAATGGGGTTTGAAAACCCTAGCGAGAGAGACAGAGAGGTTGGGAAACAAAGAGAGGGAAATGGGACTGAGTGATAGAGAGAGGATGAGGGAGTGCGAGAGATCGTGAGAGGGCGAGGGAGAGGGTGAGTGCGAGAGAGAGAGAGAGAGAGAGAGAGAGAGAGAGAGAGAGAGAGAGAGAGAGAGAGAGAGAGAGCGGGGGTTTTGGTTTTGGGAATTTGGGTGCACGCGGGAGAGGAGCGGATGGTATTTAGGGGTGACGGACATCACCATCCTGATTTAGTTTTGAACTTGTGGGGCCCACCATTGTATTTTTTCTATCCACTGTCCATTCATTTTAACGGCTCCTTTTGAGGGTATATCCAAAAAATTAGTCAAATCGAAGATGTATATGGACCACACCATATATTAACGATATAAATATATTTTTCATTGTTTCTTATGGTGTGGTCCACTTAAACTTTGATCTTTCTACTTTTTAGGCTTTTGCACTAAAATAATATTTAAAAATTTATGGACGGCTTAAATAAAATAAATATATTGCAATGGGCCCCATGGAGCTCCTTAAGCATCATCAGTCTCTAATAAAGTCCAATGGGGGAGGTATGTTTTAGCTACAGATTAAGTAGGTTTTAGCTACGGATTAAATCTGTAGTAATATAGCTACGGATTTAATCCGTAGCTAAAAACCTACATAGTCCGCAGCCTTTGCTCATTTATTTGGTAGTGTAAAAATTGGTTGGATACAGGCTATGGGGATAATAAGATGGGTGAGAAAGATCATCGAATGAATATCACTGATTAGCTGTCTTGGTTTCGTCGGCTGCAAAATGCCTTCCAGTAATCTTGTTCTCTGAACGACCAAGATTCTGTATAAGCTAGCCTCTCTTCGTCCATATGATCCGTAGGTTCACAGTTCAAAATAGAATGGTGACAATGGAGGTTGACTGGAATCACCATGATACCTTGCTTATAAGGGTCATCAAATTTTATGACACTCTCGATTGCACGAACTGGCTCCCAGGAGTTGTGCAACTTCTTCCAGTTATGCTCCTTAATTTCTCCAGGAATTCTTGAGCCTTATTCCGGCGAGTCTTCTTCGGTCGAGAAGGGGTTGGAGTGTCTTCCCTGATAGGAGGTTTCTAGCTAATGGTTTGATGCGTTGTTGATTTCAGCCATTCCTCCTAGTCGTAATTATGACCATGCTTGGGAGGTCTTTCAATATCACCCATGGCGATGGCTCTGTGAATGGGAGATGGAACCGTGTTGATGTGTTCGGTGAAGTTGAAAGTAGGAAGCACTGGCTCCTTGATGTAGGCAGGGTGCTTAACGGTTGTCTTAAAGAGCTTTCGTGAAGGTTGAACTGGGGATGACGAAGATTCTATGGCTTGAGAAGATGGAGGGTTTGGTAATTCTTGGTTTGAAGGATGAGTAGTCGGAGGATCGATGATAATATAAGTTCTTTTTGTGCGGGTCATGATGAGAAAAGTCAAGTCCTGAAAGAATTGGGTTGAGAAAAAGTTAGTACAGGAAAACAAGTCAAGTTGAAGAAAAACTAAGTCTGAAAAATGACTAAGGATCGGGACTAAGGGTCGGTTGCGCGGGTCGCGCAACCGAAGTCCGTTGCAGGGATGCGCGCAATACGTTTATACCTTGCGCGAACGAGATATTCGTTGCGTGGGTCGCGCAACCAGGTTTGGTTGCCCGGGGGAAAGCTGGCGGGATAGAGCTCCACTACAAGATATGAGAAGTGGGGGAATGAACTGAGCATTGCTATTTATAGAAGATGAGTGCCGAGTGCGAAACTCAAGTGCCCGTTGCGCGGGTCGCGCAACCATTTTTTTTTAGAAAGTGGAATGAACTGATCCTAATTCTTTGATTCAAAAGAACAAAGAAAGGATCAAGGGGGCATCTGTTGGAGCATTAAAAAAAAGAAAAGAAAAAGAAAACGAAAGATTAAAAGGGTAGAAGATCAAAAGAGAATTAGAGAAATGAGAAAGAAAGAAGAAAATCAAATATCATAGTCAATGGTTACGCAACCAATAGTTGGTTGCGCGGGCCGCGCAATCGACTTCCTCTGTTGCGTGGGTTGCCTAACCAAGATCAGAGGAAGTTTATCATAGACGGTCAGATCTGATGCAAGGTGGGCCCCATGGTAAAAAGATTGAGGGTTCGCACATGTGAAGGCCTATAAATACCCCGCTCCCCCTCTCATTTGAGAGAGAGAAGAATTTTAGAAGAAAACCAAAGCTCCAAAGGAAGATTGAAGGTGAGAGAGAGAGGTGGCAAGTTGGTTGCGTGGGTCGCGCAACCAATAATTGGTTGCGCGGGCCGCGCAACCGGGCTGTTATACAGCCGATAATGTAAGGGGCCAAGGTGCTGCCAAAATCGCCAAGTTCGATCTTCGTCGCTTCAAGCTCTCATTTTGCATAAGGGAAAAGCTCAAAGGGAAAGATCAGATAATCAAACCCACACAACCATTCCTCCTAGAGAGATGATCAAAACAGATGTCGAAATGCTGCCAAATTTGATATTCAGATTCAACATTTGTACTTTGTCAATTTCTATATTTTAGATAATATATCTTAGAATCAAGGGATATTAGAGGATGTAAATGAACTCAGTATTAATAAAACAATGATTGTTCTTCATACACTTTCTTTGTTATATTCAAATGAGATAATTCCCCAAATCAAATACATTTGTTTCTTGTTTGAAACACTTACGCAAACCGCACAACTCACTTTTGCAAGATGTTCCTCCATGCCCCACTTTTTGTGGAGCATTGCAAAATAAGTCGCTTGTGCGAACCGTGCAACCACTTTTGCAAGATGCACCATGCGCCACTTCACATGGAATGTTGTCCTGAAGACGGGCTTTTTATGTCCTGAAGACTCCTTGTGCCACTTTGTGAGCAACCATGTCTTAAAGCCTGGCTCTTGCGCCACTTTGCATAGATTTATCTCCTAAGACATGGCTTTTGCGCCATTTGAAGAGGGAACATGTCCAAATGCATGGATTTCACGCCATTCTCTAAGGAAACATGTCTTGAAGAAAGCCTCTTGGACCACTATCCATGGGGATTTGTCCTAAAGCAAGGGTTGTGCGCTACACATTTCAAGGGTTTGCACTCCACATTTCAAGGGTTGTGCGCTCCGCATTTCAAGGGTTATGCACTCCACATTTCAAGGATTATGCGATCCACCTTTTAAGGGTTGTGTGCTCCACCTTCAGAGGAAAATGAAGAAAATATGAAGTACAGAAAGAGAATTCCAGAAGAATGAAGAATTTGTTCGTATGACTGGAAAGATGAACGAAAGGATGATCAGAACTTATCGTACGACCAAATCAAGGGTTTCAAGTCTACACAACCCATCTGCCTTTGCGATGAGCATCAAAAGCTTTGAAATGCTACCAAAATCGCCATCAAGCTGCCTAGCTACCCTCTCTTTCATTCATTGTGTTGATTGATTGTACTTTGTTTTCAGAATCAAGAGAATGTGAGGATGTAAATGAACTCAGAATAAGATATCTTGTGAGCAATGTTCTCTCATCGAATTCTTTGTTATCATTAAATAAATCCCCCAAATCAAACACATTTGTTTCTTGTCAAAACAACGAGTACAAACTGTGAAGACTCAAACACTTTGCACACACAAACTATGAAGACTCCAACAACTTGTGTGCACAAACTGTAAAGACTTCGACAGCTTGCGAGCGAATAGTGTGACGACTCCAACACTCTGCGCGTACAACCTATGAAAACTCCACCAGCTTGCGAGAACAAACTGTGTAGAGTCCAACAGCTTGCGAGCACAAACTGTGAAGACTCCAACAATTTGCACGTACAAACTGTGAAGACTCAAGCACTTTGCGCGCATAAACTGTGAAGGCTCCAACAACTTGCAAACAGAAACTGTGAAGACTCGAAAAGCCTGTGAGCACAAACTGTGAACACTCCAATAATTTACGCTTATAAACTATGAAGAATCCAACAGCTTGCAAGCACAAACTATGAAGACTCCAACAATTTGCGCGTACAAACTGTGAAGAATCCAACAGCTTGAGAGTGTAAACTGTGAAGACTCAACACTTTGCGCGCACAAACTGTGAAGACTCCAACAACTTGTAAGTAGAAATTGTGAAGACTCCATTAGTTTGTGAGCATAAACTCTTAAGACTCCAACAGCTTGCGAGCACAAACTGCATAGTCTCGAACAATTTGTGCGTACAAACTTTGAAGAATCCAACAGCTTGCCAGCACAAACTGTGAAGACTCAAACACTTTGCGAGTACAAACTATGAAGACTCCAACAACTTGCGAGCACAAACTGTGAAGACTCCATCAGCTTGCAAGCACAAACTATAAAGACTACGATAGCTTGCAAGAGGATACTGTGAAGACTCCAACACTCTGCACGCACAACCTGCAAATACTCTAATAACTTGCAAGAAAAAACTCTGAAGACTCCAACAACTTGGGAAAACAAATTGATTCCAACAATTTGTGCGCACAAAGTGTGAAGTATCCAACAGCTTACGAGCACAAACTGTGAAGACTCAAACACTTTGCAAGCATAAACTGTGAAGAGTCCAACACCTTGCGAGCAGAAACTCTGAAGACTCCATTAGCTTGTGAGCACAAACTGTGAAGACTCTGGTAGCTTGCCAGTAAATACTGTGAAGACTCCAACACACTGCGCATACAACCTGTGAAGACTCCAACAACTTGTAAGAACAAACTGTGAAGACTCCAACAGCTTGCGAGCACAAATTGTGACAACACCAACAGGTTACGTGCACAAACTGTGAATACACCAACAGCTTGTGAACACAAACTGTGCAGGCTCCAACAGCATGTGAGCACAAACTATGAAGACGCCAACAACCTACGTGCACAACCTGTGAAAACTCCAATAGCTTGAGTGCACAAACTCTGAAGACTCCAACAATTTCACATACAAACTGTGAAGACTCCAACAGGTTGCAAGCACAAATTGTGAAGACTCCAATAATTTGCGCTCACAAACTATGAAGAATATAACAGCCTGTGAGCTCAAATTGTGAAGACTCAAACACTTTACACACACAAACTGTTTAGACTCTAATAGCTTGCATGCACAAACTGTGAAGACTCCAACAGCTTGTGACCAAAAACTGTGATGACTCCTATAATTTGCGCCCACAAAATGTAAAGACTACAACAGCTTGCTAGCATAAACTGTGAAGACTGAAACACTTTGCACGCACAAAATGTGAAGACTCCAACAACTTGCGAGCAGAAACTATGAAGACTCCAACAATTTGCACTCACAAACTATGAAGACTCCAATAGCTTGTGCACACAAATTGTGAAGACTCTAACAACTTGTGACCAAAAATTGTAACGACTCTAACAATTTACGCGCACAAACTGTGAAGACTATAGCATCTTGCGAGCACAAACTATGAGGACCCAAACACTTTGTGTGCACATAATGTGAAGACTCCAACAACTTGCGAGTAGAAATTGTGAAGACTCCATCAGCTTGTGAGCACAAACTGTAAAGGATCCGATAGCTTACGAGCATATATTATAAAGACTCCAACACTCTGCGCGCACAAACTGTGAAGAATCAAACAACTTGCGAGAACAAACTGTGAAGACTCCAACAAGTTACAAGCACAAACTGTGAAGACTCCAACAATTTTCTCACATAAACTGTGAAGAATCCAACAGCTTGCGAGCAAAAACTGTGAAAACTCAACAATTTGCGACACAAATTGTGAAGACTCTGATAGCTTGCGTGCAGATACTGTGAAGACTCCAGCACTCTGCTCACACAACCAGTGAAGACTCCAACAGCTTGTGAGAACAAACTGTCAAGACTCAAATAGCTTATGATCACAAACTATGAAGACTTCAACAATTTGCGCACACAAACTTTGAAGAATCCAACTGCTTGCGAACACAAACTGTAAAGACTCCAACAGCTTGTGAGCATAAAATGTGAATATTCCAACAATTTGTGCACACAAATTGTGAGGAATCAAACAGCTTGGGAGCACAAATTATGTTGACTCAACAATTTGTACGCACAAACTGTGAAGACTCCAACATCTTGCAAGTAAAAACTGTGAAGACTCCAAAAGCCTGCGAGCATAAACTGTGAAGATTCCAGTTTGGATGAAGCACACATATCACGGTGGGGTCCACCGTCCCTACTGGATGATGCTGGACTCCATACGTGTGGGTCCCATCGTCCAGCCAGGTGGACGGTGTAGATACAACACATACATCATGCTCAGGTGGGTCCCACTGACCTGCTAATGGTACAACAACTATACAGCTGGTACGTGGTAGACTAACCAATCCGTTTCTCATATTAGGTGGGTCTCACCACATATATTATATATTATTATTATTATACATTTTTTTATAACTCCAGCATCCAGCATCCAGATCGATCGACGGCTGGATAAAATACATACATTAAAGTGGCCCACCGTCCAAGCAATCGATGGTGTGGATACCCACATACATCAGCGGTAGGCCCACGGAGCTTGCTGTCTTCAAACAACAGCTATATGGGTGCGTGGGACCCATTGGCCAGATGGACCGTCGGATATAACACATGCCACGGTGGGGCCCACAGGACTTGCTGATGCTATCACAGCAGTGTCCAGCTGCTGGACTGCTGGGCTACTGCCTAACAACCAGCAGATGGATGACTTAGATATGACACATACATTGTGGTGGGTCCACATGTGTGGGACCAACTAACTTTAGAAAAAGCTGATATTTGTATTTTCCCTTCGCCTGGGACTGTCTAGATGGACAGGCAGCAAGCCCGTCTACTAGATAGTCCAGCAAGGTGGGCTCTGCGGTTAGATGGCATGGATATAACACATCCTATTGGGCCACACATACACACATCAGGTGGGCCACACACCTCTTCATCATCATGACCATACAAAAGGGGAAAAAGAGAGAGAGAGAGAGAGAGAGAGAGAGAGAGAGAGAGAGAGAGAGAGAGAGAGACGTGTAGTGGAGGGACCCCGCCACTTGGGGCCCTCTTTGTTTATAACACATACATCAAAGTGGGTCCCATCACTAATGGGCCCTCAAATAAATTCAACGGTGGAAATTCTAGGATCACCCACCGATTGCCTTCTTCTTTAGCTCCTTAGACTCCTTAGCTCCTAGACTATCCCTTTGATGGTAGATGATGAATATTGAAGGGTGGAGATGGGAGTTTTTGGGGTAGGGAAGTGGGCCACACCTAGCTTCTCCTTGGTAGGCTTGGACGATTGATCTCTTGGTTACTTGGGAGTGAAGAAAGGAAATAAGAGGGCGGAGAAGTGATGGGATGAAAAAGTGATGGAGTGATGGGTGTAAGGAAGGGATGGGTGGAGAGAGAAAGAGTTGACTTTGAGAATGAGAGAGAGATGGGTAGGGTATGGGTTGCTTGTACTCGACTTGTGATGGGATGTGTACTTGATTGATTGATGTGATGGGTTGTAGAGATTCTCTTGGGATTTATAACACGCGACATTTTCTTCGAAATAAACACGGGCCCACAACTCTTGACCTGGGTATCACATCGGCGTGCGAGACGCGTCGCTAGGATACAAGTTTCAAGTTGAGTCGACATAGATATACAGGATGTGACTTAGGGTCGCGCGCAAACGCCAATCACAGGTCGCAGGTTGCCGGAATTCGATCGGGAGGACCACGAGAGTACACGAAACGGTACAATATAGGATACGGGCCTTACAGACGTTGGGTAGTAGGTTTTAGATATGGATTAAATCCGAAGCAATATAGCTACAAATTAAAGTTGTATCCATAGACCCATATAGTTTGTATCCTTTGCTCATTTTTTTTTGTAGTGATTTCTACATTCTTCAATGGTGGTGACTTTAGAGTTAAAACGTTCGGGTAAAGATCTCAAGATTTTCCTATAAACTTTAGGTATTGGTACTTTCTCTTCAAGTCCGCACATGGAGTTACATATGAGTTTTAGCTTCGAGAAGAACTTCATAAATGTCTCATGTTCTTCCATTCTTATGTGTTCAAATTGGGTTGTTAAGAGCTGCAGCTTTGACCTTTTTACTATGCTTGTTCCTTCATGGGTAGTTTCTAATAAATTTCATGCTTCTTTTAAAGTTTCACATGTACTAATTTGATTAAACTCTTCTTGTGAAACTCTACAGTAAATAACATTTATTACTTTGGCTTCATATGTTTCCATTTGTTTTTCATAGTCATTCCACATGACTTTTGGTTTAGGTCTAAAGATGGTGGTGTCATTTTCAAGTACCACTTGTTCAGTTGGTGGTACATATCCATTTTCAACAATTTTCCAAACATCGTGATCTAAAGATTGCAAAAAAAGAAAAAAGAATGTTCATCCTTGCTTTCCAATATGCATAGTTAGATCCATCAAAGATAGGAGGTCGAAGATTGATGGTCCATCTCCTTTGCCCATAATTCCAACTTCAATTAAGATATTCTTCTAGGTTGTTAAGCCTTTCAAGAGGAACCATGTTTTGATACCAATTGAAATTGTGGTAAGACCGCTACTATTGAAGTATGAATATATGTCAATGTGTCCTAGAGGAGGGTGAATAGGACTTTTTAGAACTTTAATCTTACTAAGCTTTAAATTCTACCAATCTAAAACAAGTTGAGCAGGATTATAACAAGATTATGTAAATTCAAGTTTTAGTGTTGCATTTTATCAAATATGTATCGTGCATAAAGTAAACAATCATATAGTCAATACATATGAGCAAAGGCAATCATCACAAACACAACAATATATAGTGGTTTAGCCATGTGCCTACTCCACTCCCCGCTGACGCACTCCACCCTAGAGTGTGCCGAATTTCACTATCAAATGGTTTTAAATCAAGTTAACCATAAACCTTCACAACCTACATAAGGTTAGCTAAGGAGTCTACACAAGACAACCTTAGGAGTCTACATAAGGCAATGCCTACACAAGGCAATAGGTCCTACATAAGGACACAACTAGGAGCCTACACAAGGCAACAACTCTTACACAAGGACATCACTAAGAGCCTATGTAATGCAACCTATGCCTACTCAAGGCAACAAGTCCTATATAAGGACACAACGTATTCTCCCATCGGAGGCCTACGAAAGGTCTTAGCAAGTTTTAGAACAAACATTGAAACCAGATCCTACACAAGGAAGGGGTTTCAGACTCTATGGACTCTATTACTTACATGTAAGTGAGTGAACCCCTTGTCAACACATATTGAAGATGATCTCCCTTGTTGACGAATAGTCTTCAGTTCCCTTAATCTGCAACAACTATAGATGTTCTCGGTTGTAAGTGTTATGGTCTCATGCTCCTTTGGTTGTCAAATTTTGTGTGCCAAAAACATCTATCGGTGTTCTGTACTTGTATGATCATTTATTGGAATTCAAGACACCTCAAAAAGCTACATGTTGAAGCCCCAAAAAGCTACATGTTGAAGCCTCAAAAAAGCTACATGTTGAAGCCTCAAAAAAGCTACATGTTGAAGCCTCAAAATACTACATGATGAAGCCTCAAGAAGCTACAATGTTGAAGTTCAAATCTGAAGAAACAACGTATGAAGTAGTTCTATGTTGATCAAGATCTCAAGCCTGACAAGCCTGATATAATTCAATTTATCTACATTCGTTGAAAGGTTGAAGTTCAATGTCCATACGACATGGTTCAAGTTTGAATGACCTTAGGTTGACCCTTTAAGTAGGTCACTTTGGATACATTATTCAAATATTTAAAATACACATGGTTGGTCTAATCTACGACTGGTCCTAGCTCTTGTTCGACCAGTCTTAGCATTGGTTCGACTAGTCCAAGAAATTCCACGACCAGTCCTAAGAAGTTGAAGATTTTTTAGAATTTTTGGTACGCCCACGACCAGTCCTGGAGGTCCTTCGACCGGTCGTAGGTGTGGCTTCGACTCGTCCATGACCAGTCGTGGAGCTACGACTTAAAGTCCAGCGACGAAATCACTGGTCCTACGACCAGTCGTAGATATCTACGACCAGTCGTAGGTGACCCACGACCAGTCGTAGGGTACTCACGACCAGTCGTAGAACGGCTTTCAAAGATCGCGCTTATTTTTTCAAAAATCTGTTAGAGCTACGACCAGTCGTAGGTTTCTAAGACCAGTTGTAGGAGCAATTTTTGCTTCTATAAATTGAACACGAAATTCAGAGTTTTCATAACTTCCACTCCCATTCAATTCAAGAATTTTCAAGTGATCACTCTGAGATAAGTTTGTGTTTATTTTAAGCTAGATTGTGCTTATTTAATATTCCTTTTTGCTAGCTTATTTAATTTGATTTTGTTTCTATATTCCAATCATATTTGAAAAGAGGAATTATCTTATTCCTTCTTCTTGGAATCAAAATCAAATTTAGCTACGCCCAACGAGTTAAATCTAAAATCAATTAGAACTTAGAACCTTATGAATGTGAGTATTGGAAATTGAACTTTGACATTCAAATCATCTACTCCGATTGGTTCTACCGGGCTGCTACGAAAAAGGAGAAATCCAGGTATTTTACAATTCTGTAAAATTCATTTGCTTTTGGTTTTGTTTGAGGTTGAGCCAGAAAAATCTCATTGTATTGGTTGTCTGAGGAAAACCAGAAAACTCAGAAAAGAGGGGTTTTTGGATTGTGTAAGCCCAAGTGAAAAAGACACAATTGTAAAGGTTTTTGGTGAACCTGTGAAAACCTATTTGTTAGTGAACGCTAATATCCCCTGTGTGAGGATATTAGGAGTGGAGTAGCTTTTTGTGTGGCTGTTGGAAAACAGTTGGTGTACACACAAGCGAACCACTATAACTCTTTGACTTGTGGTTTGAATGCTTGCTTAATTTTCATATCTTTTATCATTTGATCTTGTGGAATGTACAAGGGGATGTGAATGTTGTAATTATTTACATTTCAAGCAAGTGTGGGGATTGTTGTAATAATTTAGATCTTACTTCTTCATTTAAATTCAATTCCTTGCTATTTCATTTACTTATATTAATATTGAGTTCTTGATCCAAAAGAGGTTCTAGAAATAAGGTTGTCCTACCATAAGCCCTTGTTAATTATGGTGTAAGGTTGTCCTTAGAACTGAATTTGAATCAATCTCTCGATATCTATTTATCAAGGTGATTTAAATTTAGCTTTGTGAATTGATTTAAGTTGTAAGGTTGTTGGTTTATTTTATTTCCGCTGAATTTTATTTTAATTTGGCATAGTCCTATTCACCCCCCCCCCCCTCTAGGACATATAGCTTGGCCTTTTCAAGTGGTATCAGAGCCTAATAGCTCATTTTATTGCTTTTTATTTGGATTTATTTCCTGAGCTAACGATCTAAGCTATATAAAAAGATGTCAAATTTTGATAGCCTTTCAGTTACTAGACCTCCTCCCTTTGATGGCTCCAACTATGCCTATTGGAAAGCCAGAATGAGGATCTTCCTCAAATCAATGGATGAAAGTGTGTGGCAAGCCACAGTAATTGAATGGAAACCTCCTATCACGGAAGTAACTGGTGTTGATGGTTCAAAATCTATGAAAATTACACCATATTACCAATGGACCACACTTCAGAAAAGTGAGAGTAGTGCTAATGCTAAAGCACTAAATGCAATCACTTGCGCACTATCACCGGATGAGTTCAAAAGAATCATATCCTGTGATACTGCAAAGCAAGCTTGGGATATTTTAGAAATGACACACGAAGGTACATCAATTGTCAAGAAATCTAAAGTCCAACTCCTCACAACTAAATTTGAAGAAATTCATATGGAGGAAAATGAAATGTTTATGGACTTTTACACTAGATTGAATGACATTGTGAACTCAATGTGGGGTCTGGGCGATAAGATCCTCTGAAAGTAAAGTATGTGCAAAAATACTACGCTCTCTTCCTGAACGGTTCAATTCAAAGGTAACCGCAATCCAGGAACTTCGTGATACGGATAATATGAAGGTAGAGGAATTAGTTGGTTCTTTACAAACCTATGAATTAAGTTTTAAAGCTCCTAAAGGCAAGTCTATTGCTTTGAAGTCATCTAAAAGTATTATTCAAGAAAATTCAGATTCAGAAAAGTCTGAAGATGATATGGCCCTTTTGGCGAAAAAGTTTTATAAGATTTTCAAAAGTAAGAAAAGAGTCGATTTTCAAAAGGGAAATGAAAAGAAACGTTCCAAACCTAAGTCTAAAACTTGGAAATCATTGAAAGATAGTCAATGCTACAACTGTCAAGAATATGGGCATTTAGCAAACAAATGTCCTAAAAAGGACAGATTCAAAAAGAAGGGTATGTTGGCTACTTGGGATGAATCGTCTGATTCTGAAGCCTCTTCTGAGTCAGAAAATTCAGAAACCGAGTCGGGCAATGAACTTAAGGCCCTTATGACTCTAGCCAAGTTTACTTTTTCCGATCACGATGATTCAACAAGTGAAGAAAATTTGGATAGTGATCATGAATATGATGAAGATCTTCAAGATGCTTACAATGCCTTATATAAGGAAAGTTGTAAAATTGCTGTCAAACTTAAACTTCAAAAAGAAAAGTTTTATAAACTTAAAGAATGTTTTGAAACTCTTATTTTAGAAAAATCTCAAATTTCAGATAGTTTTGAAAAGTCTAAGTGTGACCTAGAATTCAAAACCTCCCTAATTGAAAATTTGAAATCTGAAAATGAGAAACTTAAAAATGAAGTATCTTCTCTGTTGAGTTTGAAGGACACATGGAGATATGCCCAAGGCGATCCAAAATTAGAAAAATTGTTATCCGGATCAAGAAAATGTGGCGATCGATCCGGGTTGGGTTATGATAAAAACAAATCTCCAAAACAGAAGAATACTTCTTCCAATTTTGTGAAAGGAGAGACTTCTAACTCAAAAGGAAAAGATACTAGTCAAGTTTTTCTAAAAATACAAAAACTTTTCATAAACCCAAAAGCAGCTATGTAAATTTCAAAAATCAGATTCGAAACCCACTAGCTGAAAAAATTATTGATTTACTAAGGAGCTATTAAAATCTAATTCTGTAGGTCACTCCTACAACTATAAACATAAGAAGACCAATTATTCTCCTAAACCTAAAACTGTACTGAAATGGGTTCCTAAAGCTGTCTGTTTGGTTGCTCACACTGCTTTCAAAGCTACAAGCCATTCAAAATGGTACCTAGACAGTGGATGCTCCAGACATATGACAGGCGACAAAGCACTATTCACCGATCTTAAAGAAATGACTGATGGGTCAGTCACATTTGGTGATGGTAGCAACTGCAAGATAATTGGCAAAGGTACGGTCCAACTCTA
The DNA here is from genome assembly GCA_021015155.1 of Magnolia officinalis. Classification (NCBI taxonomy): domain Eukaryota; kingdom Viridiplantae; phylum Streptophyta; class Magnoliopsida; order Magnoliales; family Magnoliaceae; genus Magnolia; species Magnolia officinalis. The sequence continues at coordinate 60,059,936 of JAJHSJ010000004.1, forward strand.
TAACCTTCCCTTATTTAAAAATGTTTTATATGTTGAGGGTTTAAAACACAACCTGTTGAGCATATCTCAAATATGCGATAACAACCATAATGTTAAATTTTCTAATCAAGGTTGTGAAATAATAAATGAAAAGGGTTCTGTAATATTAACTGGTCGCAGAACTTCTGAGAACTGCTATATAGTAAGCGATAGTAGCTCATCTAAACAAACGTGTTACATGGTCCATACCGATGAGACAGAATTATGGCATAAACGCCTCGGACATGTACACTATCGAAATTTATACAGATTGAGCAAAGGTGAACTAATTAGAGGTCTACCTAAGATGCAAAAAGTAGACAAGATTTGTGGTGAATGCCAGTATGGTAAACAAACTAGGAGCTCTCACAAAAAGGTGAACTCCAATACCACCACAAGACCACTCGAGCTTCTCCACATGGATCTTATAGGACCAACAAGAACGGAAAGTCGAGGTGGCAAAAAATACATCTTAGTTATTGTAGATGATTATACAAGATTCACTTGGGTTTCATTCTTGAGAGACAAATCAGAAACCCTTGATGAAGTGAAAAAGATTATAAAACGGATTCAAACTGAAAAAAGTTCTCAAGTCAACAAGATCCGTAGTGATCATGGATCCGAATTCGAAAATAGCAGTTTTGAGAAATTCTGTAGCGATCAGGGAATATCGCATGAATTCTCTGCACCTAAAACTCCTCAACAAAATGGAATTGTCTAGAGAAAGAATAGAGTGCTTCAAGAAATGGGAAATGTTATGTTAAATAGCATGAAGCTCCCTAGGAATTTATGGGCTGAAGCAGTAAATACAGCCTGCTACATTATTAACCGTGTTTATATTTGTAAATCTAATAATAAAACGGCTTATGAAATGTGGTTTGAGAAAAAGCCTTCTGTCAAATATTTTCGAGTTTTTGGCAGTAAGTGTTATATTTTGCGTGATCGTGAAAATTTGGGAAAATTCGACACTAAAAGTGATAAAGGGATCTTTTTAGGGTATTCTTTAAACAGTCGTGCATATCGTGTTCTGAACAACAGGACCGGTGTGATTCAAGAGTCAATAAATGTTGTGATTGACGATTTTTTGAATACACCTGTTCCTAGTTCTGATAATGATGAAGTGCTTATACTTGAAAATCAAGAAACTTCACCAAGTGAACCTAATTCTGAATTTAGGACTGTTAAAGATCATCCAACTTCTCAAATACTTGGAAACCCTCTCACTGGTGTGCGCACTCGTAGACAATTAGAGGACATATGTAATTACGTATGCTTTACATCCCAGATTGAACCGGTTAACGTAAAAGAAGCACTTTCAGATGAAAACTGGATTCTTGCGATGCAAGAAGAGCTTAATCAGTTTGTCAGAAATGATGTTTGGTATCTTGTTCCTAGACCTAAAGATAAACATATTATTGGAACAAAATGGATTTTCAAAAACAAATCTGATGAACTTGAAATATTATTCGAAATAAAGCAAGACTAGTTGTACAGGGATATACACAAATTGAAGGTATTGACTATAATGAGACATTTGCCCCTGTAGCTCGTCTTGAATCAATCAGACTTTTTATCTCCATTGCATGTTTTAGAAAGATTAAAATTTATCAAATGGATGTAAAGAGTGCCTTTCTGAATGGTGATTTACATGAAGAGGTATATGTTGAACAACCAACAGGGTTTGAAGATCCTAAATTTACTGATCATGTGTATCGTCTTAAGAAGGCTCTCTATGGTCTGAAACAAGCTCCCAGAGCATGGTACGAAAAACTGACTAAGTTTTTACTAAGTCATAATTTTCAAATGGGATGTGTTGATAAGACACTCTTTGTTAAGAAGTATAACGATGATATTTTAATGGTTCAAATATATGTTGACGATATTATTTATGGATCAACCTGTACTAATATGACTGTTGAGTTTGCAGATTTGATGAAGTCTAAATTCGAAATGAGCATGGTTGGTGAATTAAACTATTTTCTAGGGTTGCAAGTAAAACAACAACCTAATGGAATTTTTATCTCTCAAACCAAATATGCTCAGGGCTTAATCAAGAAATTTGGATTTGAGAAAGGTAAAAACTTTGATACTCCTATGAGTACAACTTTGAGACTCTCAAAAGACTCTGCAGGTAATGATGTGGATCCTAAATTGTATCGTAGTTTGATTGGTAGTTTACTTTATCTGACTGCTAGTAGACCAGATATAGCCTTGAGTGTTGGTATTTGTGCTCGTTATCAATCAAATCCTAAAGAATCTCACTTAACTGCGGTTAAGCAGATTATGCGATATGTCGCAAGTTCTACTAAACTTGGTCTCTGGTATCCACATGAAACTAATGTTCAATTAGCCGGGTATGCAGACGCTGACTGGGCTGGAAACATTGATGATAGGAAATCAACCAGTGGTGGTTGTTTCTACATTGGAAATTGTCTTGTTTCTTGGTTTAGTAAGAAGCAAAGTTCTATATCGCTATCAACAGCTGAGGCTGAATACATTGCTGCTGGAAATGCATGTACTCAACTTGTTTGGATGAAACGAATGTTGAGCGATTATGGAATTACTCAGGATTCTATGATTTTATTTTGCGATAATTCCAGCGCAATAAATATCTCTAAAAATCCAGTTCAGCATTCACGTACTAAGCATATTGATATTAGATTTCATTACATTCGTGAATTAGTGGAAGAAAAGGTAATTTGTTTGGATTACATTCCAACCGAGACTCAACTTGCTGACATTTTCACTAAACCGCTCGACAAAAGCAGGTTTAATAAATTAAAGTTTGATCTCGGTATGAGCAATTTAAATTGAATTTGCATGATTTAGTGTATCATAATGTACATAAATTTGATGATTTATTTGCTTAAATTTGAAATTTATTTAAAAAAAAATTGCAAATTTTGAGTCGTACTCGACCAGTCGTGAGTGTACACGACCGGTCGTACTACGACCGGTCGAACACGTACACGACCGGTCGTGAAACTCGGGTTTTCACTTTATTTTGGGGATTTTGACTCATCTTCCTCATTTCTCTTTTCCCACCAACGGCTCTAGCTACGACCGGTCGAACCCACCTTCCTAGTTCTTCAAGGTTAGTGGTTCCTTTGCATTTTTATTATAGATTCTTGATATTAGTGTCTCAAATCACTCTTTTGTTGAATCTATTGGGTCATTTATTGCAAGATTGGAGTTTTATCTTGAAAAATCTGATCTATTAAAACCTCATTTTTTCTATCTTGCATCTTGTGGTTTCATTGAAATCCTCCATTAAAAATGGATGCTAGAGGTAAAAAGAAAACTACTAGAGGTCCATCTTCTTCTAGATCAACTTCTATTGTACAACGTCATCTTCGGTCTCCCGAAAATGATCCTCCGAATGTTCGGGATTTACGTATGCGAAATATTATTGTTGAGCGTCCGGTGAATGTAAATCACATTGCTTCATATGGTATTCTTACTCTGTTGGAATCTGTGGGATGGGATAACATCTTGCATTGGGGTGGACCTGCATACCAGTCCATTGCCCAATCCATGTTTGCATGTATCTGTGATTTTTCTATTGATAATTTAATTTTTAAAGTTGATACTCAAGAAGGTTTGTTTGTAGTGGATCGGCATTTGATTGCTGATATTATGGAAATACCTGTCAATGATGAGAGCATTCCAATTGGTATTTTACATGACAGTCTCTCTGAATCTGAACGTAGAATGCTTACTAGAGATCTATGTAACTTGGATGTTCATTGGACTCATAAAGGTCATGCACTTCCCTCAAGATTTTTGTTACCCAGACACAGAGTACTACATAGGATTTTCATCTCTAATCTTTATCCTCGTGCTGGCAATAAAACCGAACTTACTGCTTTTATGGTTCGTGTTTTGCATTCTGTCATCTCTGGTGCAAAAATTTGTTTACCTTCCTTAATTTGTCATTCCATTATTCTGTCTCGTCAACATCCTGGACATAGTGATATACCCTTTGGTTATTTGTTGACTATGCTAGCAAATCATATGCTCATTGCTATGCCTACTAGAGAAAAACCCATCTATCATCTCCCCTTCAATAATTCCCATCTTAACAAGATGACTTTAGAATTTACTGATGGTCAAGTGGATGCTGGTGGCGTTGGTGCTGAAGCAAGAGATGCTGGTCAAGCTAGTGATCCTACTGAAGACGTGAATATGGATGATTTGTTTGAAGAACTTGAGTCAGACTTCGCTGATGATCCTGATTTTCAGCCCTCTGATTTTGATGAGAGATTGAATTCCCTTCAAGAGCAAGTGGCTCAAATTCGTGTTACCCAAGATACGCAATTCTCTTATCTACGCAAATATATGAGGCGTATTGCTAAGGGTTTACACAAAATTGATCCTTCTAATCCTGCTCCATCCTCTGGTTCTGACTGAATGTTTTACTAAGTCTGTAATATTTGTTTTTAACTTTACATACTCACTGACTTTTTGAATTATGCACTAAAGTTTTCTTGAATCTATACTTTAACTGCTATATTCATTTTGATTGCTGCCCTTGTTCCTTTGTCATTTTGTGACAAAAAGGGGGAGAAGTTTTGGGAGTTCCTATTATCTATTACTCAGGGGGAGTTAAACAACATCTCAGAGTTAAACAACTTCTCAGGGGTACCTATTACTCTGGGGTAGGGGGAGTTAAACAACTTCTCAGGGGTACCTATTACTCTGGGGTAGTTATGTGAGAATGAAATATTTGACTTGCTTCTCTATATGAACTTATGGTGTGTATGCTTCTCTATTGTTCAACTTATTGTGAATATGTTGTGAGTAATATGTTGTGAGTATTTCATTTTAATTTGAAGTATTATTATTATTTGGATGTTTTGTCACAAATTTGCCAAAGGGGGAGATTGTAAGTGTTATGGTCTCATGCTCCTTTGGTTGTCAAATTTTGTGTGCCAAAAACATCTATCGGTGTTCTGTACTTGTATGATCATTTATTGGAATTCAAGACACCTCAAAAAGCTACATGTTGAAGCCCCAAAAAGCTACATGTTGAAGCCTCAAAAAAGCTACATGTTGAAGCCTCAAAAAAGCTACATGTTGAAGCCTCAAAATACTACATGATGAAGCCTCAAGAAGCTACAATGTTGAAGTTCAAATCTGAAGAAACAACGTATGAAGTAGTTCTATGTTGATCAAGATCTCAAGCCTGACAAGCCTGATATAATTCAATTTATCTACATTCGTTGAAAGGTTGAAGTTCAATGTCCATACGACATGGTTCAGGTTTGAATGACCTTAGGTTGACCCTTTAAGTAGGTCACTTTGGATACATTATTCAAATATTTAAAATACACAGGTTGGTCTATCTACGACCAGTCCTAGCTCTTGTTCGACCAGTCCTAGCATTGGTTCGACTAGTCCAAGAAATTCCACGACCAGTCCTAAGAAGTTGAAGATTTTTCAGAATTTTTGGTACGCCCACGACCAGTCCTGAAGGTCCTTCGACCGGTCGTAGGTGTGGCTTCGACTCGTCCACGACCAGTCGTGGAGCTACGACTTAAAGTCCAGCGACGAAATCACTGGTCCTACGACCAGTCGTAGATATCTACGACCAGTCGTAGGTGACCCACGACCAGCCGTAGGGTACTCACGACCAGTCGTAGAACGGCTTTCAAAGATCGCGCTTATTTTTTCAAAAATCTGTTAGAGCTACGACCAGTCGTAGGTTTCTAAGACCAGTCGTAGGAGCGATTTCTGCTTCTATAAATTGAACACGAAATTCAGAGTTTTCATAACTTCCACTCCCATTCAATTCAAGAATTTTCAAGTGATCACTCTGAGATAAGTTTGTGTTTATTTTAAGCTAGATTGTGCTTATTTAATATTCCTTTTTGCTAGCTTATTTAATTTGATTTTGTTTCTATATTCCAATCATATTTGAAAAGAGGAATTATCTTATTCCTTCTTCTTGGAATCAAAATCAAATTTAGCTACGCCCAACGAGTTAAATCTAAAATCAATTAGAACTTAGAACCTTATGAATGTGAGTATTGGAAATTGAACTTTAACATTCAAATCATCTACTCCGATTGGTTCTACCGGGCTGCTACGAAAAAGGAGAAATCCAGGTATTTTACAATTCTGTAAAATTCATTTGCTTTTGGTTTTGTTTGAGGTTGAACCAGAAAAATCTCATTGTATTGGTTGTCTGAGGAAAACCAGAAAACTCAGAAAAGAGGGGTTTTTGGATTGTGTAAGCCCAAGTGAAAAAGACACAATTGTAAAGGTTTTTGGTGAACCTGTGAAAACCTATTTGTTAGTGAACGCTAATATCCCCTGTGTGAGGATATTAGGAGTGGAGTAGCTTTTTGTGTGGCTGTTGGAAAACAGTTGGTGTACACACAAGCGAACCACTATAACTCTTTGACTTGTGGTTTGAATGCTTGCTTAATTTTCATATCTTTTATCATTTGATCTTGTGGAATGTACAAGGGGATGTGAATGTTGTAATTATTTACATTTCAAGCAAGTGTGGGGATTGTTGTAATAATTTAGATCTTACTTCTTCATTTAAATTCAATTCCTTGCTATTTCATTTACTTATATTAATATTGAGTTCTTGATCCAAAAGAGGTTCTAGAAATAAGGTTGTCCTACCATAAGCCCTTGTTAATTATGGTGTAAGGTTGTCCTTAGAACTGAATTTGAATCAATCTCTCGATATCTATTTATCAAGGTGATTTAAATTTAGCTTTGTGAATTGATTCAAGTTGTAAGGTTGTTGGTTTATTTTATTTCCGCTGAATTTTATTTTAATTTGGCATAGTCCTATTCACCCCCCCCCCCCTCTAGGACATATAGCTTGGCCTTTTCATCGGTACAAGTCGCCGGTTGTTAGGTCAAAGTATTTTGGTGAATCTCCTCTATTAAATATCGTTCTTTAAGTGTGGATGAGATTCTCAAATATCAAGCATTTACAGGATTCCAGCTCAATGATTTGCCAATAAATGAGCTGTTGGAAGATCCTTGAATGGTGGAGTTCATTCTTTAATCCAATCTATTGATTCTTTAATGATTGCATTTAAGAAAGGGTTAAAGGATGAAATCCCATGAGAAAAGGGATTTAAGATGGTAGGTAGTTTTCTTATTGTAATAACTCTCTTAAATCTTACTATTTTTCTCACTCAAAACTAAGAAACCAATCCTCTGAATATAGAGGCAAAAATCCCAACGGTAAAAAAATGGACAGATTTTGTCCACGTTCAATGTCATTGAAGTGCATTCGATGGCATTGGGATTTTCTCTAAAAATGCTTGGAGCTTCCAAGACAATCCCTTTTAATTGTTCAATGTCTTCAAAATTTGAATTTCGATGTCATCGAAGACAATTCAATGAAATCAAAGAGTTCAATATATTTTTTGTAAAACACTCTGGACAAATCTAGTCCATTTTTGATGTAATCGAACATACCTTTGATGTCATTGAAGGGAATTCAATGTCATCGAAGAGTTCATGATTTTCCACTTGACAAGTCAGGTACATGTTTGATGTTATCAAACATACATTCAATGTCATCGAATTTTGAAATTCGATGTCATCGAATGTAGTTTGAGTCATCGATCAGTTAAGTGATTTTCAACCTGAGCTTGATGGACATATGAGTGCTCATTTTCGATGTCATTGAGATAGGTTCGTTGTAATCGAAATTTGTTCCAGAATTTTGGTTTGGTTACTGGACAAAAGTGAGTCCTTTTTCAATGTCATAGAAACTTGTTCGATGACTAGAAAGTTGTAGAAAACCTGTGATTTTTTTAAATGTTCTTGCAACTTGGTTTTGTATTTTTCTAATCTTGCCAAGATGTTTTCCTAGTTGATTTTGGAAAATATTAAAACATTTTAAAGGGGATTATTATCGGAGGTGTTTCAATCATGAGATGTGAGGTTTAGTTTACCTTTAGAACTCATTGAACACTTCCACTTTGTTGAGTCTTCAACTTGTAGTATTCCATGTGGGGCTCACTGGACTCTATGACTCAACCGTCACATTAATTAACATACAAGGGCACTTTGAAAGATGATTTAAGGTCAGGGCCTTCCATAGTCCACATTGAGTAGTTCTAATGGTTTATAGGGTTGTCTAATTACAACCTAAAAATTGATTTTATAATCCGATGGTTGAATTAGGGAAATCAAGTATTAGAGCAATCGACGGAACATTGTGGACCTGATGAATGGTGGATCTCGTGATTCCAACTTCTAAATCTAAGATGAATGGTTAGATTGATCTATCTAAAAGATGGAAATCTGAAAACAATGCTAGATCATGTTTATTCATGAAATATTCTAAGTCGGTTTATGGATAAGCCTTCTCAGCCACACGTTGCTATTGCTCATGAGATTCTTTTCTATCTCAAGCAAACAACTAATCATGGTACATTACTCTCTTCTTCTAGTTCTCTTTAACTTAAGGAATTTCTTTTATTTTGATTGGGCTAGTTTCCTAGAAACTCATCTCTAGGTTACTGCATCATGTTGGGGGCACCTCCCATTTTATGGAAGTCCAAGAAATAGTCCACAGTCTCTCGCTCATCTGTTGAAGCTGAATACAATTCCATGACTACTGCATGTTGTGAGATAACTTGGCTTTCTTATCTTTTTCGTGATTTATAAATTCCACATCCAAAACCCGCTTTACTCTTTTGTGATAACGAGGCTTCTTTACACAACGCTATCAATCCCGTGTTCCATGAACGCAAATAATATATTGAAATTAATTGCCACACATTCGAGAAAATATTCAATCAGGACTCGTTTATACTGTTCATATTTAAACAAATCAACAACCTGTTGATATCTTTACCAAGCCCCTTGATGCTTCCTAATTTCATCATCTTATTCACAAGTTGGGTGTCCTCAACATTTACATGTCAACTTAAGGGAGAGTATTAATCAACTACAGCAATCACCATCTAGCTTATTATCCATCAAGGGCCCCAAAATCCCATAATTTCATTTTTGCCAATATCCATATTCAATGTATATTGTTCACCCTTCAATGTATATAATCACCATCAATATAGAGAAAATACAATACAAAAATTTATTTGTAAATTTTTTTATTTTTTATTTTTTTGTCAAAAAATACTCATGGATCAAAGAGTCATATATAGGGTTATCAATCATTTTTATCATGCATCTTACCTTTTAATGCAACGAAGTCAATATATTTTAAAATTTTTGTTGAAAGTATTGGTTAGCCTTTTCCAAGTTTAATATGTTCAAGGAATGAAAAAAAAAATAGTGGAAATTTTCTTAATGATGAGATTGAGGAAATTGAATAGTAGAATCCAAAATGAGGATAAGGAAAACCACTGTAGAAAACTAAAAACATAGAAAGCCATGAAAAAGTTATGTAGTCCATTGATTTTTTTTCTACCATTAAACTATCTATATAAATTGATTTGTTTTTCCTTTACCATTGTCCACACGACAACTATTCCTAGTGCGGTGTAAGACCTCGTCTATCCCCTACATTTTCTATGCCTATGTGTATGATGATCGACGCCCTTGACTAGACTTGGACTAGTTGTACATAGTGCACATGCTACTGACCGGAACCTCAAGACCTCAAAACCCTCACCATATCAACCGCCCTATCACCGCGGTCGCAGAGGTACCACTCATGCATCCATGAGATGCTCTGTTAGTGAGATAGTTGCAAACAGTCATTTGTGTATCATGTGTGCATGGCGCCGCACATTCCATTTCACACAAGTGTGCCACACTGTCACGCCCCTAAATCCGGTACCTAGGTATATTCGACCCCGATTCCGTATTCGAAGGTATGACTTATGTTTTGTATGTTTACATTTCATAATCCACACATATATTGACAAAATGATCACATTCATAAAATATAAAAATCCAAAAATTGAATAATCAAATATTTATTTAAAGAAGAATAAAATGTCCATGTTCCGACTATTCAAAATTACCATCAAACACATGTCATCGTCATGCTATCATACTATACTTAATGTTCATTATAACTTATTTAGAAAATGTTAAAGAACTGAAAAATAAATCTAAATATAAAGGCAATTCTCTTTAAGCTCCTCCATGAGATCTCGATCCTGAAATTTTAAAATCCTAACAGGGAAAGCTGCGAAGCCTAGTGAGTAATCTCAACACAGGTTTCAAAAATAACCTCATATAATTTGAATAAAATGCACTAAAAGATACAATATCTATTTAGGTAAAGCAACAAATGAGGAGATTAATAAACAAGATTTTTTTTCAGTGTAAATTCAAAGAAAAATGAATGAATGAATCAACATATGTTATACTCCATAATAACAAGTGCGGTTTATTCTGTTTAACACTAGGGCCAATTTACACCAGTTGGTCAACACCCGCGCCAATACAACACCTAGCCTGGCAATGGGAACCTTGTGCAATTGTTATTTGCCCCTTTGGTTGTCAAATTTTGTGGTGCCAAAAACACAATCTATGTGTGGTGTCAAAAACACAATCTATGTCTTGTGTAGCATGTTGGTTTGTATGTTCAAGTCACTGCATCAATGCTACAAGCTAAGAACGAAAGATCTACTTCAAGAAATTCAAGTTCAAGTTCCTTGGCTACTTCTGCAAGTTTCACAAGAGCTAAATCAAAAGGCATGTTCTTGTTTAAGTCTCAAGTACAATTCAAGACTAGAGTACAAGATGATGTCCAAACTTAAGAAGATCTCAAGTTCAAGCTACATCAGAGATCTCAAGCTTCACAATCTTCAAAGGTCAACCATCTTTATAAGAAGTGAAGACTCAATGTCTATGCTTCACATTTAAGGTTTGCATGACCTTAGTTTGACCTTAAGGTAGGTCATTTTGAATATATAATTCATATAGAATATTTTTATAAGTGTTTGGTCTGTTCTAAGACTAGTCCTGAACTCTATTTGACTAGTCCTAGAATTGGCTCGACCAATCCAAGAAATTTCAAGACCAGTCCTAAGTTGTTGCAAATTTTTTGGTTGAGCTTCGACCAGTCCTGGAGTCTACTCGACCGGTCGTGGGAACAGTGCCGACTCATTCACGATCAGTCCTGCAGCTACGACTCAAACTCCAGCAACCATTCTTAGTTTCTCACGACCAGTCGTGGGATGGTCACGACCAGTCGTGGAGGCCTCATAACCAGTCGTGGACACACTAAGACCAGTCGTAGAATGACTTTATCTGATCGTGCTTAAAATTTCAAAATGTAGTTTGACCTACGACCAGTCGTGGTAGCCACATGACTAGTCGAAGATGCGATTTCTGCAACTATAAATAGAACACCAATTTCATAGTTTTTCAAGAATCCAATTCACGTAAAATCAAGGCATCACTCTGAGATAAGTTTTTGTTAATTTAAACTATGCTGTGCATATTTCATATTCTCTTTTGTTAGCTTTATTTATTTGATTTTGTTTCTGCATTCCAATTTAAATTGAAAAGAGGAATTGTTGTATTCCTTCTTCTTGGAATCAAAATCAAATAGAGCTAGCCATTTGGTTTAATTTAAAATCAATTAGAACTTAGAACCATATCAAAGTGAGTATTGGACATTTGAACTTCTACTCCGATTGGTTCTTCCAAGAAAGGAGAAATCTAGGTATTTTACATTTATGTAAATCTTTTATGCTTTTGGTTTTTGTTTGAGGTAAGCCAGACAAATCTCAATCTTGTGATTATCGGAGGAGAGCCAGAAAACTCAGAGTGGGGTTTTTGAATTGTGTAAGCCCATTGACAGACACAATTGTGAAGGTTTTAGGTGAACCTGTGAAACCTATTTTCATAGTGAACGCTAATATCCCCTGTGTGAGGATATTAGGAGTGGAGTAGCAAGTTGTGTGGCTGTTGTTTAATAGTTGGTGTACACATAGGCGAACCATTATGATTCTTTCTGTTTGTGGTTTGAATGTTTATTTAATTTCTGTCTTTTATCATTCAAAGATGTGGAATGTATGTGTGGATGTGAATGTTGTAATATTTATATTTCAATTATTGTGGGAATGTTGTAATAGTCTAGAATTTAATTTCTTGTTATTTCCTTTATTTCTTTTCAGTTTGAGTTTTAATATTCAAATTGTTCTAGTAAGGTTGTCCTACCATAAACCCTTGGTTTTTATGGTGCAAGGTTGTCCTTAGAACAACATTGGTATCAACCTCCCTATTTTAGTGCTTTACATTTCAGTACTGTGATTTGTTGAAAGTTCTATCTTTCAAGGATATCTTATTCTTTTAAATTCTGCTGTTAAAGTTTTAATTTGGCATAGTCCTATTCACCCCCCCCCCCCCCCCTCTCTAGGACATATAACTAGGCCTTTTCAAGTGGTATCAAAGCCTAATAGCTTGTGTTTTAATTGTTATTATTGGGATTTATTTCATGAGTTAATCGATCTAAGCTATTGATATGATGTCAAATTTTGATAGCCTTTCAGTCACTAGGCCTCCACCATTTGATGGCTCCAATTATGCCTATTGGAAAGCCAGAATGAGGATTTTCCTCAAATCAATAGATAAGAGTGTGTGACAAGCCACAGTGACTGAATGGATCCCTCCTACCACTGAAGTGACTAGCATCGATGGATCAAAATCAATGAGAATATCATCATATTTTTCTTGGACCACACTTTAGAAAAGTGAGAGTATTACCAATGCAAAAGCACTAAATGCAATCACTTGCGCACTATCACTGGATGAGTTCAAAAGAATTATATCCTATGATACTACAAAGCAAGCTTGGGATATTTTAGAAATGACACACGAGGGTACATCAATTGTTAAAAAGTCTAAAGTTCATATCCTCACAACTAAATTTGAGGAAATACATATGGAGGAAAATGAAATGTTTATGGACTTTTATACAAGACTAAATGACATTATAAACTCTATGTGGGGTCTTGGCGATAAAATCCCAGAAAGTAAAGTTTTTGCAAAGATACTACGTCACTACCTGAACGGTTCAACTCAAAGGTGACTGCGATCCAGGAACTTTGTGATACGGACAATATGAGGGTAGAAGAATTAGTTGGGTCTTTACAAACCTATGAGTTAAACTTTAAAGCTTCTAAAGGTAAATCTATAGCCCTTAAGTCTTCCAAATGTATTTCTCAAGAAAATTCTGATTTTGAAAATTCTGAAGATGATATGACTCTCTTAACGAAAAAGTTTTATAAGATTTTCAAAAGTAAAAAGAGGGTTGACTTTCAAAAATCAGATGATAAGAAGAGATCTAAATCTAGATCTAAATCTTAGAAATCTTTGGAAGATAGTCAATGTTACAACTGCCAAGAATATGGGCATCTAGCAAACAAGTATCCTAAAAAGGACAAACCTAAAAAGAAAGGAATGTTGGCTACTTGGGATGAATCTTGTAGCACTAAAGCCTCTTCTGAATCAGAAGATTCTGAAACCGAGTCAGGCAATGAAGTCAAAGCCCTTATGACTCTAGCCAAGTTCACTTTTTCAGATCATGATGATTCAACTAGTGAAGAAAATCTGAATAGTGATCATGATAATGAAGAAGATCTTCAAGATGCTTATAATGCCCTATACAAGGAAAGTTGTAAGATTGCGGTGAAACTGAAGCTTCAAAAAGAAAGGTTTTCAGGGCTTAGAGAAAGATTTGAGTCTCTTATTTTAGAAAAATCTCATATTTCAGATTGTTTTGAAAAATGCAAATGTCATTTAGACTTCAAAACCACCCTTATTGAAAATCTGAAATCTGAAAATGATAAACTTAAACTTGAAGTCTCTTCCCTTTTGAGTTTATAGGATACATGGAGGTATGCCTAAGGTGATCCAAAATTAGAAAAACTTTTAACTGGATCAAGAAAATGTGGCGACCGATCCGATTTGGGCTACGATAAAAATATTCCTCTTAAACAGAAGAATATTCCTCCCAAGTTTGTGAAAGGAGAATCCTCTAAATCAAAAGAGAAAAGTTCAAGTCAAAAGTTTTCTAAAAATGTTAAAACTTTTCAATCTTTTAAACCTAAAGGTAATCATACCAATTACAAAAATCAAAACCGAAACCCTTTAGCTGAGAAAATAGTCGATCTACTTAAGGAGCTCTTAAAATCTAACTCAGTGGGTCAATCCTACAACATCTACAAACATAAGAAGACCAACCATACTCCTAAACCCAAAACAGTTATGAAATGGGTTCCTAAGGTTACCTACTTGGTTGCCCACACTGCATTCAAAGCAACAAGCCATACAAAATGGTACCTAGATAGTGGGTGCTCTAGGCATATGACAAGTAACAAGGCTTTATTCACCGACTATAAAGATATGACTGATGGATCAGTCACATTTGGTGATGGTAGCAACTGTAAGATTGTTGGCCAAGGTATGGTTCAACTCTATAACCTTCCCTTATTTAAGAATGTTTTATATGTTGAGGGACTAAAACACAACCTGTTAAGCATATCTCAAACATGCGATAACAATCACAGTGTGAACTTTTCTAATCGAGGTAGTGAAATTTTTAAACAAAAAGGGTTCGGTAATATTAACTGGTCGTAGGACTTCTGAAAACTGCTATATTGTAAGCGATGGTAGCTCATCTAATCAATCGTGCTACGTGGTCCATACCGATGAGATAGAATTATGGCATAAACGCCTTGGACATGTACATTACCGTAATTTATATTGATTGAGCAAATGAGAACTAATAAGAGGTCTACCTAAACTTCAAAAAGTAGACAAAATATGTGGTGAATGCCAGATTGGCAAACAAACTAGGAGTTCTCACAAAAAGGTGAACTCCAGTGCCACATCAAGACCACTCGAGCTACTCCACATGGATCTTGTAGGACCTACCAGGACGGAGAGTCGAGGTGGCAAAAAATACATATTGGTAATCATGGATGATTTTACCAGATTCACATGGGTAGCCTTCTTGAGGGATAAATAAGAAACCCTTGACAAAGTAAAAAGGATTCTCAAACGGATCCAAACTGAAAAAGGTTCTCAAGTTTGTAAGATCCGTAGTGATCATGGATCTGAGTTCGAGAATAACAGTTTTGAGAATTTTTGTAGTGATTAGGGAATATCGCATGAATTCTCTGTGCACAAAACACCACAACAAAATGAAATTGTAGAGAGGAAAAATAGAGTACTTCAAGAAATGGGAAATGTAATGCTGAATAGTATGAAGCTCCCTAGAAACCTTTGGGCTGAAGCCGTAAATACTGCATGCTATATTATCAACCTAGTTTATATTTGTAAATCTAATAATAAAACTGCCTATGAAATGTGGTTCGATAAAAAGCCCACTGTCAAATACTTTCGAGTTTTTGGCAACAAGTGCTATATTTTACATGACCGTGAATATCTGGGAAGTTTGACACTAAAAGTGATGAAGGTATCTTTTTAAGGTAATCTTTAAATAGTCGTACATATCGAGTGTTGAACAAAAGGACCGGTGTTATTCAAAAGTCCATCAATGTGGTCATTGACGATCACTTGAATACACCTGCCCTAAGTTTAGATAATGATGTTCTTTTAATTAACAAACCAGATACTTCATCAAATCAAACTAATTCTGAACTGAGGACTGTTAAAGATCATCCAACCACTCAAATTCTTCGAAACCCTCTCACTGGTGTGCGCACTCGTAGACAAATAGAAGACATATGTAATTATGTGTGCTTTACATCCCAGATTGAACCTGCTAATGTAAAAGAAGCTCTTTCTGATGAAAACTGGATAGTTGCTATGCAGGAAGAACTTAATCAATTTGTTCGAAATGATGTCTGGAATCTTGTTCCTAGACCTAAAGATAAACATATTATCGGAACAAAGTGAATTTTCAAAAATAAGTCTGATGAACTTAGTAATATTATTCGAAACAAGGCAAGACTGGTTGTACAAGGGTATATTCAAATAGAAGGCATTGATAAACCTTTACCCCAGTTGCTCGCCTTAAATCAATCAGACTATTCATATTCATTGCTTGCTTTAGAAAATTTAGAATTTATCAAATGGATGTAGAGAGTGTTTTCTTAAATGGTGATCTACATGAAGAAGTGTATGTGGAACAACCAACAGGTTTTGAAGGCCCTAAGAACATTGATCATGCCTATCGCCTTAAAAAGAATCTCTATGGTTTGAAACAAGCTCCCAGGGCATGGTACGAAAAATTGACTAAGTTTTTACTAAGTCATAATTTTTTAATGGGAAGTGTTGATAAAACTCTGTTTTTTAAGAAACATAACGATCATATCTTAATGGTTCAAATCTATGTTGATCATATTATTTGTGGATCTACCTGTGCTAACATGACTGCTGAGTTTGCAGATTTAATGAAATCTAAGTTTGAAATGAGCATGGTTAGGGAATTGAATTATTTCCTAGGGTTGCAAGTAAAATAACAACCTGATGGCATTTTTATTTCTCAAACCAAATATGCTTTGAACTTGATTAAAAATTTCAGATTTGAGAATGGTAAGAATTTTGATACTCCTATGAGCACAACCTTAAGACTCTCAAAAGACTCTACAGGTAAAAATGTAGATCATAAACTATATCATAGCATGATTGGCAGTTTACTTTACTTAACTGTAAGTAGACCTGATATTGCCTTAAGTGTTAGTATTTGTGCTAGATATCAGTCTAATCCTAAAAAATCTCATCTAACTGTTGTTAAGCGGATTATGTGATATGTCGCAAGTTCTGTTAATTTGGGTCTCTGGTATCCATACGATACTAGTGTTCAATTGGCTGGATATTCAGATGCTGATTGGGCTGGTAATATCGATGATAGAAAGTCAACTAGTGGTAGTTGTTTCTATATCGAAAATTGTTTAGTTTCTTGGTTTAGCAAGAAGCAAAGTTTTATATCGCTCTCCACTGCTGAGGTTGAATACATTGCAGCTGGAAATGCATGTACTCAGCTTGTTTGGATGAAACGTATGTTATGCGATTATGGAATTGCACAAGAATCAATGATATTATATTATGATAATTCCAGTGTTATAAATATTTCAAAAAATCCAATTCAGCATTCACGTACCAAGCATATGACATTAGGTATCATTACATTCGTGAATTAGTGGAAGAAAAAATAATCTCTTTAGATTACATTCCGACCGAGACTCAACTTGCTGACATTTTCACTAAACCGCTCGACAAAAGCAGGTTTAATAAATTGAAATTTGATCTTGGTATGTGTAATTTAAATTGATTATTCATGCATATGTGTGTCATAGTGTATATAGATTTGATAATTTATTAGTTTAAATTTCAAAATTTTTTTAATGAAAAATGCATATTTTTGTCGGTATTCAACCAGTCGAGGAAGTGCTCGACCAGTCGTGGTACAACTGGTCGAGAACGGTCCTCGACCAATCGTGTAGCGCGCTGGTGTTCACTCCTCAAGTATAGGGTTGTGATGTAGTAATAAACTCGGTAAGACCGAGGTCGAATCCCAAGGGACTAGAACTTGTACGTTATTTGAAACTAGGTAGAAATAGAACTAGCCTAAGATGAAATCTAAATCAATTGAATTTGAAGGAATAATGGTGAAATATTAAATTAAAACTTAAAGAATTCAAAGGAAGGAAACTAGGGTACCAAGGATCCACTTGTAGCAATTGGGAAGCTACCTTGCAATGATTCAAGGACACAACTGGAATCAGAGTCTTATCCTATCCAATTGGTGAGAAGAGATTTGTCAGATCTCTTAACTTCTCATGGATCTAACCATCAATAGACAAGAGTGGTGAAGATTTGGAAGTGATTCCGTCACCTAACCATGCCTAGGAGACTATGGCAAACAACAACAATTTACCAATCTCACAGCCAATTACAAGAGAATTGTGAAAGTTAGGAAGGGTTCCATCACCCAACCATGCCCAGGAGACAATGGTGGACAACAGGGCATCCTAAGTTCATAATCTCATAATGAAAAGAACATACTCAACGCTATTGCAGATCTACTATAATTTGAGTCACAATAAACCATTAAAAACTAAAAGTATTCCTTAATAATCAAGCTAGAATCCATAAGAATTCAATAATCATGAATCAAAGCAAGCTACCTTCCTAATCATGCTACAAGCTTCACCTCTTAGACCTAGCTAAGAGGTTTAGCCTAGAAACATGATTAGGCTAAATCCCTTAACAAAAACCATAAAATAAAAATAAAAATAAAAAACTACAAACTATACTCTCCCTCTTGTGCACGTCCAGCCCAGGATCAGAAAAAAAGATCCTCTCGTCCTCTCTCTCTCTCTCTCTTTCTTATAGTGGGGCGGTCGAAGGCTGTCGGTTTCCGCACTCCTGTATACAGAATTTTCTTCACAAAGAGGTTACATAGCCGAGAGTCGCTGCGGAAACCTTCTTTACGCATCAGGGTCAGGTACGAATCAGAACCAGCAACCATTCTTCCTTCCTTTCCTTTAAAAAGACTTCGTCCCCTGGGACGTTTTTGCTTGATCTATAAGATGGATGGCCTGGATTAGCCATCTGATCAATGATGGTGGCCCACCTGGATCGACTGCAGATCATATACGCAAATAGAGTCTGCGCACCCATGCTCTGTGACGTAGGTGCCCATGATCATTGGTGGTTTCAAAATCCACACCGTCTGTTAGTCTCCTCTCCAAAAACTGTTCAGAGATGATCGGTTTTGGATCGTCTTTGCTGCAGCCCACCTTGATTGATCATTTTGCCATCCAACCTGCATTTGAACGGTATTTTCCTGTGTGTGCGAGCATGGATTTGGAAAAACCTCCTGTGTATGGTCTATTTGACCTTCTGGAACGAATGGACGGTCCGGATTGATCGCTTGATCGAAGGTGGTGGCCCACTAGAAATTAGTTGCAACTCTCTGTTCATGCACAGAATTTGAATCCGAGCGGGATTCTGCGGGGCATTGGTTGCTGACCGGTTTGACCGGATATGGTGCACCGCGTGTACTGCTCTGGTGGTGTGCGCGTGCACTACAGGATGGGGTCCACTGTGATGAATCTTGGAAATTCATTTCGTTCATCCACTTCCCAAGATAATTTAAATGGTTGAGTCCAAAATTGAGGCA
Organism: Magnolia officinalis; assembly: GCA_021015155.1. NCBI lineage: Eukaryota > Viridiplantae > Streptophyta > Magnoliopsida > Magnoliales > Magnoliaceae > Magnolia > Magnolia officinalis. Next base: position 60,079,017 of record JAJHSJ010000004.1, read on the forward strand.
TATCTAGAGGTCAGGTGGGCCCCACTTAAGGATTTAAGGGGCTGATCTATCCATTGGGCCACTTCTACAGGGATCTGATGGGTCAAATTTGACATGTATGGTTCATTTATAGTCCTCGGGTCATGTATGAAGTTTCGAATCGAACGGATGGTGAGAACCTTGTGATCTTGCATTCTGGACCAATTTCAGGCCACTTGAGCTTCAGTTTCTCGATTTTCTCGGATCTTTGGTATGCACATCCGTCGATCTTGGTCCCCTGGGGTCTGTCCCTTGTCGTGGTGACTTTAGAGCATCAAATCCATGCTTTTAGCATTTTTTTTCAGTTCACGCTTATAAATCCACCTTGCAACATAAACATGATTAAAGTAGGGCATTAAATGGTATCACGTTCATAAAATCAGGTGATAACCGGGGTCTAATATGCGATATTTGACCATCAACAGCTGAACCTTTTTAATTTGGGGGAAAATCTCATCTTCCCCATTTCCTATTTCTTCTCCAACGGGCATAAGCACGACCAGTCGTACCCAACCGTTTGATTCATCAAGGTTAGTACATTTTTTTTGTCAATCTTGTAGATTCAAGTTCTATTCTCTTCATTCTTGTCATTTGAGTACTTGATTTCAAGCTTTGTTGAGATTTTGGAATTTTTCTACTCCATTTGCTAATCTTAGAAAACCCATCTCTACTTCCTTTATGGTTCGAGTTTTGCATTTTATCATCACTGGTACTAAAGTCTATCTGCTTTCTTTCATATGTCATTTCATCATTCAATTTCATCTCCATCCAGGACACAATGATATTCCATTTGCTTACCTTATGATTGTGTTAGCTACTCACATGTTAGTTGCTATGCCTGTCGGAGAGGCTCCTATTTATCATCTTTTGTTTAATAATTCTAATTTAAATAAGATGAAGTTGGAACTGGCACCTGGTCAAAGAGATGTGGGTTGTAAGACCCGTATCCTAGTTCGTACTGTTCCGATGAATCCTGCGATTATTTCCGTCGAAGTCCGGCAATCCACGACTGATAATCGACGTTGCGATCGATCGTAAGTCGTATCCTTTAGATTCGAGTCGGTTTAATCCGAGACCTGTATCAGTGCGACCGCACCGTCGCTGCGGTTCCAACACCGCGTCTCGTGCGTCAATCCGACGCTTAGATCATAAGATGTGGACCGTGCATTATAATGACTGTGGACCGCACATTGCGGGACCCACCCATCCCATGTGGCACCAATCCCTAGGTAATTATGAGGGTGATGGATGACATCACCCTAAGCTATAGCCACCCTACACCCCTAGCCTAAGCTATAGCCACCCTACACCCCTAGCCTAAACTATAGCCACCCTACACCCCTAGCCCTCTTACAAGCATTTAATGCTAGCCACCCTCTCTCTTACACCACCTACCCACATCCATCACTCACCTCACATCACCCATCACTCACACCATCACTCACATCTCTCCTTATCTCTCTCTCTCTCTTTCTCATTTCTCCACAATTCCAAGCAAGGAAAAACCCCAAGTTGGAAGCTCTTCCCATGGAGAGAAAAATGTATGTGTGAGGCCCACCTTTCCCTTCCCAAAACCTCTCATCCTAACCCTTGATTTCCCATCTCCACCGTCAAAGAGGAGCACAAGGGGGGTAGCGTTCCAATGGACCGAAGAGATCAACCGGTGGGTGCTCCTATAGGTGTAGATTCTTGTTTTGATAATGGGCCAAGTGAGGCCTACCAATCAATGGTATGGATCTCATTTTGGACCCTAAATGTGGCCAATGGTCCACTTTGATTTCAAGATCAATCCATGATGGGGCCATTCTCCATGGACCCCATCATGATGTTTACTTTCCTTGCATAACATGGCCATTTAGACCATCCATTTCGGTGGAGAACGGATCTCCACCGTTGATTTTGATCGGTGGGCCCATATGAAATGGGACCCACTTAATGTATGTTGTAGATCATGTAACGGAGGGCCCATATGAAATGGGACCCACTTAATGTATGTTGTAGATCATGTAACGGAGGGCCCATAATATCGGGGTCCCTCCATCACACGTGTGTCCCACTTTCTCTCTCTCTCTCTCTTTCATTTTTCTTTTCTTGTGATGTTATGATTGTGTGGCCCACTTGAATGGACCCCACAATGGAGCATGTATTGGATCCAAACCATCTAAAGGTGGGGCCCACTTTACATATGTATGGTGACCACACCACATCCCCATGTGGTGGCCCACCTAGGAAGGGCCCACCTCAAAGGCGTTGCACGCCCAAACAATCAAACAAAAAAAAGAAGAAGAAAAGAGAGTCCAGGGACTCTCTGGACGTTTTAAAACTAAATACAAATATCAGCCTTTTCTAAGGCATTGGAAGTGGGTGCTCATGTAGGCCCCACCTTGATGTATGTAGATGGTCCACGCCGTCCATTCTATTCTCCCGCCCATTTTAGGCGTTGAGTCAAACGATGAGGCTGATCCGATAATCGAGTGGGCCTTACCATAGGAAACAGTGGTCTTTGCCGTTAAAACTTTGGAAAATGATTGCTGGGGTCCACGTGGAGCTTGGACCCACATTAAATTTAGTTTGGACACTTAATTTTGTGGGACACATACAATGGACGGGGTAGATCTGGTTAATGTGAGTCCCACCTAGAATAACAATTTTTTTTTACATTTGAGAAAAAGGTGGCAGGAACCTTGCTGCCATGACGTAACAAAAAAGGGTGGTCCCCATTGGCCCTAGTTGTGGACCCCACCATGATGTATATTTTGTATTCACACCGTCCATGAGGTGGACCACCCCCTGAGGTGGATCCCCTCCAAAAATAAGCTCGATCCAACGCTCAGGTGGCCCACACCAGAGGAAACAGTGTGAATTGAACATATACCATTGAAACCCACTTGGGTCCACAGAAGTTTTGGATCAAGCTGAAATTTGTTTTCACCCTCCATCTGGGTATGCGTGACCTTATGGGCAGGTTGGATGGAAAATAAACATTACGGTGGGCCCCACATGGGACCCACAATGATGCATGTGTTTATTACCACCGTCCGCCTGGACGGTGGTACCCACTGTGATGTTTTGTTTCCAAAACCCACCGTCCAGGGGACGGTGGGCGTGTGGGGTGTGCACGTGTGTGTGCATACGTGTGGGGGTGTGCACGTGTGTGTGCACGTGTGTGGGTGGGTGCATGCGTGTGTGTGTGTGAGTGTGTGATGTATATATATATGTATGTATATATATATATATATATATATATATATATATATATATATAATATATATATATATATATATATATATATATATATATATATGTCTATATATTATCATCTATAATATTGTATATATATATTATATTTATATTATTTATATTATAAGGGATGGTGGGCCTTCATGTGGGCCCCACCATGATACTTGTGTTGCATCCAAACAGTCCACCATTTGGCAAGCTTGTATTAAGGCTTGGGGCTAAAAATAAGATAGATCTATTTATCATGTGGACCACACTGTATTGTGACGATTGAACGTCCACCATTAGACCCTTGGGCCACCAAGTTCTTGGTGACCCTATGAACAGATTGTATGAGAAATAAATGTTATGATGGGCCCTAGGAATTTTAATGGTGGAAATCATCATCACCACTTGTATTTCGGTGTGGCCCACCTTGGTATACATGCAAGGCCGTTGTTGAGGCCCACCTAGATGTGTATTTATGGCCGTTTTTGAGGCCCACCTTGATGTATATATGGCCATGGGTTTAGGCCCATTCAATGTATTTGAGGCCCATGTTACAAGGCCCATTGTGATGTATTCAAAGGCCCGTGGGATATGGCCCATTGCAATGTACATAAGCCCCTTTTGATGTGGCCCACTTGACTTACAAAAAGCCCATATGATGCGGCCCATTTGATGAATATAAGGCCCATGGGTCGAGGCCCAACAGGGTGTTCTTAGGGTCCATTGTAATGAGGGATTCCTCCATAGTGTGTGTAATAATGTTTGATGACAGGTTATGCCTTAGGAGAAATGTTGGTTTGACGTCCACGTTGTAAGAATAATGTTGGTTAAATGTCCGCATTATAACTCTCCCTAGGGCCCATTAGTAGGCCCACATTTGTTGATAGTTCACCACTTTATAACATGCTTAGTATAGCTCCATGATTCATACCCATACGCATCATATGTATGCTTGATATGAGTAGTGACTGAGCATAGCATACGCCATTGGGCAGACCACTTAGGGGACTCCTTATGAGGCGGAGTGCCCCACATTATCGCATTGTACGTGCATGGATTGCTGCATGATTTGACGGTGTGATTCATGCATCTCGCATATGTGTGACTTGATCACTGCACGCCCTAGCGACATCAGGGCCGTGGCTCCACAGGCACATCGTGGATGGCCGTATTGGATACCGGAAATACTTTGTTCTAGCATTGTGGGCACTTAGGATGTCCTTGGGTGAAAATCCCAGAACCTTTTTGGTACCAGGAGATGCTCCAACGTCTAGACCGAGTGGATACACGAGCGCCCGAGTGCCGAATACCAGTAGGCCGCGTCTCCCACTGTGTCGTGGTCGGTTGGAAGGGGGTGTGGCCTTATCCGCCTGAGTGAGGGGGCTATAAGCTAGGCTGAGTTTGACCAGCTCGCAAATGAGTCCGCTATCGACGAGCCGGGTAGGTATTGGCAGACTACTGGTCAGGCGGATAGTGTGGTCTCTTCCACTTGCTTGACTGTGCAGCTAGGGAGGAGGCAGTCAGTGTGACGTGTATTAGACCCCGGTGATATCCAGAGAGGAACTATACTGATATGTGTACTTATGAGTACTGGCACGCTTGCTTTGCATCTCGCATATGACATTTGGCTACATAGGCCTCGCATCGCATGGTCTTGGTATGACCGACAGCATTCATGCCTTGCATTACATAGCTTTAGTATAGCTGATAGCATTTATGGACTTACCGCATATTTCCGCATTACTCTGATATTGTACACTTGGCACTCGCCTTACACACACTTCCACCACCCTCTAAGCTTTTGTAAGCTTATGCACGATAGATGCGTGCAGGTGGCGTTAGGTTGCAGCAGCGTTGAGCTCGGAGCGTGTAGCAGTCTTCTGGAGTTTTCTTTTGGAGTTCTCTTTGATATCATCATATTGTATTTCCCTTCCCGCATTGTACTTAAAAGTTTTTGATATAGTGGATATGTGGTGTTGTTGTTTTGTGGCTTGGTTATGCTTGTGGTTATGCTCCATTACAAAAAAAAAATTCATGCTGAAAATCCTCCTTGTAGGATCCCAGGATCGGAATCTGGCGTATGGGCGCTGGGAGCCGAGAATGGGGTACTACGGAGGCTGTCGGCGCCGGATTCGGCGATCGGGAATTTTGTGAGCCCGGTTTCCGAGTTTGGGGCGTGACATGGGTGGTGATGGTGATTCAGCTGGTTAATGATATGTGACTTTGAATTTGCTTATTTTTACTTGCATATCTTAACTCATTATTCCTTTCTCTACTCTCTTATTGGTCTTCCACTATCATTTCTTTCTTTCTTCCTTTGTCATATTGTGACAAAAAGGGGGAGAATAATTTAATGGTTATATGGATTGTGGGAGAGAATATGGATTGTGGGGGAGTAGAGTAAGTTTTTTTTTTTTTTTTTTTTATGAAGGATTTATGTTTACTACTCAGGGGGAGTAAGTAATGAAGATTTTGTGAATGACAACTGGTGCATGATTCTTTGTGTTCATAATGATCATATTCTTGTTAAGTGTGTTTTGTCACAAATTTGACAAAAGGGGAGATTGTAAGTGCAATTGTTAATTGCCCCTTTGGTTGTCAAATTTTGTGGTGTCAAAAGCACAATCTATGTGTGGTGTCAAAAACACAATCTATGTCATGTCTAGCATGTTGGTTTGTATGTTCAAGTCACTGCATCAATGCTACAAGCTAAGAACGGAAGATCTGCTTCAAGAAATTCAAGTTCAAGTTCCTTGGCTACTTCTGCAAGTTTCACAAGAGCTACATCAAAAGGCATGTTCTTGTTCAAGTCTCAAGTATAACTCAAGACTAGAGTACAAGATGATGTCCAAACTTAAGAAGATCTCAAGTTCAAGCTACATCAAAGATCTCAAGCTTCACAATCTTCAAAGGTCAACCATCTTTATAAGAAGTGAAGACTCAATGTTTATGCTTCACATTTAAGGTTTGCATGACCTTAGTTTGACCTTAAGGTAGGTCATTCTGAATACATAATCAATATAGAATATTTTTATAAGTGTTTGGTCTGTTCTAAGACCAGTCCTGAACTCTATTTGACTAGTCCTAGAATTGGCTCAACCAATCCAAGAAATTTCAAGACCAGTCCTAAGTTGTTGCAAATTTTAAGAATTTTTTGGTTGAGCTTCGACCAGTCCTGAAGTCTACTCAACCAGTCACGGGAACATTGCCGACTCATTCACAATCAGTCCTGCAGCTACGACTCAAACTCCAGCAATCATTCTTGGTTTCTCACGACCAGTTGTGGACACACTAAGACCAGTCGTAGAATGACTTTATCTGATCGTGCTTAAAATTTCAAAATGTAGTCGACTTACGACCAGTCGTGGTGGCCACATGACTAGTCGAAGATGCGATTTCTGCAACTATAAATAGAACACGAATTTCATAGTTTTTCAAGAATCCAATTCACATAAAATCAAGGCATCACTCTGAGATAAGTTTGTGTTAATTTAAACTATGTTGTGTATATTTCATATTCTCTTTTGTTAGCTTTATTTATTTGATTTTGTTTTTGCATTCCAATTTAAATTGAAAAGAGGAATTACTGTATTCCTTCTTCTTGGAATCAAAATCAAATAGAGCTAGCCATTTGGTTTAATTTAAAATCAATTAGAACTTAGAACCATATCAAAGTGAGTATTGGACATTTGAACTTCTATATTCGAACTTCTACTCCGATTGGTTCTTCCAGGCTGCTACAAAAGGAGAAATCTAGGTATTTTACATTTATGTAAATCTTTTATGCTTTTGGTTTTTGTTTGAGGTTAAGCCAGAAAAATCTCAATCTTGTGGTTATCTGAGGAGAGCTAGAAAACTCAGAAGTAAGGTTTTTGAATTGTGTAAGCCCATTTGAAAGACACAATTGTGAAGGTTTTAGGTGAACCTGTGAAACCTATTTTCATAGTGAATGCTGATATCCCCTATGTGAGGATATTAGGAGTGGAGTAGCAAGTTGTGTGGCTGTTGTTTAACAGTTGGTGTACACACAGGTGAACCACTATAATTCTTTATGTTTTGTGGTTTGAATGTTTATTTAATTTCTTTCTTTTATCATTCAAAGCTGTGGAATGTATGTGTGGATGTGAATGTTATAATATTTACATTTCAAGCATTGTGGAAATGTTGTAATAGTCTACTATTTACATTTCAAGCGTTGTGGAAATGTTGTAATAGTCTAGAATTTAATTTCTTGCTATTTCCTTTATTTCCTTTCAGTTTGACTTTTGATATTCAAATTGTTCTAGTAAGGTTGTCTTGCCATAAACCCTTGGTTTTTATGGTGCAAGGTTGTCCTTAGAACAACATTGGTATCAACCTCCCTATTTTAGTGCTTTACATTTTAGTACTGTGATTTGCTTAAAGTTCTATCTTTCAAGGCTATGTTGTTCTTTTAAATTCTACTGTTAAAGTTTTAATTTGGCATAGTCCTATCTACCCCCCCCCCCCCCCCCCCCCCCCCCCCCCAGGACATATAGCTAGGCCTTTTCAAACCTCTTGCATGACATGCTCACCCATCCAAAGGGTACTTGGTGAGGGACCCATTTCTACGTTAGCTGGTCAGACTACTACCCTACCGAACCTGATAGTGGGAACCTTTTGCAATCCTGACATGCTCACCCACTCAAAGGGTACGGTAGAGGTTCCAAAAGATACTAGTTACGTTTTTGGGACTTTCAACCCAAGGGTCTTGATCACCCCACCTATTTATGCTTTAGGGATTTTCAACCCAGAGGACTTGATTGCCCCACCTATTTTCTGGTGTTTCAAAAACTGTTCGGAGGATATATATATATATATATATATATATATATATATATATATAAAATTTTTTCTTAAAATTACAAAAAAATAATAATAAAAGAATTATTAATGTATGGGTAAACAATAATCTAAATTTAAAGTTGATTCAAGGCTTGGTAATTAAAATAAAGAGAACTACAAAAATCATGTTAAATAAACACGATAAACTATGAATCAAATGAATAAATCAATAAGAGAAAAATGCACATTTATTGAATTATTTGCATAAAAATAAAAATAAAAGGAAAACATGTGGAATTTATTATAAGTATAAAAATAATAAAGAAAAATTATCAAGTGAGAACAAACTCACTTTTTTCTTAAAAAGGTATTTTCTTTTCTTTTCTTTTAATTTTCTTTTCTTCCTCTCTTCCATTTTCTCTCTCCTCCTTTTCTTTCTTCCTTTTTCTCTCTCTTCTTTCTCTCCATCTTTCCAACGTAAATAACTAGCAACTCTCTTTTTCTGTTTTTTTTTTCTTTTTTTTTTTCTCTCTTCCCTCTCTCTCCTCTCTCTCTCCTCACTCTTCTCACGTCCCTACCCTTGCTCTTTATCTCTCCTCACGTCACACACTTCCTCACTTCTCACACTCACATCTTGGTGTAGACGACCCTCTTCTTTATAGTGTTGTTTTAGACACGTGCATTGAAGCAACTCTCACCTTTATTGCTACCGTTTTCATTTTCTTTTTGCCATGTTTTTTTTTCATTTATAGTCAGTTGTTGTCTAGTGTATACATGCACCATGCATTTCACAACTACCACGTGTGTGCCACTTGCATTTGTCAAATGTGTGCGCATGCCACACATGTGTAAGTGTGTGCTGCATGCATGTGCCGCATGTGTGTGCATGTGTATGGACATGAGGTGCTTATAATGCATACATGGGCCACTTGTGTGTCTCATGAGAGGTATGCATGTGATGTGTTTGGTGTATGTGTGTAGTTGTGATGTATTCAATGGTGCATAAGTGTATGATGTAGATGGATGGATGGATTAATGGTCCTGAAATTTTCCTTCATCTCCTTGTCCAATGGTAACCTTCATAACTCCCTCTTCAGTGGTCAAATTTAGACTATTTTGAACTCAATGGAATGGTAACTTGACAAGCTACCAAATGGGACCGGAATTGGCTAATTTCGAGACCGTTCGATATCCCAAAAGCACGTTGGAAATCTTCGTTCGTCATTTTGTAATTTGGATTGCTAATCTTTCCAAATCACGTGATCCAACGGAGATGCTCTTAACTCCCTCGTTTGATGTCGGATTGAGTCAATTTTTAGTCATCTGAAAGGTATTTTAGTGCTCTTTCATTCTTGATTAGAATCGTCGTATTCCGAGACCATTTGGGCATCCGTAATTGGGATCGCAGTCGTCGGTCCTGAATTTTTCCTTCATCTCCTTATCCAATAGTAACCTTCATAACACCCTCTTCAGTGGTTGAATTTAGACTATTTTGAGATCATTGGAATGGTAATTTGACAAGCTACCAAATAGGACTAGAAATGGCTAATTTTGAGACCATTCGATATCCCAAAAGCACGTTGGAACTCTTCGATCGTCATTTTACAATTTGGATTGTTAATCTTTTCAAATCGCACGATCCAACGGAGATGCTCATAACTCCCTCGTTTGATGTCGGATTGGGTCGATTTTTGGTCATCTGAAAGGTACTTTAGTGCTCTTTCATTCCTGACTAGAATCATCGTATTCTGAGACCATTTGGGCATCCGTAAGTGGGATCGCAGTCGTCGATCCTGAATTTTTCCTTCATCTCCTTGTCCAATAGTAAGCTTCATAACTCCCTCTTCAGTGGTTGAATTTACACTAACGTATGACCGCTGATCTGAGACAGGCTCTCCGCGGTCGATTGGCTTATCCAATTGCACCGAAATTATGTCCTAGTATGGATCCATTGTTAGGGAGCATACTTTATGACGTAGATGAGTCGTGGGCCTCCCTGAGAGCCCTGTTCGTCAGAAACGGCCGCCCATAGGGTATAAACAATATATAAGGTGCCCTGGGGTCATTTGCACCCCATCTAGGGCTATAAATAACTTCCCACACACCCCCTCTCTCACAAATACGAATTTCAAACCCTAGATAGAGAAAGAGAAGAGGAAAGAGAGAAAAGAGGAAAGAGATAAGGACTTTGGGAGATCGGTGCAGAAACCTTTTTCCACGAATCCACACGCCAAATCAGCGGCTCGTTGCGCTACCAAAATCCTAAACATTGCGAAGATACACATAATGATTTGGTTGCACACCACCAGCCGAAGTGGATAGTGGATAGATGAATGAATGAGTTAAGTACTGAGTATGCAACTGCTGCACAGTAGCCTATCAACCACTGGTAGCTCGTCCAGGCCATTAGGCCCCACCCACATCAGTATTCGCCCACGTGTGCCAGGCCACGTGAGCAACAGTGACGGGATGTGATCATATCAATACCGTACATCTCTGGGATCATCACCGGGTCTAGTACAATGTTGTCAGCTATACCAAGGCTATGCAATGTAAGTCATGAATGCTATCTGCCATATCAAGGCTATGCGATGGAAGGCATGAATGCTATCTGCCATATCAAGGCTATGCAATGTAAGGCATGAATGCTATCGACTACACCAAGGCCATACGATGCAATGCAAGGCCTACATAGCCAATGTCATATGCAAGATGCAGGTCAAGCATACCAATCCACATATCAATCCAGCTCATCTCTAGAGCATCATATATCAGTACAATTCTATCTGAATAATCACCGAAGTCTAATATACTATACACCACATTGCCACCCTATACTAGACACACAACCGTGCAAGCAAAAGAGACGTCACTACCCGCCTGACTAGTAGTTTGCCAGTATCTACCCCTACCCTCAGGCGGGTAAGGCCACACCCCCTTCCAACCGACCACAACACAGTGGGAGACACGGCCTCCTGGTATTCGGCCCTCATGCGCTCATACGTCCACTCGGTCTAGGCATTGGAGCATCCTCCATGGTACTATAAGGGTTTGGGGACTTTCACGCCAGGACATCCTTCGGTTCCCTGTGCTTAACAAGAATTTCCAGTGTCCAATCCTTCCATCCACACTATATCTGCGGAGGCTACAGCCCTAATGTCGCTAGGGTGTACAGTAATCATAATCACACAATACAAGATGCATGAGTCACTCAGTCCAATCATGCATCAATCCTACGCATACCGTGCGCTCATGTGGGACAACTCCACTTATCAAATAGTCCCATAAACAACCCGCCCAATGACATATGCAATGGTCAACCACATCTCATATCAAGCATGCAGATGAGGTGTATGGGCATGAATTATGGTGATGATGTACTCTCCTCATGTCAAGGATGGGCCTAGACAGCCTACTTATATCAAGAATGTGCCTAATAATTATAGGGGCCCAATGATTTGGGTTAGCCCACTAAAAGGTGATGAGAATGGGCCTAACAACAGGCCTTAGGGAGGGTTACAATGCAGACATTTAACTACCATTGCCCTTACAATGTGGACATTTAACCATCATTGCTCCCAAGGCATGACCCATTTTAATACCAACTAGGAAGACGAATGGGCATCATAAACATCTTTACATACATCATGGTGGAATCAAACATCACAATTGGGCCTCATATACATCACCTTGGGCCTCACACAAGGGCCTCACATACATCACATTGGGCCTCGCTCATGGGCCTCATATGCATCACTTTGGACCTCACACAAGGGCCTCATATACATCACATTGGGCCTCAGTCATGGGCCTCATATACACCACTTTGGATATTAAGCATGGTGGTCAACTAGCATGTTTTGTCATCATATATATATATATATATATATATATATATATATATATATATATATAATATCATCATCATTACCATGAGGATCATTTTCACTTCATGATTAACATAAACAATGTCATAAGTGTTATAAATAATTACTCATCCATCATCAATGCATATGTTATAATTCACCATCCATTAAATCATATCTATCATTTCAACCAACAACTCACAATCATCATTATCATGTTACCATACATGTATCATCATCTCACCCATCATTAGGTGCGTCCTACCTAGTGTGACTTCTACACTGGACTTGAACTACATGTAAGGCATGGAGTCGTATAGGTCAAGTGTGAGTCCCACTTGGTGAACCAATAGGCCAACCCAAAGGCATAAATGTCCAACCACAATGCTTTAAATGGTGTGGATCTAATTCCACAACTAAGTGGGCTCCACACATTCCACCAACTAGAAACAATGCACATTCTTAAACACAAAGGATAACATGCTAACATCTTTCATGTCATATATCATATTGGGCCTAGTAGCCACATACACAACAAACCAAGAAAAGTCCAATTATCCAGTTTATGCATTATAAAATAGGTCTCTCTAAGTGTGGTCTACTTGAGTATAGGTAGTATACAAGACACACTACCCAGTAGGCAATGGGCTTGTCCAATGGGCTCAAGGAAGGTTACCTTGTGGGTTTCTCATTCCCCAACAATTTCTCCTAGTGTTGGGCCTGTTTGGGCCTTAGGGTTGTATCATTTAGATGGGCCCAAGGCCACCTATGTCTTAATAGAACATTTGGACAACAAAATCTATCCACTAAATATTTTACAAGTTATACAACGCCCATTTACAAAACATGCCAGGTGGACCTCATTACATGAAAGGTAAGGCCCATACAAGACATCCCATACTAGATGGCCCACATAAGGTTTTTAAGCCCAACCAATATCTGAGAGTTATTTTTAAGAGTTTATATGCTGCATTAAATGCTTTGGGATGGTGGTGGACCCCACCGACGTGGCCTCACATAAATTTTACATCAAACAGATTTTTGGTACAATGTTGGTTCTGGGTCATTTTAGAGTCAGATTCATGATCAGGTGGGGCCTACATATGGTGAAAGAAAATAACTACCTGGTAGCTCTATGTATGGGCTTTACAAATTATAAGGTAGGCCTCATTGGTTGGGTGAGTACAATTTACATTGATGGCCTAAACATGGGTACTTGGAGAAACTGTGCAGGGAATATAGTGCAGAATTAGTTTTGGCCCAATCTTGAGTATGTCCCATGATCACAGGGGACTACCTTTCAGTGTCCCATCAGGTGCCCTTGGTTTTACTATATATGTACTTCAAAAACTATAAGCTGGGACCAACTAGTTGTGCACACGTAATATTTGGTATAGGGCCAAACATAGGTACTTTAATTTTTTGCACAACCATGCCTGACCATATTTTGGGATCCACTCCCTGATCATGTGGGGTTTAATTTGGCCCAAGTAAAATATTATTTATCTATTCATTAGTATAGGTTAAAGGTTCTAAGTGGTGGCCTACTCATATCTGCAGCATGTGGTCCACTATAGAGGCCCAAAGTTGGTACAAAACATAAATAATCAAACAATTTTTCAGAAATGGGGTCTGTCACAACTTAGGGCCCAATTTCCAAACACTTAGGGATCATTTCTGACAAAAAGGGTGGGACATCCCAGCTCACGTATATAAGGACTAAACATCCCATAAAGTGGAACCCTTAACTACAAAGTATGGGGCCCACTAAAAGGTGTCAAAAAGGCCTACATGCAATACAGTTGAGTACTTAGAAAATTTTAGCAAATAGAAAGTGCAAAGGAAATGAAATCAATCCAATGAAAAGTGGGGCCCACATGATAGCAAATCATAGATAAGGGACACACAAAAATATACATCGGTTTTCAGATTGGATGAGCTAATAAAATGCATGAATCACAAGCGATCCCACACCCACGTGGGTCAATAAGAGGATGAATGTTATGTACAACATATATACAACATACACATCTAGTAGCACATGAAATATATTGATCAAATCTCTATGATCAAATTCTCTGTTGAAAAATTTGATCCAATGGATAGTTTAGTAATACATCATTTAGGCTGTATATAGGTTTCCAACCATACAGAGCCTTAGATCTATCTAGACCATACAAAATAATTTAAGATTTATCATTACGGAAGTATCTGTCAGTTCAGAATTTTTTAAATTTTATCATGAAAGAATCTGATCATAGGGACCATACATATGATTATTTATTATAACAAGTAAGTTAAGAACAAATATCAATTACATCTGACCGTTGAAATCACGGATATGGCCCACACAAGAATGGTCATAACAAGCTCCCAAATACATCTTTCGTATAAGGCCAAGATCTGAGTCGTCCGAGCTCCGATTAAGACTTATTATATATTTTCTATAAATCCAATGGAACATATGTTTTTAATACATTCATTAAAGGAATTAAAAATGGGTCCTTTATTGGCAAATCGGAATCCTGCATGTGTTGTTGGACAGCAGCCAAGTAAACTTGATGCTACGGATGATCGGACCGTTGGATGGCTACAAAATTTGGCTCAGAGTTAGACCATATTGTGGTTCATAATAATCTCAAGTTTCAACTGCGATCTTATCACGATTGATTTTATATGATTTTTAGAACTTGCTATCCAGATGCGAAAATAGGATTACATGTGAAGGGTGTGGATATGATGTCCATCATGGTGGACTATACTGACGTGGGCCACCTTACTGACCACCATAGCCATAAATACATGCACACAAGAACTCCACACCAGTGGGGCCCACACATATCAAGAAAATAAAAAGAGGAAGAAAGAGGAGGATGAGGAGGATGGGAGGAGGGGTGTAAACTCACCTCAATGGTTGGATGGTTAGATGATGATGTGTGGTCCACTCCCTCTGGGATTGATGGTGGGCCACACCTTGGCCCCACTCTCTCTCACTCTCTCTTAAAATCTCAGAAATTTTCTAAGTATAGGAAAAGAAAAAGTGCAAGAGAGCTCCTACTCTTATATAAAGAATTGGGGGTTGAGGTGGCAAGATGATGTGGTAAGTTTATGGGATCGTATTGGTGCTAAAAGTGAGGTGGAAGGTGGTGTATGGCATGGGTAGTGGGTAGATGAGGTGAATGGTGCTAAGCATCCATTGGCCAAGGTGGAAGAAATCTAGACATGCATTGCCTAATGGATGGATAAGGGTTATGGGTTGTAGGTGATGCATGGTAGATGATGAAGTAGAGTGTTGCAATTGGTTATTTGAAGTGATATGACACAAATCAAGACATGCATTGGATGCATGTATAGGATGAGGTGGACATGGGTCATGATTAGTTTCTAAGGCATGGGGAGAGAGCTAATGATGGGTTTTGGGAGAGAATCCAATTTTGTCTTATAGTGCTTGTCTTATATTTGCTAGCTTCTTATTTTGTCATGTAGCAATTGTCCTATTTGTTGGTAATTTTCATATTCTAAAAGTGGGCTTTAGGCCCACATGGGATCAAGTCCAATGGGCCTAGCCTAATAAAGGTTGCTTGTGTTATTGGATACATAATTTGGGCCTTACATTCGATGAGTCATATCTCACTAACAAAGCGTCGGATTAATACGTGGTTTTCACCATTGCGACCGCAACGACGATGCGGTCCACATGATAGAGGTCTCAAGATCATCCGTAACAAATCACTTTAGTGAGTTTTCTAGGTGCACTAGGGTGCAGTATATGGTCTATCAACGGTGCGAGTTGGGACACGTGTGCATATGGGCAGTGTTGCAAAAGACCGGGATCCCACATCTTTGAATCTGTATTTAAATATAAGTATATTATCTACTTTATTTCATTTTAGGTTTTTCTAAGATAACTTGTGAAAATCTCAGTGGATTTTTATTGTGATAGCCCGTCAAAATCACAAAAAGGTTTTTTTATTGTGATAGCACGTGAAAATCACAAGGAACCATATTAGGTTGTTAAGGTAAACCTGTGAAAATCTTATTATAGTGAAAGTCAAAATTGCAAGGGTAGTAATTTTGGGAGTGGAGTAGGTGTGGTTGTTTTAAGCATCGAACCACTATAACTCTTTGTGTCTTATGGTGAATGCTTTATTTTTTTGGTGGTGGATGTTATTTATTTCATTCTTGTGGTAAATATTGTAATCATTTTACATTCTCTTGCTAGTTTGAAAGATTGATTTTAAAGATATTCGTGAAATAAGGTTGTTCTGCCTAATATTTTAGGTGAAAGTTGTCATACAATTCATTTTGAATCAATGTTTCAATACTCAGGCAATTGAGATTTTTATATTACTTTCATATTCTGCATTTATTTTGATTATTTGACATTTTACTATTCACCCCCCTCTAGGACATCTCTAGCTCTCTTTTTCAAAGGTAATAATTATGGTTAATGGAAGGATAACTTGTGTGGAATATAAATTGGAAGCTACCGAGCACACTAGGAACTTGATGTTTTGCATTCTTTTAGGCAATTGATGAAAAAGAACTTGGGTTAAAAAGATAACTATTGACATTGGATTCTAGATTGTTGAAATTCTATCCTTTTATCTTTGGACTCTACTCACACGTATAAGATTATACATAATATTATTTTTATGAAAAATATTTGAAATATGAATGTTGAAACATTGACTCTTCGCATATTTTGCTCGGGACTAGAAAAATATTGGTTGGGGTGTGTGTTGAGAGTGAAATGTTGAATATTTTTCCGTTGTTATGCATTGGTTTTATGAACATGAATGTGCTTAATTGATCTAATTACACATGTTTTCTCTAACAAGGTGATTTTGAGAGCTAAGGAGAAAATTATTCTTAAAGCATAGATTTAATGCTTAAAGATTTACCAAGTAGAGGATTGGATCTATGGAGGTCAAGATTGAAGAATTCAAGAGTTCAAAATCCAAGGAAACCAAGTGAAGAAGGAAGAAAATTGGGGAATCAAAGTGTAGAAATTCGTAAGTGCATAAATTGACCATTTGATGCCATCGATGATAGCTTCGATGCCATCAAAGCAAGTGTCGATGCCATCGAAGCCGTTCGATACCATCACAAAAATCATTAATTTTTGAATTTGGTTGCTGGACATATTTGAGCACCCTTTAATCTCATCCATGGAGTGTTCGTTGCTATCGAAGCTAAGTTCGATCACATCAAGAAAATATGCAGATTTGAAAGTTCGTTGTTGGACAATTTCCTAATTTCACTTGGACTCTTTGATGGGAGTTCGATACTATTGAAGTTGTAATTGAAGCTGCGATATCTACGTAAATTCAAAGTCAGTTCGAAGTCGGTCCAATCAAAGCCTATATAAAGGGATGTTATGAGTCTTTTTAATCACGAATTAGGGTAGAAGGAGTAGATCAATAAGTTGTGGTGTTTTAAGGAGTCTTCCCTCCTCTTCAATCCTTTAATTCTAGTTAGTTTTTATATTTTTCTTTTTGAGTTTAAGTTCAATCATATCTATGGTTGGCTAATCTCTTTGTTAGAGCTAAGAAGCGAAACTTATAGTTATTCTTAATGTTTATTTTACTTTGATCCAAGTTATTGGGTTTATATGTTAAAATTTTTATTGATTGTTGGTTTGAATGAATAAGTATTTTCAGTTTACTTTAATCCATTGTGGACACAGAGCACTTTGAATGCTTAGGGAGATTATTGATATTCTCTTACATATTTTGCAATCATTTGGTTTGTAAAATCTATTGATATATCACTGACTCCGGGCATGATAAATGCTTTGAATTCCCTGCAGTCAATACATTGATGCTTTATGAGGGAACCAATTCAATGAAGTTCAAATATATTTCGAAGTATATGAATGATGATTTAACTTTTCCATTATCCAATTGGATATGATATGACTTTGATTCCAGTTGTGTGATCTATTTGAATCAAGTAAAGTGACATTAAGGAAGCTATAAAATTTATTGATATATCACTGACTCCGGGCATGATAGATGCTTTGAATTCCCTGCAATCAATATATTGATGCTTTATGAGGGAACCAATTCAGTGAAGTTCAAATATGTTTCGAAGTATATGAATGATGATTTAACTGTTCCATTATCCAATTGGATATGATATGACTTTGATTCCAGTTGTGTGATCTATTTGAATCAAGTAACATTAAGGAAGCCATAAGTGGATCCATGACACTCCAGTATTTTATCTCTGATATTTTCTTCACGATTACTCTTCAAATCTGAATTTAATAATTACTTTAGTTTCTAGTTCTAATCCTAACGTATTCTGGAAATCGCATAATAGCAAGTCCCTGTGGATACGACCTCGGTCTCACCAAGTTAGTACTACATCACAGCCCTACACTTGGGGTTCGTGAACATCAGGTGGACCATATGATTAAAAATAGTGAAACAATCAATAATTGTTTCCAATCGTATGGTCCTCCTAAATTATGGACTAGCCTTATTTTGGGCCCTATGACTAAAATGGGGTGACACACCTCATGATCGGGGTGAATCTCACTTAAACATTATGGTGGACTCACCAACTCTTGAAGTCAAATTTATACGCCTTTCATGCATAATTCATTAACATGAAACCATGCAGGCTTAAAAATTCTAACGCAAAGCCTACTGTGATGTTTATCTAAAATCTACCTGATCATTAGGTGCAGCACTCTATTTTAGTCGTAAGACCCAAAAATCATTCCATTTTGTAATTCATGTGGGCCATACAAAGGGAAACAATATTGCTCACCCTCCAAACTGTTTCCTTGAATCAAGGATGGGAATCCCTCTCCCAGGTCGTTTCCCTTCGTATGGACTACTAAATCACGGATTGGGCTGATGTTTGGGCCCATGACTAAAATGGGGGCATACACTTGGTGATTGAGGTGGATTTCATTTAATCATGGTGAGGCCCACTAATCTTGATGTCAACTTTATATTGAATTTTTATGCTAATGTACTCCATGGTAATCGATGGCAATGTGAATTAAAAGCATTCAATCCAGAGATTTTAAAGTACATGAATAGATAATAAATGGATTCCATTTATCACTATCATACCCCATCCTAAACGCCCTTTTTGCTTTTTACCACCTATTAGCACCCATTACTATTAAAAATTGGATGCCTCAAATTTATGCTGAAATAGGGGCCATCAACCAGTCAACAAGTTGGTTGACAGGTATAAAGTTATCAAAATAATTCGGTTTTTTAGCAAAAATCTCTGGACAGATTTTGGAGTTTTAGACAGGTCGATCCAGCCAATCGAAGCATTTCAACCAGTTGACTTTACAGGTCGATGGGTTGCACAGTTTTACATGTTTTTGTACTATTTGTTTCTATTTTATTTTTACTTAATTATATGGGTGTAAATAGGCTTATGGTCAAGGCTTTTCTCTTAGGGCTTTGAATTGGTAAGGTTCAATCTCTTATAACTTTGTTATTCATAGTTCATTATCGCCTTGTGCCGTGGTTTTTTTTTTCCACAAGGGATTTTCCACATAAATTCAAAATGTTCTTTGTTGGATTTGCTTGTGCTATTACGTGCTTCTTCAATTCCTAATAATTACCTCCGTTTCTATACTACCAAATTACCCCCAATGCATATGTATTTCTTATTTAGGAAACAGCTATCCTCTCTGGTAAAATAAAAAATAAATAAATAAATAAATAAAAACTAAATTTCTTTTTAAAAAATAAAAATAAAAAATGTGTGAAGCCTGGTTTGGGTAGGCTTTGGGCAAGGGCTCTTTAAATTAGAAACACAGAGAGTGACATCTTCCTCATGAAATACATTGATGAGAGATTCCATGTATGGTGAGAAAGTGGGAGAGATGTATGCCCTGTAAGTTGTTCTCCTAATTTCTTTTGTTCTGACTAAGAAAAAAGAGGATGGGCAAATTAGCAAAGCCGATAAATCCTTATGCCTCTTTAGATCTTATTTCTGATTTTTCCTTTTGGGTTTGGTTTGCTCGTTTTTTCCTTTGTTTTGCGTTGCTTTCATGGTTCGTGTAGGGGTGTTTTTCTGCAACACATTCGAGATGGATGGGCTGCCCAACCACGACTGGAATGGCATATTTATATGATATAACACGTATAAAAAGCCAGGTCAGGGGCTGGGAGGCACTGAGTTGGGCTAAAAAGACTTAAACCCAAGCCCAACCTGCAAATTGACTAGTTCATGCATGCAAGGCCCAAGCCCAGGCAACAAGACAAGTTAATAGATTGAAACCAAGCCCAAAGCCAAGTCAGGCTGGTCAGGGGTAGGTGGGCTACCTGGCCCATTGCCGCCCTTAGCATTAGCTGACTTTACATGCATGTGGGTTAACAAAGCTCAAAATTTTATAATTATATCCCCCACAAAGAAAGCTCAAATGAAAAAACGGATGGACCCAATCATAACTATGGGCACGTCCAAATCTTCTGGACCAACCAATACGCAGCCTGGTTCACCTCCTTCCAGTCTGTGCTTAGCCCACATACAGATGCTATCTACGTCCCATCACATGTTCCAGCCCAACAGATTAGTACAATATCCATGCCGTCCATCAGATGGATCTGATTGTGCAGATATTCACGTCCAAATATAAATTCAGTTCGTTCAACGTGGGCCACTGTTGGAAACAATTGGACAGGTCAGAAAATTTCGGCCAATGTTTTTGGAAGTTGTATGTTTGTTTTTGTTGCCATGACGCACCTGATGAGTGGACCAACCTAAATCACATGCACCGAGCGTGTGGGTTTAGCAAACCTGGGATTGTTAAACGGTTCAAGACTACTTGAAGTGGCGGACACTCATGCATCTTAAATATATACCTGTTGCATTCCAAACCACTAAATGTTGGCCCATCAAATGATGGGGCATAGACCGCCTGCTTTCTCCCATTGTAATTTTGTTGCCCATTGCATTCTTGTTTTTCGACTCAAGCCATTGTTACGTGATAAGTTCTACTTTTTTTTCAGAGCCCACCCAAAGAGCAATAAAATTACAAGTGGTGTGATCCCACATTTCTACAAGTAAAAAAAAATAAAACTGAGAAAATAAAGATCTTCCACTCTTTATAACTTTGTGACTATGGGACATGAGAATGGCATGCTGCATGAGCCACTCGTGTTATTAAAATCATCTCTTGTGACTGTTAGGTAATACATGTGAAATATAATTCATCCATCAGGCATGTTCTTCTGCACTAGTCCAGAAGCCAAAATTCAATAAATACGCAACTCAAGTGATCCATACTAGAGGGCGAGATGGGGGTGGAACGCCGACCATAGGTTTATGTATGGGTCCACCAATGGCACATCACACCCATTTATCAGGTGTGAGCCACCCATATGATGGGAAGACAAAAACAAAAACAAGCAAAAAATCAGCCTGATCCAATACAGGCAGGCCAAAATTCCCGAGGTCACGTTGGAATCGCTCATCTGAGTTTCTTTTTTGATATATCTTTTGTTTGTACGGGAACATAAGCGTTATCACATTATAGACATAGCGGATTCCATATGTATAATATGGTGGGCCGCAAAGAGCTTCATTGTTTTAGCGCCCTAGGGTGTTTGTATGCCACTTGGGTATATGAGATGAGCTGAAGATAGAGCTCTACACGGGTCGAACCAAGTTGAGCTTGGCACAGCTTGACTCGGCCCGGCCACTAGTTGACCCGGCTTGGCTCGGTCCTCGAGCTTGACTGGATAGCTTGGTTCGGTTCGGTTAGCAGTTTAGGCTAGTTCAAGTTGAGTTCGAGCCTGTGCGGCATTTTCTCGAACACATAGAGTGCACTTGCAATTTCTCACTGTATGCAAGACAATAACACAATTTAATTCATCAAACACTAAGTAAATAGCATCAAAATCAAGATACAAGGGTAGTTTTATCATTTAATGTTTCTTTTTTGGTACTGATTTGTTTCATATTCATACCTTCCTTGCTACCAACTGATCCCACGGAGAATGTATGCACCCGAAACAATACTTCGTTGAGTCATTTCATCAAGCACTTGGTGAGCAACATCAATATCAAAATAACCGAGTCACCGAACTAGTTCGATCCGAGTTCAATTTGAGTCGATTCGAGCTTGGACAAGCTTGTACTCGGCTCGAAAAATTTTCAAGCTCCAAAAATCAGCTCGAATCGGCTCATACTCCATTGCAAACCGAGTCAAATCAAGCTTTTTCAAGTCGAGTCAAGCAAGTTAACCAAGCTAACTCAGTTCGTGCGCATGGCTCTAGCCAAGGACAAGATAATGTAACTATCTCTCTTAAATATAATGAATTTTATAAAAAGACTACTTAATTAATATTTATATTCCGTACTTTTTTTAAAGTGTTTTTAAAAGGCCATTAATTGATCTCATTATCATTTCACTGCCTTCCATTACATCTCTTTAATGGGCGGTTGAGTGGGCGTGTGAGCAGATGGGTCCGTTGCTTGGGTGGGCCTCTCCATGATATTTATATAAAATCCATACCACCACCAGGTGCAACCCTCATCTGAGGTTAATGGACGCATGGTCTTGCCTAACTTTCCTTCTGTCTAGAGAATCCACTCGGTGGGACTCATCTAATGGACGCATTGGATATCAAATCCATGCTCAATGCCCGCACACGTGGTACATGTGAATAGGGTGCCTTATTCATGCTTTTGGCTCAGTAAAGATTAGTCGAATATCTTTTACGGCCATCATTCGGTTTGAATCTCTACCACCGTCTGATCATTGCAACGCAGGAAAGTTTGCAAGGGGTCCCTGATCTGAGCATTCTATTCGGTTGCCCCCAAACCAGGATGTACTGCAGCCTGAAATTTTCATTGGTTGGATGGTTGTTATTAAGCAATTGGTAGGCCACGAAATCCGGATCTTCTTAAATAGAAGATGGTGATGAGCCCTTCAGACAAGGCCTGCCTATCAGATGAGCTATGATACGTAGAACAACACAAGACTGCATTACAGTCCACATTATGTATTACTCGGGAATTCATAAATAAAAGAACTGCACTTGCCTAACCTTGCCAAAGGTTACTTTTTCTGACCGAGAGTCACGTGGATGAAAGTTTCATGTGAACGAGTCACGTGGATGAAAGTTTCATAGGATCCAGAGGGATCACCCGAAACTTCTTAAGTGAAGGGCCATTTTCTTTTTAACTATACGAGACTTTGTGGAGGAATCAAAAGAAACAAGATATGCCTATGCATTAATTGTAAAAGGGAAGGAACTGAAGCCTACTATCATCTCTGAGAGACTAAAGCCCTTGTTACATGAATTCAAAGAAATTTGGCCCGATAACCTTCGAAATGGATTGCTCCGTAAGGGTCTTATCCAAGAAAGCATGAGCCCATGCGTCGTACCGGCTCTATTAACTCGTAAAAAAGATGGGAGTTGGTGCATGTGTGTCAATAGTCAGGCGAATAATAAGATTACTATAAAATACATATTATTCATACCATGACTGGACGATATGCTAGACATGCTTGAGGGTGCGAAATTATTTTCTAAATTAGATTCAAGGAGTGACTGCCATCAAATTCGAATACGATCGGGTGATGAGTAGAAGACGGCTATTAAGACCAAGGGTTGTATTAATGGATGGTCATGCCCTTCGGTCTTTCGAACGCGCTTAGTACATTCATGAGGTTGATGAACAAAGTTCTGAAGTCATTCATTGGGTGGTTCATTGTAATCTACTTCGATGACATCTTGATATATAGTTAAGACGAAGCAAGTGTTGAGGGTCAAATATCGCATATCAAACCCCAGTAATTACCTAAGTTTATGAATATGATACTGTTTAACAGCCTGGTTTAATCACATTTGTGATGCAGGGTGCATTATTGAACTTGGATTGAAATGAGATGCCAAAAGCACATATTTGATGCTCTAAAATCACCACAGCAAGGAACGGAATCCAGAGGACCAAAATTAATGGATTTGCACGCCAGAGATCAGAGGAAATCAAGCCGTTTGCATTTAACGGGCCCGAAAACCAACCAGAATGCAAGATCACAGGGTTCCCACCATCTGATAGACTCGAAACTTCATACATGACTTCAGGACCATGAATTAACCGTACACGTCAATTTTCAGCCATTAAACACCTGTGGAAGTGGGCCAACGGACAGATCAGCCCCTTAATTCACTAAGCGGGGCCCACCTGCTACCTGGATACGCTTCAAAACCTTCCTTGACAGCTTAAGAGCGGTGACAAAAAGGATGGATGGAACGAATTTTGCAGAAACATCACAGTAGACCCCATTTAAGGTGCATGTGTATAGTGTACGTGTGCACGGCTGAAATCAGAGACGGTCAAACCGTCTCTGACCGAAATTACAAAACAAAAATTTTTGTTTTTAACAGCGTACGTAACAGGGGCCGTCGGTGGCTGTTTGTGGGCCACCATCACCGATCATAGGTCCGATCCGGACCATCCATTAGCTCCGCGTGACCCCTATTACCACTGTCAAGGTGGCACAATTCCAAGAAATAGCAGAGAATGGTTTCTGATCGTCCAAACACATGATAAATGGTGAAATTGTTTGATTCGGTGGGCCGCAGCGTAGGCGATCCAAAACCGACCGTGTCTGAACGATTTTTCGATGTGGACTCAGTGGACGGATTGGATTTCACTAATATAGGGAGGAGTGGGCCCCACCATCGTTACTGCGTAAAGATTACGCAGCCCCTGTCGCAACCGGACGCTGTCCGTGATTTGTGGGCTGTTGTGGGCCCCACCTGTCGACCAAAATGCTGATCCAAACCGTCCATCTATTTTCTCGTCCAAAAAACGTTTCAGGGAACGTTATATTTTTAGAAAGAAAGTGAGGGAAAGGAAGGGAAAATGGCACCGTTTTCTGGGTGCGTGAAAGAGTTGCGCTCTCTGCTGCGTAAGAAGGCAGGAACCGACTCAAAGACGGATGCACTTCGACCCACTGCTGGCTCCATTGGTTTTAAAAAGGGAGAGAGAGAAAGAGGGGAAGGACATCCACGGCTGGAAAGAGAGAGAGAGAGACAGGGAACGTGAGAGAGACATATAGAGAGCTGTTTTATTTTCTTTTTCTTTTAATTTTTATTATGTTTTATTTGAGAGATCTAGCCCATCCATGTATGGCTAAACCTCTTAGCTAGGGCTAAGAGGTGAAGCTTGTGGCGTGATGGGAGATCTCTATGGCTTGGATTTGTGAATGAATGAAGTTTGATTTAATTTGATTAATAGGAATGCTTTCAGTTTTTAATGGTTTATTGTGACTGAAATTACAATAGATCTGTGATAGCTTTGAGCATGTCCTTAGCATTATAGAGGTATGAATTTGGAAACCCTGTTGTTCATCATCGTCTCTTGGGCATGGTTGGATGACAGAACTCTTCCTAACATTCATACATTGTTGATTGGTTGTGGATTGGTTTAGTTTCATTGTTTACTTTGTCTCATGGGCATGGTTTTGTGATGGAATTGACTCTAATTCTCATACCTTTCATCTCTTTGAAGATTAGATCAAAGGAAGTTCAGGTTGCGTTTTAAAGGTTATACCTTCCAACTGGATGAAGATGGGACTCGAAGTCCAGTTGAATTCATGAATCAAGCGTGGATCTTCCTGATCTCTACAAGTGGATCCTCTGAATCCCTAGTTTCATACCTTTGAATTCCATAAATTTTAGTTTCCTATTTCACCATTATTCACTCATATTCACCTGACTTAGATTTCATCTTATTCTAATTCTAGTTCTGGTTAACTTCAGATTACGTACAAGTTTCAGTCCTTGTGGATTCGACCTCGGTCTTACCGAGTTTATTACTACATCACAACCCTATACTTCAGGAGTGAACAGCAAGCCATATGGAACGCCTCAGGCAGGTCCTTCAAGTGCTCACTGAAAACAAGTTCTATCTTAATTAAAAAAAAGTGCAACCTTTTTACAGATAGTCTGTTATTTTTGGGCTTTGTTGTGACATCCATGGGCATCCGAGTGGACTGCGAAAAGGTTAAAACCATTAGGGAATGACCGACTCCAACAAACATTCATGAAGTACGAAGTTTTCACAGATTTGCGATATTTTATTGTCGATTCGTGAAGAATTTTAGCACCATTGTGTCACTAATTACAAATTGTATGATGAATGCACATTTTCAGTGGACGAATGAATCCGATAGGAGCTTTACTGAAATTAAGCACAAATTGTCCATCACCCTAGTTTTATCACTTCCCAACTTTGACAAATTATTTGAAATAGAATGTGATGTTTCTTACATCGGAATTTGGAGAGTTTTGTCTCAAGAAGGCAGGCTGGTAACCTTCTATAGTGAAAAGTTTAGTGATGCATGTAAAAATGGGTCAACCTATGAGCTCGAATTATACTCGGTGGTCCAAACATTACGACATTGGTGTCATTACCTAATTCAGAGGGAGGTCATTCTTTACATGGACCATCAAGCTATCAAATTCATTAATAGCCAAATTAATGTGAATCATGTATATGCTAGGTGGGTTTCATTCTTGCGAGAATTCTCGTTTGTGCTAAAACATAAGTCTGGGAAGCAGAACATAGTGATTGATGCACTTAGCCACCGTGCAACTTTGTTAGTCACCATGAGCAATGAGGTTATTAGGTTCGAGCGCCTCAAAGACCTATATGCCACGACGATGACTTCAAGGACACGTGGATTAAATTTCAAGAAAATCACCCCCAATGTCGTACATATACAAGACGGTTTCCTTTTCAAAGGGAATCAACTGTGTATCCCCAAAAGCTCGCCGAGAGAGCGATCATCCAAGAGCTACATGGAGGTGGCCTTAGTGGACACCTTGGGTGGGACAAGACGCGAGCTCTTGTTGAGTAGCGGTACTACTGGCCGTAGTTAGTACGTGACATGGGTAGAGCGGTGCATTGTTGTTATGTTTACCAGACCTCCAAGGAGCAGTCTTAGAATAGGGGTCTCTACACCCTGTTACCTGTACCCGACGGCCTTTGGAAGGACCTATCTATGGACTTCGTACTGGGTCTTCGACGAACACAGCGTGGCATGGATTCGATGTTCATGGTAGTATATCGTTTCTTAAAGATGGCGCACTTTATTCTATATAAGAAAACCCTCGATGTGACATACGTGGCAAATCTATCTTTCAAAGAGGTTGTGTGGCTACACGAGGTTTCTAAGACTATCACTTTTGACCGTGATATAAAGTTCATTAGCCACTTCTGGCGGACTTGGTGGAATATGTTCAATACACGACTTCAGTTCAGCAGTGCCTACCACCCATATACCAATGGGTAAATTGAAGTTGTGAATCGCACATTGAGGAACATCCTTCTATGTATTTTATGCGAGAAACTGAAGCAATGGGATATGACCTTGTCTCAAGTAGAATTTGCATTCAATAACATGGTGAACAGCTCGATGAGGAAATCCTTGTTTTAGATTATTTACGGTCAAGTGCCTAGCCACACACTTAACATGGACCCTTTGCCCAAGCTCCCAAGCATGAGCATTGCAGCAGAACATATGATGAATACAATCATGAACATTCATGCGGAGGTGCAAGCCAAACTACATACCATGAGCAACAAGTACAAGGAGCAAGCTGTTAAACATTGGCGATAAAAGGTGTTCGAGCTGGGCGAGCAAGTTATGTTCTATCTACACAAGGAAAAATTTTCGATTGGGGCATACAATAAGTTGAAGAACAAGAAGATTAGAACGGTACCGATCCTCTGAAACATTAATGACAGTGCTTACGTTGTCAATTTTTCGGATGACATGGAGATCTCACGCACTTTCAACGTCGTGGACCTAACCGACCATCATGAACCAAAGAAGGACGAGTTCTTTTGAAGTGGAGGGGACTAACGTAGAGCGGGTCATATACAGTTTCATGGCCAAGATGAACCAGAAAAGCCCCGATTGAAGGTGGAAGTGATCCGGACCGTCAGAACCTCAAAATGGGCATATCTCGCAAACTGGAATGAGTTATCCGACATGCCATATATAATTTTGGGGAAGAACGAGCTACTTTAGCTACCCAACCCACAAGGCTGGGTTGCGCTTACCAAATTTGTGAGATACCATCAGATCAACGGTCGAATTCCCGTTTTATTTTCGTTTTTACTATTTATAGTTACGTTTTAATTTGATTATAATTCTTCAGCCGTTAGGCTTTAGGAGTTGCATCCAACATGAAAAGTGCTGAGAATAATTAGGAGAATAGCATGGTGGAGCCAAATATGACACTTACTATTTTTTGCCGAAAACCATGAGGCCTAGTGGAAATCATGACCATCTATAAATAGAAAGTTTACTATTTATAGTAAGTCATGATTTCTAGGAGTTTTAGTTGTAATCTAACTCAAAAATTCTTCATAGGTTTTATGTAATTATTTAAGAAGGTTGTAAGATCATTTTAATTTTGGTTGTAAGCTCGTTTTAATCATCAATCAATTTATTACGAATTTCTAGAAATTATTATATATTTTTTTTTCTCGTGGATTCGAGGCATCTCTGTGAGGAGTCTAGATAAGTTCCGTGGATTCAGAATAGTTATCCCCTGAGGAAAACGGTGCTTAACCTCATGACGCCCTATTATTTTCTGATATGTGGAATTGAACGGATCTTGCTGTGCATCAAATATGGGGATCTAAAGAACTGCAGGGCGTACCTTGATGTGTCACCATTGCTGAGAAATCGAATGCCGGAAAATAGAATTCGGATGTTGAGATCTTCCTTTCCTTAGCACCTCCTTAAAGAAGATATAATGGGATCATCTTTCTGACATGGTGCAGGATTGGGGACCCAGCTCTGTTAAATACTAGCACAGGGCAGAAGAGTTTGAAACCCATTAAAACTCTTCTCCCTAAAAAGCTCCACACATAAACAATATCCTAGTTACTCCCAAATAGTTATGTGCATATTACAACTATAGCGTTCCACCCCTTACGCAGAAATCTGGAAGTATCACAATGTGGTCAGGCTCACTGGTTTACCCGATCACATTATCCAACCTTTAGGATAATCCAAACCGTTGATCAATAAGGGCTACCTTATAGAACTCTTACACTCTCCCACTTGGGCCACATTTGATCAATGTCAATGATTAATCTTTTGAAATATTTTGAAAAACATGTTTTAATGTGAAGAACATCCAAATGGTTAACTAATTACATTATTGGATAATATGGGTAGTGCTATAACAATCTGGTCCATTAAGACTATTAGTATCGAATCGCGGTAGTCATCACAACATTTAATCTAAGCGAAGTGATGCTAAGTGCGGTCACAAATACTAATAGTCTTGATGACATAGATCTAGAATTAGAAAGTGTGGTATAAGAATTGCACACGTAAAGTGATGATGTGTGTCTATCCTTAAGAGGTCTTGAAGCTTTCAAATGTCTCCAATGAGACATTACTGTAGTTCTACTTACTCAAATTATATTGCTCATACTTAGAGAGAAGTAGAAATTAACTTTATATCAGAATCATCAAATAGCTTTATTAAATAAGATCTCTTTAATGTCCATGAAAGTAAAACACACTCAACTCTCACTAACTAAAAACATTTGTGGGATCAATGATTCATATTGATGTAACATGTTCCTGAAATGGCGTGATAGAGAGCCCTTTAGTGAGCGGATTTGTAATAATTTGCTTAGTGTCGATGAATTCCACAGACACTTAATGATTTTGAATTCTTTCTTTTACAACAAGATACATGATGTCGATATTCGTCGACCTTGATGAATGCTTGTTGTTACTAGAGAAGGAAATTGCAGCTGAATTATCGTAAAATATTCTGAATGGTTTCGGGATATGCTCCAGTACCCGCAAACCAGAGAAGAAACGTTGTAATCATAATGCCTGATTAGATGCCTTAAGTAATTAATTCAGCTTCTATGGTGAATGAGGTTGTAGTTGACTATTTCATGCTTTTCCAAGATACAACCTCACAACCAACATGAAGATGTAGCCTGAGGTGGATTTCTTAGTATCAACGCAAGTATCTAACCAATTCCAAATGGTTAGATATCCTATGGGTGAGTCCGAAGTCCTTTATTCTTTGTGGGTAGTGTAACACTATCTTTACAGCTATGCAATGTTGCATTCCTGGATTAGATAAATACCTGCCCAACATTCCAACAACAAAGGCAATATCTGGCCGCGTGCAGACTTGAGCATACTTGATGCTCCCTACTACTGACGCGTACAAAAATTTCTTCATTCGATTCTTTCCAAACCATTATTGGGACACTGGAATTGGCTAAATTGAATTTACCACCCTTTATAATGGGTGACTGTCCAGGAACATAATTTTGTATGCCATACCTTTGAGTATCCTAGTAATGTAGGCCATCTGTGACAAGCTGAGCAATCTACAAGATCTGTCACGACAAATCTCAATGCCAATAACATACGAGGCGTCACCAAGGTTCTTCATTTCAAATATTTGAAATAAGAATTTCTTGGTGTCACTCAGCATCCTGATGTCACTGCTAGCTAACTGAATGTCATCAACATACAAAATCATCAGAATGAACTTACTCCAACTGATTTTAATGTAGATACATTCATCTGCAATATTTTCTACAAAGCCATATGAGGAAATTACTTCATGAAACTTTAGATACCACTGTCGTGATGCCTGTTTCAAGCCATAGATGGATTTCTTTAGTTCACAAAACAAATGTTCTAAGCCATGGGCTACAAAATGTTCGGGTTGTAACATATATACATTCTTATTCAGATCCCCATTGAAAAATATTGTCTTTGCATCCATCTGATATAACTTTAAGTCCATATGAGCTTCCAGAGCCATTATAATCTTGAACGAGTCTTTCTTAGATACTTGTGATAAAGTCTCCTTAAAGTCAATGCCCCCAAGTTGGTTAAAACCCTTGGAAACAAGTCTGGCTTTATATCTTTTGACATTACCCTTGGAGTCCTGCTTGATTTTAAATATCCATTTACAACCAATCGGCCTTATTCCAGTGGGTAATTCAACAAGATCACATACTTTATTGTCCCTCATGAATTTTAACTCATCTTTCATAGCATCAAACCAACGAGAAGGATCAGCACTTTGTTTGACTTGTGTAAAGGATTCATGATCCTTTTCCACCCCTATGTCAAAATCGTGTTCTTGTAAGTATACAATGTAATCGTCTCAATTTACAGGCATTCTCTCTCTTTCAGATCTTCTCAATGGTTCAGCTTATTGGGTGTGATTTTGATTTTCCTCATTAGTGGTTTGTATATGAGGTTCTACGTGGTATTCTGCAGTGACTACAGGGTCGACTGTATCATTAATATCCACGTGATCTTGAGTGACTATGACTGGGGTCACAATCCTTTGTTCCTCAAATACAAAATTTCTAATGTTCATACTCCCACTGTTTTCCGTGTCCTCAATGAATCTGTCATTCTCAGTCTCAACGATCCTGATAGAGTGGGAAGGACAGTAGAATTGATAACCTTTAGACTTTTTCGGGTATCCTATGAAGAAACAACTTATGATTCTGGGATTGAGGTTTCTATCATGCGGGTTATAAACTTTAGCCTCAACAGGACATCCTCAAAATATACAGATATTGGAGACTTCACTTTCTCTCATTCCACAACTAAAAAAGGGATTTTACTTACAGCCTTACTGGGGACCTTATTAAGGATATGTATTGCGGTTTTGATTGCATCACTCCACAGAGATTCTGACAATGTCAAATTGTTAACCATACTTCACATAATATCCATAAGGGTGCGATGACACCTTTCAGCCACACCATTCTACTCTTACATACCAGGCATAGTGTATTGGGCGACAATGCTACAATCTTATAGGTATCTAACAAATGACCCTGGATTGCGACCTGATTCGTCATATCTACCATAGTATTCCCCACTACGGTCAGATCTGACAACTTTAATTCTCTTATTGAGTTGATTTTCAACTTCGGTCTTGTATATTTTAAAAGCATCTAGGGCATTTTTTTTACTGATAAGATAAAGGTGCCCGAAACGAAATAGTCATCTGTGAAGGTCATAAAATATTTGTGTCCACTCCAGGATGACGTAGGGAATGATCTACAAATGTCCGTATGTATCACCTCTAAGAGTCTTACACTCCTTGTTACACCTTTCTTTCTGGTTCTAGTCTGTTTTTCTTTTTTGCAATCAATGCACACTTTATAGTCTGATAAGTCTAGAGAATGAAGAATCCCTTCTCGCACAAGCCTATCCAATCTCTCACGAGATATATGACACAACTTCCTGTGCCACAGCATGGGGGAATTCTCACTATTTAGTCTACGTTTAGATCCTATTTTATTTATATACAAGCCATTAACATTATAGATGTATGAGGCAATCAAGTTTAGCTAGTATCGGTTGTTCACCATAGAGTCAGTACCAACTTTAATCGAATTAAGGTAAATACTGAATCCTTTATTATTAAATTAGAATAAATATCTCAATTTATCCAAACGAGAAATAAGGACTAGATTGCGCCTTATAGAAGGCACACAAAATGTATCTACCAAATCCAATAAATAACCAGACTCTAACCTAAGCTTATAGACTCCAATTGCCTCTACGTTGACTTTAACATCATTGCTTACGTATACTGAGCATTCTGCATCAGTTGGTGGCCTAGTCTGTAGTAAGTCCTGCATAGAAGTACAAATGTGAATACTAGTTACCGAATCTATCCACCAAGAATTAACCGACACATCAGTTAGATTAGATTTAAAAACAGACTATAACGGAATTATTACTTTTCTTTATGAGTCATTCCTTATAGTTTACATAGTCTTTCTTTTGATGGCTCTACTTCTTGCAAGAGAAGCAATTATCCCTTTTAACTTGCTTATGGCTCGATCCATTCCCAGGTCAGTTTTCAACTAGAGAACGTGGAGGACTGTTAAGTCCTGATGGTCCCTTGTTAGAGCCATATTTATTTTTATGTTCAGGTACGTGTCCTGAGGTTAAAAGATCAAAATTTTGACTGTTTTCAAAAGATTTTAATGGTTCAGAATTTTCTAGAGTAATATCCAAATGTAACCATCCCAGAACTGTCTCTATGGAATCTATCCGTTGAACATAATCACATTAGTTAATTGTTTACATAGGATGTGAACTAGATACATTTAAGTTGGAAGTATAACAAGTTAAAATATACTCACATTAGTTAATTGTTTACATAAAATAATTCATGAATAAAACTGAATATCAGACAAATTTTATCAATTCAATTGATGGGGGCCTTCAATGGAACTATCCAAGATGAAGATGGGCTTAAGCATCCAATCTTGGCGAGAATCGGTTACATCATTATCATTCCTCCTGTGGGAGGGAATCATAATATGTAAGCGACTCTCCTAAACATGAAGCTAAGCGATGCTAATTATGTAAATCTAAAACACTCAACACCTGTGCGTAGGATGAGTCTTTCAACTTTAATTCACTAACATTATTTACTTCACCCCGTTTATGCTTCTGTTAAACAGTGATCGTCTGTGTTTTTGTTACCGTTCGCATGAAACGTGAATACAACTGAATGCAATCTTTTAACTGAATTCCAAATATCACTAGTCTTGATTCGTGAAAATTTTCACCGATTGAGGTCATTATGGTGGCTAACACAACCGGATTCAATCCCACAAATTATGACTTAGGATTGCGATTATAATCCTGCCCTCAACGGATTAACAATATAAATTAGTCTGATTTGGCCTCGAAGATAGTTAGTATTCATTGCTGCAAAATGAGGAACCTTAAAGAGAAACAGATGGGTAGGTTTCACTTTTCTCATTCCAACGATCTATATTAACTCTTAAAAGATGGGTAATGGGCTCACAATAAGGCCAAATCAAGACTTTATATGATCTGATCATCATCAATGAGCATTACAAGTCTAGCCTTTAACATTCACATGATACACGGTTGGCATGGAACGATTCAGATGGATGGTTAGATCCTTACATTAGTGTCCATAAGATGGACAGCTCAGATCCAATACTTAAGATTCACATGATGAAATGTCCATATTCTTTATCGTCCATCTAGTGAATGATACAGATTATACACTTATTTTAAACTAAAATGATGGCTCAAATCTAAGAAACGGATTTAAAAAATTGGCCCCAAAGGGAAGGCCCAAACACTAAATAGACATTAAACATGCCTTCAAATTGGGCTGAATTAAAATGGTATGATCCTAGAATAGAAGTTTCATCTAGTCAACCACTAAGCCTTAATTAAAATTAGGCTTGGATTAATCTGAATAATGGATCTAAGACAGTCTAGAGAATGCGCACATGTTAAAGTCCTTATAAAACAAGGCCAACAGGAAGCAATGCATGAATGGATCATTGGATCTGTAGAATATTATTCAAGTGATCTTTTTATCATCCAAGAGTATGCCGAGTTTTGGGATAAAATCCACAAGATTGGTGGTTATTAATCTATTCCAATGGACAAGCTGATCTTAAAGTGTAGTCCATGAAAATGGATGGCCATGATATGATGTTAAAGGCTTATAAAATAATGAGTTGGGATTTTAATCATCAGTTTGGTGGATGCCCATAACGTGCAAATGCATGGGTCAGATCTAACACTTAAGGTACAATCAATAGGTAAAGAGATGGCTGGCACTAGAGTTATCAGTAGCCCACCTATGTAGGGCTTGGTGATGAGTATGGCCATCCCGTCATTAGTCAGACCCGATGGTCCTCATGAGGTCCGAAAAAGCGCAACATTTACCCTTTCTATTAGCCAACAAAAGGTCCACCCTCGCAACTCAACAGAAGCAGAGGAGTCGTTGAAAACCCTAACCGTATGCTTTTCAAAGACCAACCACTACTAGATTTTCCAGTCGCCACCGCCTAAATGGGAATCCATGATCATGGCAGCGGTGATGGAACCGGAGGGGAAACTACAATACCAGGTACATCGTTGCTGGTTTATGATCTATCGACATCTTCCCAAATCCAGAGATCGATTATCGGCATCAATGGTTGTCATACGGTATGGAACCGACACTGGATTTCCTCGCAGATGGTGGCAATGAAGAGGCCGAAAAGGAAACTGATTCAATGGCTTCTAGATTGGAATACAAAGAATGGGTGAGCCCTTTCTCAGATCCATCATCTTCATCACCTCCATGCTTCCGATAATCAGTGACCGGAATCAATGGTTGTTATAAGCGGCCAACTCATAGTAAAGGTATGAGTCTCAGGATTGTATGAAAGAAGGGTTTTTTTCTTTTTTGAAAAGAAACCCTTACTCCTTAATGGATTTTGAAATCCATGATGCAATCTGATTTGATTGCTGAAATTGCTTATTCGATTTTTAAAATTTCAATTCTCTGGACGAAATTCAAAATCCTTGATTGGATTATGAGATTCCCAATTCCAGATATGCCAATTTTTAAAATCCCTAATACTGAATTTTTTGGGGATCAAAATACTCAATACTGATTTGGGAATTAAAATCCCTAATTGCCAATATAGGAATGCAAAATTCCAATTGTTGGATCCTCCATACTTGATGCACAGATGTATCTGATACCAACTGTTATTTTCTGATATACAGAACAACTGTTATTTTCTGATATACAGAATTGAACGGATCTTGTTGTGCATTAGATTTGGAGATCTGAAGAACTGTAGGGCGTACCTTGTTGTGTCGCCATTGCAGAGAAATCGAATGCTGAATAATAGAATTCGGATGCTGGGATCTTCCTTTCCTTAGCACCTCCTTAGAGAAGATATAATGGGATCATCTTTCTGACGTGGTTCAGGATTGGGGACCCAACTCTGTTAAATACTAGCAAAGGGCAGAAGAGTTTGAAACCCATTAAAACTCTTCTCCCTGGAAAGCTCCACATGCAAACAATATCCTAGTTACTCTCAAATAGTTGTGTGCGTATTACATCTATAGCATTCCACCCCTTACGCATAAATCTGGAAGTATCACAACGCAATGGGGTCCACTGGTTTACCCAGTCACATTATCCAACCTTTAGGATAATCCAGAACGTTGATCAATAAGGCCCACCTTATAGAATTCTTACACACCCATCTCTGCATCAAATATGATAGGAATTTAGCATTGAAGTAATGTAAAAATACTATAATTATTATTACAATTTTATTGATGCTAAACTAAGCATTGGATTTGATGGTCAAATGCAAATGTTGCTGGGGGATGGGTAAATTATCATTATCATTTTATATTTCCTTTATATTACTATGATAATTGGTGTAACAAATAAGCTTGTTTTGGTTCTTTTTTATACTAAACGGTTACCATAACAACTTCGGGTGGTTGGCATCATGGATCAACATACAGTAGACACATGTGATTGGGAGACCGAAATACTCACATATAGTAAGAACAGAAGGAATGAGACTTGAGCTCTATGGGCCGATATCTTTTCGGTTTGACATTTACAACATCCATTAGGTGAGCCTTACAATGTCATAAATAGCACAAAATATCAGCCCCATTGAAAACTTCTAAGCTCGCTTGTTTGACCCAATTGACATTTATGGCACACGTATGGCAGACGAGACATAACAGCTTAAATAATCAAGATAGGCAATAACTGGCAAAAAATAATGGCTGCCTGGCCATATTTATGGACTGACGTTGACTGGCACATGTAGTCCACGGATGGCGATGGTCGTCAATATATCAGCGGCAGCCCATTTGGACCTGTTCATCATCTGTCCTGTGACTTGTAGAGAACGGATCACTACCAACAGGCACCTGAATGATTACCCATCTATTGACATCCTTACCATTAAAGCCAAAGGCCACATCATGAAGATCATTTCTCTGGAAATATCAAGCCAAGCGAACCACGACTGTAGGTGCATTTAGATGGAGCATATCCTGAAAATCACGAGTATCAAAATATCCACGGCATCAAACTTGTAGGTGTTAATGGAGCAAATTCAGGGAAGGGATGTCGTCCTGCCCTGTCTCGAGGGAATTATCGATCTAGGCAGGAGGCTCTGTGGAGCCCACCATGATGTATGGATTTTCTCAACGCGATTTATTATTATTATATATATATTTTTGTCATAAAGCAGGGGCTTCGTGGTTTCATCCATTTTTTCAAGTCATTTTAGTGTCATTTTAGGGTATGAGCCTAAAAATAATGCGATTCTTGCCTAGGGAAAATGATGTGTTGAGGTCAAGCACAATCTTCCTCAGGGGTGATGGTATGCTCGAGTTCCTTCCCCTTTATAATTAATGTATATACCTGTCCCGTTTATTTAGATTCCTCCATGAAGTTTCGTATAGTTAAGAGAAAATGGCCCTGTACTTTAGAAGTTTCAGGTGACTCCATAGGAGCTAATATGGTTTTCCGGCCGTCCTTACGAAAATATACACATTATCTCACCCTTTTTTTAATGGCGTCACGATTGGATTTCCATGGTCGACCGATTAGTATGTAACAGGCCTCCATGTCAATTACATCGTACATTACTTCGTCTTTACCAATTAAAAAAGATATAGTACACTGTTCAGTTACCTTCGTCTCGCTGACCTTTTTAATCCAACTGATCGTGTATGGGGGGGGGGGGGGGGGGGGGGGAGGGATGTCGTTCCATTTTTAATTACAACTTCTCCACCATGATCTTGGAGACGATGTTCTCGCTGCTCCCACTGTCGATGATCACATCACAAACTTTTTGATTCACTGTATACCTAGTTTGGAAGATGTTATGTTGTTGTGGGTGTACTTCTTTCCTTGGTGTATACAATAGTCATTTCACGACGAGCGACTCACCATGATCTTACGGAACCCAATTTGTCTCATCTGCTTCAACATCTGGATCTTCATCGTCATTTTCAGCACTGCCATCATTGATAGTGAGATTCACCACTTGTTGCTGGGGACAACATGATAGGTGGCCCGGTTAGCCACAACAATAACCATGGTCGGGTCTTCACCGACCGTAGGGGTTCGGGATCCTGCTTGGACCAACAGTAATCGTTACCCTTGTTTGGAGCCTAACTTACCTACTTCCCTGATCTTGGTTCACGGGTGTAGGAGGTTGAGTGCGTGCTCCTACAAGTTGTTTCCTTATGGTTTGTGAAGCTCCCTGAGACGGACCCACCACGGTGACCTTGGTGGTAGGATAGGTCCATGTGTTGGACGTTCGAGTTGTGCTTCCGCTAAGGTAGGCAACTTAATTGCATCATTCATCGTTCAAACGAGTTGCATCTGGACCCAATCCTGGATCGCCATAGCAATCCATCTTTGAGTCGAGCGACTTGTCGCGATTTAGTTTCGACCAAATTGTTACGTGTCGCCAAGTGGTAGAATTCTTCTGATAATCTCTCACCAACCAACTACCCTGCCAAAAATTTTGGTACTGTTGGAATAATACCTGATCATAGTCGTTAGGGAGTAATCATGAGAGGAGTAGCTACCTCATCCATTAACATGTGAGGATAGGTGCTTTCATCTGCCTCATCCATGTGAGTTGCAATTTGTAACATCCTAGATTTTCGCTATTTGAATTTTCAAAAAATTATTGAAAATTTTCGATACAACTAACCTATGTTCTCACTTACTGACCCTTGATGCTCGAGGTGAGCATCTATATGTGATGGTACCGGTAAAGAACCGCACAAATTTGACTAATCAACCATGAGAAGCCAACGAATCTGCCCGATTAATTAAACCTCAAGTCTAGTGTTGAGTGTGAAATATTGCATATTTCTCCCTATTTATACCTTGGTTTTATAAACATGATAGTGCTTAATCGATTTAATTATGCATGTTTTCATGTGCAAGGTGATTTCGAGAGCTTAAGGTAAAATTGATGCCAAAAGGAAGATTTATGCTCAAAGGATTACTAAATAAAGATTTGAAGATTTGAAAGTCATTAATGAAGAATTCACATGCCAAAGATCCAAGAAAACCAAGTGAGGAATGAAAAGAATCAAAGATTTGAATTGAAAAAAAGGAATCCTGAAATTGTCCTCAAAACAAACATATTCTTGAAATTGTCCTGAAAAAGCATATTCTGAAACTTCGATCATATTTTGGGAAACTGCACAGAGCGCATAAATTTGAGAAGGTTTAAACTCCGAGCCTATTTTGGAAAACTGCGCAAAGTGCGTAAATTTAAGGCGGTTTCTAGATTTTTTCAATTAGGTGAGAAAGTTATATTTCCACAACTATAAATAGGACTCCCTACGATACTCCAAAGCATCTTCTAGGGTTTGAAAAGATCTCAATAAGCATACAGAAGGGTGGAGCAGCCGCCAAAGAGTTTTTCTTCTTCCCTATTTTATTTTTCATGCTTTGTTTAAGAGATTTGATTTCAATTATATCTATACTTGGCTAAACCTCTTAGATAGGGCTAAGAGGTGAAGCTGGTAGCGTGTTTGGATGTTTATTTTTCTTTGATTCTTATTCTTATTGAACATCATTGATTCCTAGTTTGATATTAAGAGAATATTTTCAGTTTTCTATGATTTATTGTGACTCAAATTAGAATAGATGTTGTGATAGCTTGGATATCTTCTTTTCCTGTTTAGAGATAGTGAGATTGGTAAATCCCATTGTTCACTGTAAGGCCCATATCCAAGTTCGTACCTTTCCTTAG
Source organism: Magnolia officinalis (assembly GCA_021015155.1). Classification (NCBI taxonomy): domain Eukaryota; kingdom Viridiplantae; phylum Streptophyta; class Magnoliopsida; order Magnoliales; family Magnoliaceae; genus Magnolia; species Magnolia officinalis. Next base: position 60,118,571 of record JAJHSJ010000004.1, read on the forward strand.
ACTTCTGCGATTCTCCCTGTCAAATTCTAGAACCCCGTGACCTGTAATCAACATTTACGCGCGACCCTGAGTCGCACTCTGTCAACCCGAGTCGACTTGACCCGAGACTTATACCATAGCGACCGCGCCGTCACTGCAATTCCAATGTCGCAACTTGCGCATCGATTAGATACCCAGGCCAGGAGTTGTGGGCCCACGTTTATTTCAAAGAAATGCTGCTCATTGCGAATCTCGAGAGAATCTCTACCCAAACATCACATCAATCAATCAAGTACAACCCATCCCTCTCTTACCAATAAGGCATGGCAACCCATACCTCTCTCATCCAAAGTCAACTCTCTCTCTCTCTCTCTCTCCACCCATCCCTTCCTTACACCCATGACCCATCACTCCACCCATCACCTATCACCTCTGAAAAGGCCAAGCTATATGTCCTAGAGGGGGGGGGGGTGAATAGGACTATGCCAAATTTAAAATAAAATCAGTGGAAATAAAATAAGCCAATAGCCTTACTATATGAATCAATTCACAAAGCTAAATTTAAATCACCTTGATAAATAGGTATCGAGAGATTGATGCAAATTCAGTTCTAAGGACAACCTTACACCATAATCAACAAGGGCTTATGGTAGGACAACCTTATTTCTAGAACCTCTTTTGGATCAACGACTCAATATTAATATAAGTAAATGAAATAGCAAGGAATTGTAATTAAATGCAGAAGTAAGATCTAAATTATTACAACAATCCCCACACTTGCTTGAAATGTAAATAATTACAACATTCACATCCACTTGTACATTCCATAAGATCGAATGATAAAAGATATGAAAATTAAGCAAGCATTCAAACCACAAGTCAAAGAGTTATAGTGGTTCGCTTGTGTGTACACCAACTGTTTTCCAACAGCCACACAAAAAGCTACTCCACTCCTAATATCTCACGCAGGGGATATTAGCGTTCACTAACAAATAGGTTTTCACTGGTTCACCAAAAACCTTTACAATTGTGTCTTTTTCACTTGGGCTTACACAATTCAAAAACCCCTCTTTTCTGAGTTTTCTGGTTTTCCTCAGACAACCAATACAATTAGATTTTTCTGGCTTAACCTCAAACAAAACTAGTACAATGAGATTTTTCTGGCTTAACCTCAAACAAAAACCAAAAGTAAATGAATTTTACAGAATTGTAAAATACCTGGATTTCTCCTTTTTCGTAGCAGCCCGGTAGAACCAATCGGAGTAGATGATTTGAATGTCAAAGTTCAATTTCCAATACTCACATTCATAAGGTTCTAAATTCTAATTGATTTTAGATTTAACTCGTTGGGCGTAGCTATATTTGATTTTGATTCCAAGAAGAAGGAATAAGATAATTCCTCTTTTCAAATAAGATTGGAATATAGAAACAAAATTAAATTAAATAAGCTAGCAAAAAGGAATATTAAATAAGCACAATCTAGCTTAAAATAAACACAGACTTATCTCAGAGTGATCACTTGAAAATTTCTTGAATTGAATAGCGTTGAAGTTATGAAAACTCTGAATTCCGTGTTCAATTTATAGAAGCAGAAATCGCTCCTACGACTGGTCTTAGAAACCTACGACTGGTCGTAGCTCTAACAGATTTTTGAAAAAATAAGCGCGATCTTCGAAAGCCGTTCTACGACTGGTCGTGAGTACCCTACGACTAGTCGTGGGTCACCTATGACTGGTTGTAGATCCCTACGACTGGTCGTAGGACCAGTGATTTCGTTGCTGGACTTTAAGTCGTAGCTCCACGACTGGTCGTGGACGAGTCGAAGCCACACCTACGACCGGTCGAAGGATCTCCAGGACTGGTCGTGGGCGTACCAAAAATTTCGAAAAATCTTTAACTACTCAGGACTGGTCGTGGAATTTCTTGGACTAGTCGAACCAATGCTAGGACTGGTCGAACAAGAGCTAGGACTGGTCGTAGAATAGACCAACCTTGTGTAAAATAAATATTTGATTAATGTATCCAAAGTGACCTACTTAAAGGGTCAACCTAAGGTCATTCAAACCTGAACCATGTCGTATGGACATTGAACTTCAACCATTCAACGAATGTAGATAATTTGAATCATATCAGGCTTGAAATCTTGAACCATATCATGCTTGAGATCTTGAACAACATAGAACTACTTCATGCGTTATTTCTTTAGATTTGAACTTCAACATTGTAGCTTCTTGAGGCTTCAACATGTAGCTTCTTGAGGCTTCAACATGTAGCTTCTTGAGGTGTCTTGAGTTCCAATAAATGATCATACAAGTACAGGACACAGATAGATGTTTTGACACATCAAAATTTGACAACCAAAGGAGCATGAGACCATAACACTTACAATCTCCCCCTTTGTCAAATTTGTGACAAAACACCCAAATTATAATACTTCAAATTGAAACGAAGTACTCACAACATATTCACAACAAGTTCAACAATAGAGAAGCATACACACCACAAGTTCATCAATAGAGAAGCATGCACAGATATATATGATAAGAAATAACTAGCATCATTTCATTCTCACATAACTACCCCTGAGTAATAGGTACCCCTGAGAAGCTTAACTCCCCCTGAGTAATAGATAATAGGAGCACAACTCCCAAAACTTCTCCCCCTTTTTGTCACAAAATGACAAAGGAAGAAGGGCAGCAATAATAATGAATATAGCAGTTAAAATATAGATTCAAGAGAGCCTTAGTGCATAATTCAAAAAGTCAGTGAGTATGTATAGTTCAAAAAATATATATTACAGACTTAGCAAAAATTTAGTCAGAACCTGAGGATGGAGCAGGATTAGAAGGATCAATTTTGTGTAAACCCTTAGCAATACGCCTCATATATTTGCGTAGATAAGAGAATTGCGTATCTTGGGTAACACGAATTTGAGCCACTTGCTCTTGAAGGGAATTCAATCTCTCATCAAAATCAGAGGGCTGAAAATCAGGATCATCAGCCGAGTCTGACTCAAGTTCTTCAAATAAATCATCCATATTCACGTCTTCAGTAGGATCACCAGCTTGTCCTGCATCTCCTGCTTCAGCACCACCGCTACCAGCATCCACTTGGCCATCAGCCAAGTCTAAAGTCATCTTGTTAATATTGGAATTATTGAAGGGGAGATGATGGATGGGTTTTTCTCTAGTAGGCATAGCAACGAGCATATGATTTGCCAGCATAGTCAACAAATAACCAAAGGGTATATCACTATGTCCAGGATGTTGACGAGACAGAATAATGGAATGACAAATTAAAGAAGGTAAACAAATTTTTGCACCAGAGATGACAGAATGTAAAACACGAACCATAAAAGCAGTGAGTTCGGTTTTATTACCAGCACGTGGATAAAGATTAGAGATGAAAATCCTATGAAGTACTCTGTGTCTGGGTAACAAAAATCTTGAGGGAAGTGCATGACCTTTATGAGTCCAGTGAACATCCAAATTACATAAATCTCTAGTAAGCATTCTTCGTTCAGATTCAGAGAGACTGTCATGTAAAATATTAATTGGAATGCTCTCATCATTGACAGGTATTTCCATAATATCAGCAATCAAATGTCGATCCACTACAAACGATCCTTCTTGAGTATCAACTTTAAAAATTAAATTCTCAAGAGAAAAATCACAGATACATGCAAACATGGATTGGGCAATGGACTGGTATGCAGCTCCACCCCAATGCAAGATGTTATCCCATCTCACAGATTCCAACAGAGGAGGGATACCAAATGAAGCAATGTGATTAACATTCACAGGACGTTCAACAATAACATTTCGCATACGCAAATCCCGAACATTAGGAGGATCATTTTCGGGAGACCGTAGATGACGTTGTACAATAGAGGCTGATCTAGAAGAAGAGGGACCTCTAGTAGTTTTCTTTTTACCTCTAGCATCCATTTTTAATGGAGGATTTCAATAAAACAACAAGATTCAAGATAAAATAAATGGGTTTTAGGTAGAACAGATTTTTCAAGATAAAACCCCAATCTTGCAATGAACGACCAAATAGATTCTACAAGAATGTGATTTGAAACACTAATATCAAGAATCTACAATAAAAACGCAAAAGAACCACTAACCTTGAAGAACTAAGAAGGTGGGTTCGACCGGTCGTAGCTAGAGCCGTTGGTGGGAAAAAAGAAATGAGGAAGAAGAGTCAAAATCCCCAAATTAAAGTGAAATCCCGAGTTTCACGACCGGTCGTGTAAGTGTTCGACCGGTCGTGTACACTCACGACTGGTCGAGTACGACTCAAAATTTACAATTTTTTTTTTCAAATAAATTTCAAATTTAAGTAAATAAATCATCAAACTTATGTACATTATGATACACCAAATCATGCAAATTCAATTTAAATTGCACATACCGAGATCAAACTTTAATTTATTAAACCTGCTTTTGTCGAGCGGTTTAGTGAAAATGTCAGCAAGTTGAGTCTCGGTTGGAATGTAATCCAAACATATTACCTTTTCTTCCACTAATTCATGAATGTAATGAAATCTAATATCAATATGCTTAGTACGTGAATGCTGAACTGGATTTTTAGAGATATTTATTGCACTGGAATTATCGCAAAATAAAATCATAGAATCCTGAGTAATTCCATAATCGCTCAACATTCGTTTCATCCAAACAAGTTGAGTACATGCATTTCCAGCAGCAATGTATTCAGCCTCAGCTGTTGATAGCGATATAGAACTTTGCTTCTTACTAAACCAAGAAACAAGACAATTTCCAATATAGAAACAACCACCACTGGTTGATTTCCTATCATCAATGTTTCCAGCCCAGTCAGCATCTGCATACCCGGCTAATTGAACATTAGTCTCATGTGGATACCAGAGACCCAGTTTAGTAGAACTTGCGACATATCGCATAATCCGCTTAACAGCAGTTAAGTGAGATTCTTTAGGATTTGATTGATAACGAGCACAAATGCCAACACTCAAAGCGATATCTGGTCTACTAGCAGTCAGATAAAGTAAACTACCAATCAAACTACGATACAATTTAGGATCCACATCATTACCTGCAGAGTCTTTTGAGAGTCTCAAAGTTGTACTCATAGGAGTATCAAAATTTTTACCTTTCTCAAATCCAAATTTCTTGATTAAACACTGAGCATATTTGGTTTGAGAGATAAAAATTCCATCAGGTTGTTGTTTAACTTGCAACCCTAGGAAATAGTTTAATTCTCCAACCATGCTCATTTCGAATTTAGACTTCATCAAATCTGCAAACTCAACAGTCATATTAGTACAGGTTGATCCATAAATAATATCGTCAACATATATTTGGACCATTAGAATATCATCGTTATACTTCTTAACAAAGAGTGTCTTATCAACACATCCCATCTGAAAATTATGACTCAGTAAAAACTTAGTCAGTTTTTCGTACCATGCTCTGGGAGCTTGTTTCAGACCATAGAGAGCCTTCTTAAGACGATACACATGATCAGTAAATTTAGGATCTTCAAACCCTGTAGGTTGTTCAACATATACCTTTTCATGTAAATCACCATTCAGAAAGGCACTCTTTACATCCATTTGATAAATTTTAATCTTTCTAAAACATGCAATGGAGATAAAAAGTCTGATTGATTTAAGACGAGCTACAGGGGCAAATGTCTCATTATAATCAATACCTTCAATTTGCGTGTATCCCTGTATAACTAGTCTTGCTTTATTTCGAATAATATTTCCAAGTTCATCAGATTTGTTTTTGAAAATCCATTTTGTTCCAATAATATGTTTATCTTTAGGTCTAGGAACAAGGTACCAAACATCATTTCTGACAAACTGATTAAGTTCTTCCTGCATCGCAAGAATCCAGTTTTCATCCAAAAGTGCTTCTTTTACGTTAACTGGTTCAATCTGGGATGTAAAGCATACGTAGTTACATATGTCCTCTAATTGTCTACGAGTGCGCACACCAGTGAGAGGGTTTCCAAGTATTTGAGAAGTTGGATGATCTTTAACAGTCCTAAATTCAGAATTAGGTTCACTTGATGAAGTTTCTTGTTTTTCAAGTATAAGCACTTCATCATTATCTGAACTAGGAACAGGTGTATTCAAAAGATCGTCAATCACAACATTTATTGACTCTTGAATCACACCGGTCCTGTTGTTCAGAACACGATATGCACGACTGTTTAAAGAATACCCTAAAAAGATCCCTTCATCACTTTTAGTGTCGAATTTTTCCAAATTTTCACGGTCACGCAAAATATAGCACTTGCTGCCAAAAACTCGAAAGTATTTGACAGAAGGCTTTTTCTCAAACCACATTTCATAAGCCGTTTTATTATTAGATTTACAGATATAAACACGGTTAATAATGTAGTAGGCTGTATTCACTGCTTCAGCCCATAGATTCCTAGGGAGCTTCATGCTATTTAACATAACATTTTCCATTTCTTGAAGCACTCTATTCTTTCTCTCTACAATTCCATTTTGTTGAGGAGTTTTAGGTGCAGAGAATTCATGCGATATTCCCTAATCACTACAGAATTTCTCAAAACCGCTATTTTCGAATTCGGATCCATGATCACTACGGATCTTGTTGACTTGAGAACTTTTTTCAGTTTGAATCCGTTTTATAATTTTTTTTACTTCATCAAGGGTTTCTGATTTGTCTCTCAAGAATGAAACCCAAGTGAATCTTGTATAATCATCTACAATAACTAAGATGTATTTTTTGCCACCTCGACTTTCCCTTGTTGGTCCTATAAGATCCATGTGGAGAAGCTCGAGTGGTCTTGTGGTGGTATTGGAGTTCACCTTTTTGTGAGAGCTCCTAGTTTGTTTACCATACTGGCATTCACCACAAATCTTGTCTACTTTTTGCATCTTAGGTAGACCTCTAATTAGTTCACCTTTGCTCAATCTGTATAAATTTCGATAGTGTACATGTCCGAGGCGTTTATGCCATAATTCTGTCTCATCGGTATGGACCATGTAACACATTTGTTTAGATGAGCTACTATCGCTTACTATATAGCAGTTTTCAGAAGTTCTGCGACCAGTTAATATTACAGAACCCTTTTCATTTATTATTTCACAACCTTGATTAGAAAATTTAACATTATGGTTGTTATCGCATATTTGAGATATGCTCAACAGGTTGTGTTTTAAACCCTCAACATATAAAACATTTTTAAATAAGGGAAGGTTATAGAGTTGGACCGTACCTTTGCCAATTATCTTGCAGTTGCTACCATCACCAAATGTAACTGACCCATCAGCCATATCTTTAAGATCGGTGAATAGTGCTTTGTCGCCTGTCATATGTCTGGAGCATCCACTGTCTAGGTACCATTTCGAATGGCTTGTAGCTTTGAAAGCAGTGTGAGCAACCAAACAGGCAACCTTAGGAACCCATTTCAGTACTATTTTGGGTTTAGGAGAATAATTGGTCTTCTTATGTTTATAGTTGTAAGAGTGACCTACAGAATTAGATTTTAATAGCTCCTTAAGTAAATCAATAATTTTTTCAGCTAGTGGGTTTCGAATCTGATTTTTAAAATAGCTGCTTTTGGGTTTAGGAAAAGTTTTTGTATTTTTAGAAAAAACTTGACTATTACCTTTTCCTTTTGAGTTAGAAGTCTCTCCTTTCACAAAATTGGAAGGAGTATTCTTCTGTTTAGGAGATGTGTTTTTATCATAACCCAACCCGGATCGATCGCCACATTTTCTTGATCCGGATAACAATTTTTCTAATTTTGGATCACCTTGGGCATATCTCCATGTGTCCTTCAAACTCAAAAGAGAAGATACTTCATTTTTAAGTTTCTCATTTTCAGATTTCAAATTTTCAATTAGGGAGGTTTTGAATTCTAGATCACACTTAGACTTTTCAAAACTATCTGAAATTTGAGATTTTTCTAAAATAAGAGTTTCAAAACATTCTTTAAGTTTATAAAACTTTTCTTTTTGAAGTTTAAGTTTGACAGCAATTTTACAACTTTCCTTATATAAGGCATTGTAAGCATCTTGGAGATCTTCATCATATTCATGATCACTATCCAAATTTTCTTCACTTGTTGAATCATCGTGATCGAAAAAAGTAAACTTGGCTAGAGTCATAAGGGCCTTAAGTTCACTGCCCGACTCGGTTTCTGAATTTTCTGACTCAGAAGAGGCTTCAGAATCAGACGATTCATCCCAAGTAGCCAACATACCCTTCCTTTTGGATCTGTCCTTTTTAGGACATTTGTTTGCTAAATGCCCATATTCTTGACAGTTGTAGCATTGACTATCTTTTAATGATTTCCAAGTTTTAGACTTAGGTTTGGAACGTTTCTTTTCATTTCCCTTTTGAAAATCAACTCTTTTCTTACTTTTGAAAATCTTATAAAACTTTTTCGCCAAAAGGGCCATATCATCTTCAGACTTTTCTGAATCTGAATTTTCTTGAATAATACTTTTAGATGACTTCAAAGCAATAGATTTACCTTTAGGAGCTTTAAAACTTAATTCATAGGTTTGTAAAAAACCAACTAATTCCTCTACCTTCATATTATCCGTATCACGAAGTTCCTGGATTGCGGTTACCTTTGAATTGAACCGTTCAGGAAGAGATCGTAGTATTTTTGCACACACTTTACTTTCTGGGATCTTATCGCCAAGACCTCACATTGAGTTTACAATGTCATTCAATCTAGTGTAAAAGTCCATAAACATTTCATTTTCCTCCATATGAATTTCTTCAAATTTAGTTGTGAGGAGTTGGACTTTAGATTTCTTGACAATTGATGTACCTTCGTGTGTCATTTCTAAAATATCCCAGGCTTGCTTTGCAGTATCACAGGATATGATTCTTTTGAACTCATCCGGTGATAGTGCGCAAGTGATTGCATTTAGTGCTTTAGCATTAGCACTACTCTCATTTTTCTGAAGTGAGGTCCATTGATAATACGGTGTAATTTTCATAGATTTTGAACCATCAACACCAGTTACTTCCATGATAGGAGGTTTCCATTCAGTCACTGTGGCTTGCCACACACTTTCATCCATTGATTTGAGGAAGATCCTCATTCTGGCTTTCCAATAGGCATAGTTGGAGCCATCAAATGGAGGAGGTCTAGTAACTGAAAGGCTATCAAAATTTGACATCTTTTATATAGCTTAGATCGTTAGCTCAGGAAATAAATCCAAATAAAAAGCAACAAAATGAGCTATTAGGCTCTGATACCACTTGAAAAGGCCAAGCTATATGTCCTAGAGGGGGGGGGGGGGGGGGTGAATAGGACTATGCCAAATTTAAAATAAAATCAGCGGAAATAAAATAAGCCAATAGCCTTACTATATGAATCAATTCACAAAGCTAAATTTAAATCACCTTGATAAATAGGTATCGAGAGATTGATGCAAATTCAGTTCTAAGGACAACCTTACACCATAATCAACAAGGGCTTATGGTAGGACAACCTTATTTCTAGAACCTCTTTTGGATCAAGGACTCAATATTAATATAAGTAAATGAAATAGCAAGGAATTGTAATTAAATGCAGAAGTAAGATCTAAATTATTACAACAATCCCCACACTTGCTTGAAATGTAAATAATTACAACATTCACATCCACTTGTACATTCCACAAGATCGAATGATAAAAGATATGAAAATTAAGCAAGCATTCAAACCACAAGTCAAAGAGTTATAGTGGTTCACTTGTGTGTACACCAACTGTTTTCCAACAGCCACACAAAAAGCTACTCCACTCCTAATATCCTCACACAGGGGATATTAGCGTTCACTAACAAATAGGTTTTCACAGGTTCACCAAAAACCTTTACAATTGTGTCTTTTTCACTTGGGCTTACACAATTCAAAAACCCCTCTTTTCTGAGTTTTCTGGTTTTCCTCAGACAACCAATACAATGAGATTTTTCTGGCTCAACCTCAAACAAAACCAGTACAATGAGATTTTTCTGGCTTAACCTCAAACAAAACCAAAAGTAAATGAATTTTACAGAATTGTAAAATACCTGGATTTCTCCTTTTTCGTAGCAGCCCGGTAGAACCAATCGGAGTAGATGATTTGAATGTCAAAGTTCAATTTCCAATACTCACATTCATAAGGTTCTAAATTCTAATTGATTTTAGATTTAACTCGTTGGGCGTAGCTATATTTGATTTTGATTCCAAGAAGAAGGAATAAGATAATTCCTCTTTTCAAATAAGATTGGAATATAGAAACAAAATCAAATTAAATAAGCTAGCAAAAAGGAATATTAAATAAGCACAATCTAGCTTAAAATAAACACAGACTTATTTCAGAGTGATCACTTGAAAATTTCTTGAATTGAATAGCGTTGAAGTTATGAAAACTCTGAATTCCATGTTCAATTTATAGAAGCAGAAATCGCTCCTACGACTGGTCTTAGAAACCTACGACTGGTCGTAGCTCTAACAGATTTTTGAAAAAATAAGCGCGATCTTTGAAAGCCGTTCTACGACTGGTCGTGAGTACCCTACGACTGGTCGTGGGTCACCTACGACTGGTCGTAGATCCCTACGACTGGTCGTAGGACTAGTGATTTCGTTGCTAGACTTTAAGTCGTAGCTCCACGACTGGTCGTGGACGAGTCGAAGCCATACCTACGACCGGTCGAAGGATCTCCAGGACTGGTCGTGGGGGTACCAAAAATTTCGAAAAATCTTCAACTACTTAGGACTGGTCGTGGAATTTCTTGGACTAGTCGAACCAATGCTAGGACTGGTCGAACAAGAGCTAGGACTGGTCGTAGAATAGACCAACCTTGTGTAAAATAAATATTTGATTAATGTATCCAAAGTGACCTACTTAAAGGGTCAACCTAAGGTCATTCAAACCTGAACCATGTCGTATGGACATTGAACTTCAACCATTCAACGAATGTAGATAATTTGAATCATATCAAGCTTGAAATCTTAAACCATATCATGCTTGAGATCTTGAACAACATAGAACTACTTCATGCGTTGTTTCTTTAGATTTGAACTTCAACATTGTAGCTTCTTGAGGCTTCAACATGTAGCTTCTTGAGGCTTCAACATGTAGCTTCTTGAGGTGTCTTGAGTTCCAATAAATGATCATACAAGTACAGGACACAGATAGATGTTTTGACACATCAAAATTTGACAACCAAAGGAGCATGAGACCATAACACTTACAACCTCTCCTTATATCTCATCTCCCTCTCATTTTCTCCACCATTTTTTTAAAACAACCAAAGAGAAGCTCTAAATTTTGCCAAGTGTAGCCCACTCCCTACCCCTAAATCCTCATCTCCACCCTTCAATCTTCATCATCCTTCATTAAAATCGAAGTTGAGAAACTTAGCATTCCATGGAGCCTAGAAGATTAGCAATCGGTGGGTGTTTATAGGACTAGATTTGTGATTTTAGTAATGGGCCAAGTGGGGCCTACCGTTTGACGGTATGAATCTCATTTTGGACCCAAGGTGTGGCCAATGGCCCACCATGATTCATATGTTAAATCCATGATGAGGCCATTCTCCATAGATCCCACCATGATGTTTATTTGATGCTCAACATGTAAAGGTCATCTAGACCTTAGATTTGTGGTGGGGATGGTATCCCCACCTTGATTTCATGTTTGTAGGCCCACATGTGGTGGGACCCATTTGATGTATGGGTTGTAATGCATGGAGGGGAGCTCATAGTGGCAGAGCTCCTCCCTCACACACCCGATCTCTCTCTCCCTCTCTTCACTGTTTGCGGCCCACCACGATGCAAGTATTTTATTCATGCTGTACAATTGGTGGACCACACCGCTGTCTAAGCGGGGCCCACATCGCTAACATGTCCGGGGTCCACTTATTGTCCGTTTGGACTGGCTTGAATTGAAGAGGATAAATATCAACTTGATTCAATCAGTGGGCCACGTGTACGTGGACCCCCCAGATGTGAGTGAGAAATCCACACCGTCCAACAAATCCGGCCGTGGGATTTTAGATGCACCCATCTTATCTACACCGTCCAGCATGGACGGTGTGACCCACCTAATGTATGCGCTTCATCCATGTTGTCCACCGTCCAACAATGGACGGTGGAGCCCACGGATGTAAGTGTTTTATCCACGCTGTCCATCGTCCAGCAATAGACGATGGAGCCCACCAATGTATGCTTTGTTCACGCTGTCCACACGTGGATATTGTGGCCCACATGATGCATGTGTTGTATCCATACCGTCCAACCATCTGTAGAGATCATTCTATGGCATCACAAAGAGAATGAGTTAGATCTAAATTTCGAGTGGGACCCACCACGTGTATGTGGGGCCCACCCTGATATGTGTTTTATCCACCATCCACAGATGGATGGTGGAACCGACCTGTATTGATGATAGCAAAGTTATGTGGGTTTGATCATGAGGTACGTGGTATACCCAAACTGTCATCTGTGTGGGTCTCACCTTGATGCATCTGTCATATCTGCACAGTCCACCTGGATGGTGTGACCCCCCACCATGATGTGTGTGAAATCCACACCGTCCAGCAGTAGGCCAGACATTGCTGGACAGTGGGGACTAGCATCCACCGTTGAAACCTTCTTAGGCCACTAGGCCGTTCGTGGGAGGCCCACGGCCTGGCCCACTACCTAGGTGGCCCACAACTAGTGGGGCCCACCATGCATATATGTTTTATCTAGGCTGTTCGCTGGTTGGACGCCTAGCTGGGCCTGGACTCTAGTGGGTTGTCCGTTCAGCAGGCAGCCAACCATGATGTATGCATTATATATTCATGTCGTCCATATAATGCAGCCCATTGTGATGTATGTGAGGCCCATGGGATAGGGCTCATATTAATGTATTTACCGCCCATGTAATGAGGCCCATATAATGGGGCCCATTGTGATGTATTTGCGGCCCGTGTAATGAGGCCCAATATGATGTAATGAGGCCCATACTGAAATAGCAGTGAAGACCGCTTTAGTTGAAGTAGGAATATGTCAATATGTCCTAGAGGGGGGTGAATAGGACTTTTTAAAGATTTACAAGTTACAAAAAAATCTTATCACTCTAATCCTAACATGTATGCAATGTTTAGGATTACACAATGTAACTCTACTAGCTTCTAAGCTCAGTAGCAAATCCAATCACAGAACTATTTAAATGATAAGCATGAAGCAGTTATAGTCTATGATGAATGTGACTGTGTGTGAAGTGTGAGTAGATATGAATACAATTAGCATAATCATACAAATGAGCAAGCACAAAAGTAATCACAAACACAGTCATTTTTATAGTGGTTCGAATACTTGTCTACTCCATCCCGGCTTTCACACTCAACCCTTGAGTGTACCGGAATTCACTAAGGAGGTTTCCCAGGGTTCACCTCAAACCTAAGGTTTTAAATCAGGTTCACCTTCAACCCTTATACGGAGGTTTCTACGCGGTTTACCTCAAACCCGAGGTTTTACTCGGTTCACCTCAAACCCAAGGTTTTACACGGTTCACCTCAAACCCAAGGTTTTGCTCGGTTCACCTCAAACCCAAGGTTTTACACGGTTCACCTCAAACCCAGAGTTTTACTAGTTCACTCCTAACCAGATGTTTATACTCTCCATAGAGCAAGGGTCCACACAACACACCCACCACGTACAATCCTGCCGGAGGCCTCCTTGAGGACTTCAAAGGGTGAGAACCACTTAGGACCCAATCGTAGAAAGGAATGATCACAAGTGTCCTCCTGGACTCTAGATACTTACTGATAAGTTATGAGTCCCGTTAAGCATAACGCCGAAGATCTCCTCCTTGTTGACGAAGAGTCTTCTGCTCCCTTGATCCACAACACAAAAGATATACCAAGACTAGGTTTAAGGTTGGGTCAAGGTAAAGATGGAATCCTACTCTCTAAAGATTTTCCTGTTAGGAAGATAGAGTAGTTCCAATCTTATGCATTCAAGGCATCCCAGCATAATGATTTGCCATCCATTAAGGTAGTAATTAGAGGATCCTTGAACGCGGAAGTTCATTCCCCAATCCACTTTATTGAATGTCAATGATGAGGGTGGATTAGAGGATGAACTCCCTTGAGAGAAAGGGCTTTAGGTATAGGAAATAAGTTGAAACACTCAAAAGCTCTCTCTGATTTCTCTCACAGCAACAAAAGACAAGTCCTTTATAAATAGGCAAAAAGTTCCAACGAATATAAAACGGTCACATTTATGACAGAGTTCGATATCATCGAGCAGGTTGGATATCATCGAGCGTATACTCTCGATAACATCGATGGTCTGCTCGATGACTTAGACTCGATGTCATACGCTTTTGAAACTCTTTGCCAATTGGTCGATGAATCGAAGCTATTGTCGATGTCATCGGATTTTGAACTCCGATTCCATCGATGATAGGTTCGATCCATCGACACTTGAAAAATGAGAGAGACTTGACTTTGAGATATTTCAAGTTTTCATGAATGATAGGGGGAACCGTCGAGGTCATCGGAATTTGAATGTCGATGACATCGATATCAGAGTCGAGGCATCGATAAATCCAGCTGATTTATCTTTGAACTTGCTGGACAGTTTATGGCTTTGTTCGATGCAATTGATCTGGTGTCGATATCATCGATATTTGAATATCGATTAAATCGAAGGGCCCCCGATCATAATTAAAAAACAACCTGAAATTACTGCTATAAGAAATGCGCGCCCACTGTCGATATCATCGATGAACCTCCGATCTTATCGATGTTTGAATTCAGATCATATCGGACGGATATCGATATATCAAAGAATTTTGAGATTTTTATTAAAAAACAGGGGCGCCGGAAATCAGCCTGTCGATCTTATCGAGCCACTCTCGATGGTCTCGAGATTTGAATATCGATGATATCGATATGTGTATCGATACATCAATAATTCGTCTAGATATATTGTGAAGTTGCTGGACATATTTAATGCTTTATCGATGATATCGATAGGTGTATCAATATATCGATAAATCCGTCCAGATGAATATATAGTTGCTGGACATTTTGGTCCTCTTATCGATAGTATCGTTAAGGTATCAAGGACATCGACAGTGCAGGTCGATCATATTGAGGGTGCTTTGATAGAATCGACAAGGCGAGAAAAACTTAGAGATTTTCCTGTTTTGCCAAAAGTTTTCTCACCATAAAATCCTAAGATGTCTATCTTGTTTTAAAGGTTTTAATCACCTGGGGTTTTGGGATACAGAATGTGAGGCTATGATTCACCTATTGCGAGCTTTCACACATCCAGTTGAGGCAGACGCTTGAAATAATCTTCTTATCGAGTTCTGCAGCCAGTCTGACTCACCACACACGTAACTTGACAAACTAGGGTACTAGCAGGTGCACTTTCACACACAATGAGGCCCGATGTGATGTATATTGGTCCATATGATGAGGTCCGATGTGATATATATTGGCCCATATGATGAGGCCCGATGTGATGTATATTGGCCCATATGATGAGGCCCGATGTGATGTATACAAGGCCCGTATGATGAAGCCCATTGAGAAGTATACTAGGCTCACGAGTGAGGCCCATTATGTTGTATGTGAGGCCCTTATGTGAGGCCATGGGCCCCACTATATGTTTAGCTCTATGTGGGCCACTCCTTGGGAGCAATGTTGGTTAAATGTCCACATTGATGAGCAATGATGGTTAAATGTCATCATCGTGACCTTCCCTTAGGCCTTGTTAGGCCCATTCTCTTCATTCTCTAGTGGGTTGACCCTAAACATTGGGCCCCGTTTGCATGATCCATCTATTCTTATTGGGCTATCCCAAGATGTTGGGCCCCTATTGGTTGTTAGTAGGATTATTTCTTTTATCTTGAAGTCCATCTAGGGTTTATTTGGGCCCCCTAGGGCATCTAGCAGGGCTATATGATAGTATGGAGAAGGAACCCTTTTCGGATCCTTAGGAATGTAGGTAGGCCACCTAGGCCCAACCTTAATGTGAGGAGAGTTCATCATCGCCGTAAACGGAGAGATCCGTGCTATCAGATTTGTTATACCCATAGTTGAGGACCGACCTTCATGTTATGGGTTTGTTGTCAATCTATGGACCCCGCCTTATGTATAGGCCGATTATCGATGCCAACTATTGAAAAGGCCAAGCTTTATGTCCTAGAGGGGGGGGGGTGAATAGGACTATGCCAAATTTAAAATAATTATAGCAGAATATAAATAAAGAGATAACCAAATAAAGTAAATTTATCCACAATGCTGAAATGAATAACAACCTCAATAAACAAGTATTGAGAGATTGATACAAAAGTTGTTCTAAGGACAACCTTACACCAAAAACCAAAGTTTATGGTAGGACAACCTGATTTCTAGAAAGGTCTTTGTATCAAGAACTCAAACTTTCTAGGAATAAAAATTGAAGCTGATCAGAGGAATAGAATGTAATCTCAAATATTGATTGTTCTAGGGACAACCATACACCATAGAAATGGCAGGGCAACCTTACTAGAACAATTTAGAGAATCTAAAGCTCAAACAAATAAAGGAATAGCTTGAAATAAATTGCAGCAATTTAAATCTAAACTATTACAACATTCCCCACTGAGCTTGAAATTAAAATGATTACAACAATCACATCCACATACATTTCACAAAATAATAATCAAAGATAGGAAAATAAAGCACACTTCCACACAACGCAAGGAGTTATAGTGGTTCGCCTGTGTGTACACCAACTGTTCAACAACAGCCACACAGAATGCTACTCCACTCCTAATATCCTCACACAGGGGATATTAGCGTTCACTATCAAATAGGTTTTCCCAGGTTTACCCAAAACCTTCACAATTGTGTCTTTTTCAAAGGGCTTATACAATTCAAAAAACCATCTTTTCTAAGTTTTCTTAGCTCTCCTCAGATAACCAATACAATGAGATTTTTCTGGCTTAACCTCAAATAAAATCAAATAAAGTAAATTACACAAATTGTAAAATACCTGTTTTTCTTCTTTGTTGTAGCAGCCCAGAAGAACCAAGTCAGAGTAGAGATTTGAATGTCAAAGTTCAATGTCCAATACTCACTTTATAATGGTTCTAGGTTCTAATAAATTTTAACTTAAAACAAATGGGCTAGCTTGAATTGATTTTGATTCTAATAAAAGGAAAATAAAGCTTCCTCTTTACAAATTAGATTGGAATGCAAGAAACAAAATCAATTAACAAAGCTAAAGAAATAGAATATTAAATAAGCACACTTAGCTTAAACTAAGCACAAATTTATCTCTCAGAAGGCTGAATTAAATTAGCCTAAATGGTCTATTTAATTCTGAGATTCGTGCTCTATTTATAGTGTGAATAAGTCACGTCTTCGACTGGTCTTAAGTCACTACGACTTATCAAAGATCCAACAGATATTTAAAAATTCAGGCGCGATAGGATAAGACGGTTTCACGACAGGTCGTAGGGCATCTTCGACTGGTCGAAGGTCACACAAGACTGGTCGAAGCTAAGTGCAAATCATCGCTGTAGTTTGAGTCGAAGGTCTACGACTGATCGAAGAACCAGTCGACACTGTTCCTACGACTGGTTGAACAGTCCTCAGGACTAGTCGAAGCCTAACAAAAAATTTCTGAATTTTGCAACAAACTTATGACTTATCGAGGAAATCTTTATACAGGTCGAAGCAGTGCTAGGACTAGTCGAACAAAGTCCAGGACTAGTCTTAGAATAGACCAAACTGACTTATATAAAGTATATGAATTATGTATCCAAAGTGGTCTACTCTAAAGGTCATCCTAAGGTCAGTCATACCTCAATAGTGAAGTAAGGACATTGCAACTTAAAAGATAATGACCTTTGAAAGTGATGAAGCTTGAAGTCTTGATATAGCTCAAACTTGAAAGCTTCTAGAGATCTTGAGATTGAACTTGAACACTTCTTGATATCTTGTCTTTAAATTAAATGGAACAAACTCACTTCTTCGAGTATTGACTTGTAAGCAGGGCTTGTCCAACAAAGTTGATCTTGAGTAGCGCTTTGATTTGTGAGCAGAGCTTAGCCAACAAAGTTGATCTTGAGTAGCACTTTGATCTTCACATATGCAAGTTTCATAATAGTGTTTTTGGCACCATAAATTTGACAACAAAAGGGGCTATACACAATAACACTTACAATCTCCCCCTTTGTCAAATTAGTGACAAAACATACTTCCAATATATGTTAAAGAACACAGAATATCTGATTAGCGAATCATGCACCAGTTGTTATCAAACTGGCACAGTACCAAGAACCTACAAATCAGTATTCAACAAATCCATTCTCCATACATATAAGACATACAAAACTCCCCCTGACTCCCCCTGAGTAAAACATATCCAAACGAGTGAACATATCCATTCTTCCCCTTTTTGTCATAAGAGGACAAAGGAAACAGATAGACTAAAGGAGATAAATAGAGAGAAAGATGACAAATAGACAAGATAGGAGATAAAAGCATAATTAACTCACATAAATCATAAACTGAGTTAAAGCAAAACTAGCACCATAGTAGTAAAGTTATTACAACTTAAACAACTTAAATACTAATCTGAGCCAGATGAACCAGATGAAGGAGCAGGGATGGATGGATCAAGTTTATGCATCCCTTTGTTCAAGCGCTTAAGATATTTGCGCATATACTTGAAATGTAAATCATTAGCAATAGACATGTTGTCCATTTTAACATTTATATTCTCAACTTTATCCTACAATGCATGCAGACGTGCATCAAAGTCAGAAGGCTCAAAATTTGGATCATTTGCGGAATCAGAATTAAGTTCTTCAAAGATATCATCCATATTAATATCATCAGGAGGAAGATCACCAGTTTCTTCCTCATGTGCTGCTTCAGTATTGCCAACACCATCACCTTGGCCAGGGAGTAAATCCAACTTCATCTTATTTAGATTAGAATTATTGAATATCAGATGATGGATAGGGGCCTCTCCAACTGGCATATCGACTAACATATGAGTAGCCAACACAGTTATCAAATAAGCAAAAGGAATGTCACTGTGATCAGGATGGAGACGCAAATTAAGAATGAAGTGACAAATTAAGGATGGTAAACAGATAGACGTACCACTGGCAACAGCATGAAGAACACGAACCATGTAGGAAGTCAATTCAGATTTATTACCCGATCATGGATATAAGTTAAACACAAAGATTTTGTGAAGAACTCTGTATTTGGGTAACAAATACTTTAAGGGAAGCGCATTCCCTTTATGAGTCCATTGAGCATTCAGATTGCATAAATCTCTAGTGAGGAGACGTTTTTCAGATTCTGAGGGTTTGTCAGATAAATTATAGATAGGAATCCCCTCATCATTCACAAGAATATCCATAAGAGCTGAAATCAAATGATGATCAATGTCAAATGGTCCTTCTTTAGTGGCTATTTTGAAGGTTAAATTCTCCAGTGAAAAATCACATATACATGCAAACATGGACTGGGCAATGGACCGGTATGCTGGCCCACCCCAATGTAATAAGTTATCCCAACCTACTGCTTGAAGCATAGGAAGGATATCAAAAGGAGCAACATGATTAACATCAACAGGATGTTCAACAATAACATTATGTAATCTGATGTCCTGAACATAAGATGGAGCATCATCGGGAGGCCGAAGATGACGCTTAGTGAGCGAGGCTGATCTGGAAGAAGAAGACGGACCACGGGATGTTACCTTTTTCCCTCTAGATGCCATTTGCAACAAAGATTTCAAGAAAATAAAAAGTTGCAAAGGTTTGAGAAGAGGATTTGCTCAAATCAGTTTTTTCAAAAGGAAAATCCCAAATCTCAACAAAATTTGAAATAGATAACTTCAAGAGTAAAATGGAAGTGATTTAGACATAAATTTACAAGAAAAATGCAAATGGAGCACTAACCTTGAAGGATTTGGAAGGTGGGTTCGATTGGTCGTGTGTCGGCCCGTTGGAGAGTGAAGAGGAAATGAAGAAGAAAGTAATTTTCCCCAAATTTAAGTGATTCACGCAATTCACTACTTGTCGTGGGTTTTCTTCGACCGGTTGTGCCATGACAGGTCGAGGAAATCCTCGACTGGTCGAGTACCACCAAAAAATCAGATTTTCATGCATATTTCTAAAAAATTAGAAATTTAATCTAGCAAATATATACAATATGATACAAATAGGCATAAATAATCATTTTAGAATACACATGCTAAGATCAAATATCATTTTGTTAAACCTACTTTTATCGAGCGGTTTAGTGAAAATATCAGCACGTTGATTTTCGGTAGGAATATATTCCAATGATATTACCTTTTCTTCTATAAATCTCAAATATAATGAAATCTAATATCAATATGCTTAGTACGAGAATGTTGAATTGGATTTTTTAAAATATTTATGGCACTGGTATTATCACAATATAATAACTTAGAGTCCTGTTTAATTCCATAATCACTTAGCATACGTTTCATCCAAACAAGCTGTGTACAAGCATTACCAGCTGCAATATATTCAGCTTCAGCTATTGAAAGTGATATAGAATTTTGTTTCTTACTAAGCTAAGAAACTAAATAGTTTTCAATATAAAAATAACCACCACTGGTTGATTTTCTATCATCAAGATTACCAGCCCAGTCAGCATCCGAGTACCCAGCTAATTGAATACTAGTCTTATGAGGATACCAGAGACCGAGATTAACAGTACTAGCAACATAGCGGATAATCTGTTTGGCAGCAATCAAATGAGATTCTTAGGTTCAGACTGATATCTAGCGCAAATACCAACACTTAGAGCAATATCAGGTCTACTAGTAGTTAAATACAGTAAACTACCAATCATACTCCGATATAGTTTCTGATCTATATTTTTACCTGCAGAATCTTTTGAGAGTTTCGAAGTTGTACTCATAGGAGTATCAAATTTCTTACCATCCTCAAATTCAAATCTCTTAATTAAATTTATAGCATATTTAGATTGAGAGATGAACATTCCATCAGGTCGTTGTTTTACTTGTAACCTATGGAAGTAATTCAATTCCCCAACCATGCTCATTTCAAATTGAGATTTTATCAATTCTGCAAATTCAATAGTCATGTCAGTACAAGTAGATCCATAAGTGATATCATCAACATAGATTTGAACCATTAAAATATCTTCGTTATGTTTCTTAACGAACAGTGTTTTATCAACACTTCCCATTTGAAAGTTATGACTGAGTAAAAACTTAGTCAATTTCTCATACCATGCTTTGGGAGCTTATTTAAGACCATACAGAGCTTTTTTAAGACAGTATACATGATCAGTAAACTTAGGATCTTCAAATCCTGTAGGTTGTTCAACATATACTTCTTCATGTAAATCGCCATTTAAAAAGACACTCTTAACATCCATTTGAAAAATTTTAATATTTCTAAAGCAAGCAATGGATATGAAAAGTCTGATTGATTCAAGACGAGCAACTGGGGTAAAGGTTTCATCGTAATTGATACCTTCAATTTGAGTGTACCCTTGTACAACCAGTCTTGCCTTGTTTCGAATTATGTTACCATCTTCATCAGACTTATTTTGAAAATGCACTTAATTCCTATAATGTGTTTTTCTTTAGGTCTAGGAACAAGATCCCAAACATCATTTCTCACAAATTGGTGGAGTTCATCTTACATCGCGACAATCCAGTTTTCATTAGCAAGAGCTTCTTTTACATTAAATGGTTCTATCTGGGATGTAATACATACGTAATTACATATATCCTCAAGTTGTCTACGTGTACGAACACCAGTGAGAGGGTTTCCAAGAATCTGTGTGGTTGGATGATCTTTAACAGTCCTCAATTCAGAATCAGTCTGATTAGATGAAGTATCAGATTTATCAATTACTAAAACTTCATCATTATCTGAACTTGAGACTGAAGTGTTCAAGTGATCATCAATGACCACATTGATGGACTCTTGAATCACACCGGTCCTTTTGTTCAAAACCCTATAAGCTCGACTGTTTAAAGAGTATCCTAAAAACATCCCTTCATCACTCTTCGTATCGAACTTTCTCAGATTTTCACGATCTCGTAAAATATAACACTTGCTGCTAAAAACTCGAAAGTATTTGACAGTAGGCTTTTTATCGAACCACATTTCGTAAGCCGTTTTTGTGAGACTTGACCTGAGTCCGCATGTGTGCATGTGCATGTGTGAGTATGCATCTCATTCATTTTGGTCTCGCGGTTCTACTAGTCAAATTTCGGTGATCCGCGACCATCGGGTAGTGTTTGCATCATTCTTGAGTTCGGTCACATAGACCCGACTCAGATTGACCCAAGACCTATGCCATTGTGTCCGCCTCGTCGCTGCAATTCCGTCGCCGCGTCCTGTTCGTTAATCCGATATGTACATCTCAAGTTATGAGCATTGATCGATATGGGCCATTGATTGCATGATTGGTGGACCCCACCATGGGTTGCACGTTTTCCCATGCCATCATTTCACCCTAGGCTGAGATTTCTAGAAAGGCTATTACCCTAAGCCTTGTTAATATCACCATAGGCCACCATCATTGCCTAGGAGAGAGAGAGCCATCATTACAAGTCTTAAAAGTCTCTCTCTCTCTCTCTCTCTCTCTCTCTCTCTCTCTCTTTCCCTCTCATTTCTTTCTCTCTCTCTCTTCTCTTCTTCCCTATCAATTTCCCTCCATTTCTCCAGCCCATCTTCCCTCCATTCCAGCCCCTTCTCCTTAAAATACCACCTCATCTACCCCTTCTCACTTGATCTTATCCATTGATCCATGTTGCTTGGAGCCTCTAGATGATGGTGATGTAAGTTTCAAGGTTGATCTAGGTGAGTGCTCTTAGATCCTTCTTCATTTCTTTCTTAGGAGCTTGTGGGACCCATCAAGTGGTGATGGAGGTCCCTCATGTCTCCATGGTTGAGGCCAATGGCCCTTTTTCCTTGCATGCATGATCCATGGATGGGGCCATTCTCCATGGACCCCATCATGGCATTTTCCTTTGATGCATGTCATTTTCCTCTCTTATGGCTGGATTATTTTTATTTTCCATTATTCTATTCTTGATTTTCTGATGTGTGTGGCCCACTTAGTGGTCCCGGAATATCCAGACTGTCCAAGCAAAGTGGACGCTATGGTTGTCCATTCCCTGAACGTTGACACTTTATTTGCTCCATTTTGGGCACATGCAATGGGTTTCATGAAGGGGGTATGGCCTGGATGTTTGTTGGGCCCACTAAGGTGGATCTTAACACAAATTTTGTGGGGTATTTTCCCATTTAATCAGTGGTTATGTTCAGTTATTTTCAGACATACCTTGCTGTCCAGAAAAAAATTCTGGACTGTTTTTGGGTTATTTTTGGCACAGATTATGGACTTATTTAGAGGATGTTTTACCTCCAATATTTGATTATTTATGGAGGTGTGGACCCCACCTAGAAGTATGTTGAATTTCACCTTCATCTGTCCCTGTTTGATCACCCAAAAGAGTGGGCTAAGGAGGGTGGATAGTCCAGATTTTCTGGACTGTCTAACAACCCTGCTTGCTGTACAAACATAATTATCAGTCTGTTTCTGAAATGGTGGGCCACCTTTGTGGACCCCACATTATTGTATACTTGTGTAGGGATTTTAGTCCTTCATTTTCTTAAAATTTGGCAGACCTGGGCCCGCTCTAATGGGGTGCACAAATCAGGGGCAGCAGCATTATTTCAGCAGCATAATTTTTTTTGAAATACCTTGCTGTCCATAAATTGTAGGAGTTAAATAAAATACTTTTACTATCCTAAAAATTTTAAAATTTTGTAGAGAGGTGTCCCACCCATGGTAGGACCTACCTGCAAAATTTTAGGGCCAATGGACCCCATTTGGGCATCCAAAAGGGTGTGCCAATATAGTGAGTTGCCAGAAATTTCTGCTATGCAGTCCAGCAGCATAGTTCCATAAAAATAAATTTTTAAAAAATATTTTCTTAGAAGGTGGGATATATTTCTAGGTCCCACCTTATTGTAGGCTTGATAAGGGACCTTGGGTCCAAATTTCAGAAATTTTGGAGGCCCAGAACCCACCCATTTGGATGGTCCAAATTCTGTACGGTTATTTCTAGAAACATTCCATCCTTGATACATTATAACTCCTGAATTTATTAAAATACTTTTGAGTACCCAAAAATTATGAAAATTTACAGGGAGGTGTTCCACTTATGGTGGGACCCACCTACAAAATTTCAGGGCCAATGGACTCTTGTGTACATCGTGGAAAGGCCGTACTGGCCCACCACATTGGGACGTCCAGGCCAGTCCGATTTTCTGGACAGCTTGTTTCATTCAAATTAATTAAATTATTTTTAGATGTCCAAAAATTCTGAAATTTTGTGAGGTTGTGATCCACCTATGGATGGACCATCCTGCAAATTTTCAAGGCCATCAGACCCCTGGACTGACCGTGGTATGACCTGTAAATTGGGTCAGTTTTGGGCCAAATACCCAGGCCCATATGACTAACCACCATGGGATGCCTCTACCTTGGGCTGCTGGGCCTGCATTCTAACGGCATGGCCCACTTGAAGTAAGTGTTGTATATCGCCCTTCTTATCTAGTGGGACCCACTGTGATATGTGTGGGCCACCATGGGTCAGTAACCCATTTAAATTAAATAAATTTCTAGACTCCAGCAGGCCCAGGAAGTGGGTGGGCTGAAATTCCAGCAAGGGGTCCAAATTTGTGCATTGTTGATCTTTTGGAGCTGTGGCGGCCCATCAGATTTAAGGGAGTGTTGCACACACTCTTATCTCTCCTTCCTTAGACATTTTGGGCTTAATTAGTGTCTCTTGAGGCCCACCTTTGTGGTGGTTTGTGGGCTAGCTTTAACTAGAATTTTTGATAGCTTTATAGGCCCAATGGCCTAGAAACCTATCCCTTGAGCCCAAGATTGTGCAAGGGCTGACCTTATTGATTCATGGGCCTAATGGGCCGTCTACAAGCTGATCATGTGTATTTATTAGCCTTAAGGTCCTCATAAAATGCTTAATTGTGGGCTGACTTGCAAGGCCCACATAAATGTATATTGTGGAGGACCTTGCTAAGTCGTTGGGCTGGTGTGGCAAGGCCCACACTGTTAGTATAGGCCTTGCCCATGTGTATTCTTGGGTTTACGGGCTGCCTTCAAGTCCACCATAATGTATGAATTGGATGGCTTTTGTTTGGGCCATTTCTTTTGGGCCCATTATGTGATATATTATATGTATGTTTGTGTTAGCAAGTAGGCCTTGTGGATTCAGTTCTTTTGGATAGGCCCATTGATCTTGGGCCTATACTCTCCTATCTATTGTGATGGGCTTAGGGGCAATAATACACAAGAAGTTGGGCCCTTGGCTACCCACTAAACTGACCCTGTACTTGGGGCAAAAGTGAGGCCCAACTCACTTGTGTTAAATGCGAAACTTGCCCATGTAAATGAATTACTGGGCTGCCCATGAAGCTCACCACACTATGTGGAATTATGACCATTGTGGTTGGGCCCAAACCTTACTTGAGGGCCCACTATATGGCCTATGAGTTGGGCTTGGTGTATGGCCCATTAGGCCATGCATTGCTTGGGCTTTAGACCTTGCATTATATGAGTAGTGGCGGACTACCTCTTGGAAACCAGTTGAGGTTGGATGTCCTCCTGGGTGATCTTAAGGTATGCCCATAGGTTTCTCTATGGATGGTTAAAGGCCCACCATAGACCCTAGGCCATTTGTTTAAGGCTCAATGTGTATGTATGTGGAACCTATCTTAATGCATGATTGGTCCAAGCCGTTCAAGCCTTGGATCGCCCGATTATGGAAGCACTCTCTACCTTGGGTTGCTGTTGATTCACATTCCAGTAGCAGGCCCACTTTATCTTTTCTCGACGTATACACACCCTCCATCTGGTGGGGCCCCCTGTGAATATTGTTGGCCTTCATGAGATCATTCCCACTTATTTGATTAATTTCTGGGCTTTAGTAGGCCCAAGAAGCTGAGTGGGCCGAACGTTTATCAAGGGGACTCAAATGTACATTGTTATGGTTGAAACTTTATTTGACATGGGACCCACCATATTTGAGAACTTGTGTACGTGTTGCATGCTTGGGTTTTCTTATAATCTTTGGGCTTAATCAGTGCATTCTTTTGGGTCACCTTTAGTGATCACACGAGGACCCCATCTTAGATCAGATTTTTGGGACATCCCATGGGCCCAGAGTGGGTTGGGACGTCCCAGCTTGGCCCAACCATATATTGGGCCAGCTTCCACCATTTTGATGGACTTGTGGGCTAAGATAAGGATAGTATTGGGCTCTTGGTTGTCCACCTAAATTGCTAGTTCTTGGGCTAATGTAGTTGGGCCCATTTCATCATCCAAACTTAAACTTATTTTGGGCTGTATATTGTGTATGCGGGCTGCCCACCAAGTCCAACTTAATGCATGGATTCTATGACCATTGGGAATTGAGCCTTGGGCCTTAATTTCTCTCTTGGGGCCCATGTTGTTAAAAGTGGTGTTATATCTTTTTATGGCCTATTATGAGGAATGTATGTATGTGGTTACATGTGTTCTTATCTTGAATGTAGGGCCTTAGGCCTTGTATCCATATAGTTCGTGGTTGAGATGCCTCTTGGGGAATGGTGGTTAAATGTCCCCATTATGGACCCCTATAGGCCCGTTTGTATCTAAATGTCATTAGATGCTCATCTTAAACTCTTGCTAGACTCACTTCTGTGTTACTTAGACATGTAGTTGTATGCTTAGTCTTGTGAGCTATCCCAGGTAAATGGGCCCCCACTAGAGGTGGGATTCCTTGTGGATATTGTCTAAATACCTAGTCTTGGTCCCTTCTTAGATAGGAGGAGTGTACTACTTTGTATATCGCCGCATAATGCGTCTAGACCCATCTTCATGGCCCATGTGCATCATTTTATGCTTGGATGACACTATGTGTGTGGTTATGATTGTGCCATTGGGCATTGCATGTTGCATTCCCGAGGGACGTAGTATTCCCTCTTGAGCACGTTGGATGCTTGGAATTGATGCATAGTTGATTGTGTGATTCATGCATCTGACATTGCATAACATATGAGCACTACCGCCCTTGCTTCATCAGGGTTGTAGCCTCCACAGATATATCGTGGATGGCCATGTTTGGACACCGAAAATGTTACTTGAGCATACCGGGTGCATAGGATGCCCATGGGTGAAATTTCCAAAATTCCATGGTACCAAGGATCTGCTCCAACGCCGTGACCGAGTGGAATATATGAGCGCACGAGGGCCTTATACCGTTATGTCGTGACTCCCACTGTCGTGTAGTAGGTTGGATAGGGGTGTGGCCTTACTCGCCTGATGTAAGGGGGCATTGCTAGGCTGAGTCTGACCAGCTCGTGAATGGGTCCGCTACCATCAGGCCTTGCTGGTGATTGGTTATCCACAGGCGGGTAGTGAGGTCTCTTACGCTCGTTTGACTGTGCGGGGTCTGTAGAGCTGCAGTCATCCAGTAGTGTAATGGACCCCGGTGATTTCCTTATGATGGAAATGTACTTGATATGTGGATTGGATATGAGCACTGACATTACTTCGTATTGTATTTACATCGGCTGTGTAAGCCTCATATTGCATCGCCTTAGTATGGTGCCCAATACTCATTGCATTATAGTACTCATCGCATTACAGTACTCATATTGCATTACAGTACTCATTGCATTACAGTACTCATCGCATTTCAGTACTCATTGCATTATATAGCCTTGGTATGGCTTCCTGCATTATCGTACTGCCTTGGTATAGTTTCTTGCATTCATGATAGCCTTGGTAAGGCTAGTGGTATTGGTATTGATCATGACTCCCTTCTGCATTCTCTATCTTCTTCTGAGCACCATTGTCACACACCTTCACCACCCTCTAAGCTTTCTATAAGCTTATGCACGATTGATGCGTGCAGGAGATCCTAGGCAGGCGTCGTAGCAGCAAAGTGTGGAGTAGAGTTGAGCTTGAGGACTCCAGTGTTGCTGACTCTTTTCTCTCTTTTCCCATTATCTTATGTATGTCCTTTCGGACCTGATGTAAGCTTGTAAAAGTTCAAATTCTTAGTGAATTTTGTGATGTGTATCCTTTGTTACTTCTAGATGTTCTTGCTATGATCTTGGGTGTGCTCATATTGGTAATGATTATACTGTTATGAAAATCCTCCTTGTACGATCCCAGGATCGGAACCTGCCTCAGGAGCCGAGAATGGGGTACTACGGAGGCTGTTGTGGCCAGAACCGGCCATCGGGTTCCTTGTGAGTCCGGTTACCGAGTCTGGGGTGTGACAGTTTTATTATTACCTTTACTAGTGTAAACCTAGTTAATAATGTAGCAAGCTGTATTGATTGCTTCAGCCCAAAGATTCTTAGAGAACTTCATACTATTCAACATGACATTAGCCATTTCTTGAAGCAATCTATTTTTTCTTTCTACAACACCATTTTGTTGAGGAGTTTTGGGTGTTGAAAATTCATGTAATATTCCCTGGTCGCTACAAAACTTCTCAAAACCGCTATTCTCAAATTCAGATCCATGATCACTACGAATCTTACTGACTTGAGAACTCTTTTCAATTTGAATCCTTTTGAGAACCTTTTTCACTTCTTCAAGAGTTTCTGTTTTGTCCTTTAAGAAGACAACCCATGTATATCTGGTAAAGTCATCCACTATTACCAAGATATATCTTTTACCACCACGACTTTTTGTCCTTATAGGTCCTACAAGATCCATATGGAGAAGCTCGAGTGGTCTTGATGTGGTATTGGAATTCACCTTTTTGTGTGAGTTCCTTGTTTGTTTGCCAATCTGACATTCACCACATATTTTATCCAATTTTTACAGTTTGGGTAGACCTCTTATAAGTTCTTGTTTGCTTAATCTACATAGATTTCGGTAGTGTACATGTTCAAGACGTTTGTGCCACAAATCAGTCTCGTCTGTATGGACCATGTAACACAATTGATTAGATGAGCTGGATTCACTTACAATATAGCAGTTTTCAGATGTTCTTCGTCCAGTTAATATTACTGAGCCTTTGTTATTTAGAATCTCACAGCTTTGATTAGAAAACCGTACACTATGGTTATTATCGCATATTTGAGATATGCTAAGCAAGTTATGTTTTAGACCTTTTACATATACGACATTTTTAAATAAAGGAAGGTTATAAAGTTGAACCGTACCTTGGCCCATAATCTTGCAGTTGCCGCCATCACCAAATGTGACTGATCCATCAGTCATATCTTTTAGATCGGTGAATAAAGCTTTGTCACCTGTCATGTGCCTGGAACATCCACTGTCTAGGTACCATTTTGGATGGCTTGTTGGTTTGAAAGCAGTGTGAGCAACCAAACAAGTGACTTTAGGATCCCATTTCAGAACTGTTTTGGGTTTAGGAACATTGTTGGTCTTCTTCTGTTTATAGTTGTGGGAATGACCTACTGAGTTAGATTTTAAGAGCTCCTTGAGTAAATCAACTATTTTTTCAGCCAATGAGTTTCTGTTCTGATTTTTTAAATTTATATAGCTACGTTTGGGTTTTTGAAAAGATTTTGTATTTTTAGAAAAACCTTGACAAGTACCTTTTTCTTTTAAGTTTATGGCTTCTCCTTTCACAAAGTTGGGAGTAGTACTCTTCTTTCTATGAGGTATATTTTTATCATAACCCAACCCAGATCGATCGCCACATTTTCTAGATTCGGATAAAAGTTTTTCTAACTTTGGATCTCCTTGGGCATACCTCCATGTATCCTTCAAACTCAGAAGAGAAGATACTTCATTCTTGAGTTTCTCAATTTCATATTTCAAATCTTCAATAAGGGAGGTTTTGAATTCCATATCACATTTTGATTTTTCAAAACTATCTGAAATTTGGGATTTTTCTAAAACAAGTAAGTCGAAGAATTCTTTGAGTTTAAAAATTTTTTCTTTTTGAAGTTTAAGCTTCACAGCAATTTTACAACTTTCCTCGTATAGGGCGTTGTAAGCATCTTGAAGATCTTCTTCATTTTCATAATCACTATTCAGATTTTCTTCACTAGTTGAATCATCATGTTCTAAAAAAGTGAACTTGGATAGAGTCATAAGAGTCTTAACTTCATCGCCCAACTCGGTTTCAGAATCTTCTGAATCAGAAGTAGTTTCAGACTCAGATGATTCATCCCAAGTAGCCAACATACCTTTTCTTTTGGGTTTGTCCTTTTTAGGACATTTATTTGCTAAATGCCCATATTCATGGCAGTTGTAACACTGACTGTCTTTCGAAGATTTTTAAGTTTTGGGTGTAAATTTCTTTTAATCATTTGATTGTTGAAGATCAAACCTTTTCTTACTTTTGAAAATTTTATAAAACTTCTTTGCTAAAAGAGCCATATCATCTTCAGAATCAAAGTTTTCTTCAGAAACAATCGTAGAAGATTTAAGTGCTATAGATTTACCTTTAGGAGCTTTAAAGTTTAACTCATAGGTTTGTAAAGAACCAACTAGTTCTTCCACCCTCATATTGTCCGTATCATGAAGTTCCTGGATTGCGGTTACTTTGGAATTGAACCGTTCAGGAAGTGAGCGTAGTATTTTTGCACATACTTTACTTTCAGGGATTTTATCTCTAAGACCCCACATAGAGTTTATATTGTCATTTAATCTTGTATAAAAGTCCATAAATATTTCATTTTCCTCCATATGAATTTCTTCAAATTTGGTTGTGAGGATTTGGACTTTAGATTTCTTGACAATTAAAGTACCCTCGTGTGTCATTTCTAATATATCCCAAGCTTGTTTTGCAGAATTGTAGGATATAATTCTTTTGAATTCATCCAGTGATAGTGCAATGTAATTGCATTTAGTGCTTTAGCATTTGCACTACTCTCACTTTTCTGAAGTGTGGTCCAAGAAAAATAAGCTGTTATTTTTGTGGTTTTTGAACCATCAATACAAGTCACTTCAGTGGTAGGAGGGGTCCATTCATTCATTGTGGCTAGCCACACACTTTCATCCATGGATTTGAGGAAGATCCTCATCCTGGCTTTCCAATAAGCATAATTGGTGCCATCGAAAGGTGGAGGCCTAGTGACTGAAAGACTATCAAAATTTGACATCTTATAAAGCTTAGATCGTTAGCTCAGGAAATAAATCCAAATAGAAAGCAATTAAAACGAGCTATTAGGCACTGATACCACTTGAAATGGGCAAGCTTTATGTCCTAGAGGGGGGGTGAATAGGACTATGCCAAATTTAAAATAATTACAGCGGAATATAAATAAAGAGATAGCCAAATAAAGTAAATTTATCCACAATGCTGAAATGAATAACAACCTCAATAAGCAAGTATTGAGAGATTGATACAAAAGTTGTTCTAAGGACAACCTTACACCAAAAACCAAAGTTTATGGTAGGACAACCGGATTTCTAGAAAGGTCTTTGTATCAAGAACTCAAACTTTCTAGGAATAAAAATTAAAGTTGATCAGAGGAATAGAATGTAATCTCAAATATTGATTGTTCTAGGGACAACCATACACCATAGAAATGGCAGGGCAACCTTACTAGAACAATTTAGAGAATCTAAAGCTCAAACGAATAAAGGAATAGCTTGAAAAAAATTACAGCAATTTAAATCTAAACTATTACAACATTCCCCACTGAGCTTGAAATTAAAATGATTACAACATTCACATCCACATACATTCCACAAAATAATAATCAAAGATAGGAAAATAAAGCACACTTCCACACAACACAAGGAGTTATAGTGGTTCGCCTGTGTGTACACCAACTGTTCAACAACAGCCACACAGAATGCTACTTCACTCCTAATATCCTCATACAGGGGATATTAGCGCTCACTATCAAATAGGTTTTCCCAGGTTTACCCAAAACCTTCACAATTGTGTCTTTTTCAAAGGGCTTACATAATTCAAAAAACCCTCTTTTCTGAGTTTTCCAAGCTCTCCTCAGATAGCCAATATAATGAGATTTTTCTGGCTTAACCTCAAATAAAACCAAATAAAGTAAATTACACAAATTATAAAATACCTGTTTTTCTTCTTTGTTGTAGCAGCCCAGAAGAACCAAGTCGGAGTAGAAATTTGAATGTCAAAGTTCAATGTCCAATACTCACTTTATAATGGTTCTAGGTTCTAATAGATTTTAACTTAAAATAAATGGGCTAGCTTGAATTGATTTTGATTCCAATAAAAGGAAAATAAAGCTTCCTCTTTACAAATTAGATTGGAATGCAAGAAACAAAATCAATTAACAAAGCTAAAGAAATAGAATATTAAATAAGCACACTTAGCTTAAACGGAGCACAGATTTATCTCTCAGAAGGCCGAATTAAATTAGCTTGAATGGTCTATTTTATTCTGAGATTCATGCTCTATTTATAGTGTGAATAAGTCACGTCTTCGACTGGTCTTAAGTCGCTACGACTGGTTGAAGATCCAACAAATATTTGAAAATTCAGGCGCGATAGGATAATACGGTTTCACGACAGGTCGTAGGGCATCTTCGACTGGTCGTAGGTCCCCTTCGACTGGTCGAAGGTCACACACGACTGGTCGAAGCTAAGTGCAAATCATCGCTGTAGTTTGAGTCGAAGGTCTACGACTGATCGAAGAACTAGTCGACACTGATCCTACGACTGGTCGAACAGTCCTCAGGACTAGTCGAAGCCTAACAGAAAATTTTCGAATTTTGTAACAAACTTATGACTAATCTAGGAAATCTTTAGACAGGTCGAAGCAGTGCTAAGACTAGTCGAACAAAGTCCAGGACTAGTATTAGAATAGACCAAACTGACTTATATAAAGTTTATGAATTATGTATCCAAAGTGGCCTACTCTAAAGGTCATCCTAAGGTCAGTCATACCTCAATAGTGATGTAAGGACATTGAAACTTAAAAGATGAATGACCTTTGAAAGTGATGAAGCTTGAAGTCTTGATATAGGTCAAACTTGAAAGCTTTTAGAGATCTTGAGATTGAACTTGAACACTTCCTGATATCTTGTCTTTAAATTAAATTGAACAAACTCACTTCTTCGAGTCTTGACTTATGAGCAGAGCTTGTCCAACAAAGTTGATCTTGAGTAACGCTTTGATTTGTGAGCAGATCTTGGCCAACAAAGTTGATCTTGAGTAGCGCTTTGATCTTCACTTATGCAAGTTTCATAACAGTGCTTTTGGCACCATAAATTTGACAACAAAAGGGGCTATACATAATAGCACTTACAATTATGAGTACTTGCTAGTATAACATCATGATACAAGCCATTGAGATGGTATGAGGCCCATTGTGATTGTATTAAGCTCATTCTCATTTCTCTTTAGTGGGCTAACCTAAATTGATGGGCCCCTATTATTATTAGTATGATCCATCTTGTCGTATTGGGCTATCACAATTCTTTGGGTCCCCATTGATGCTTGTAGAAGTATTCAAACTTGGAAGCCCACTCTTAGGCCCATGAGTAGGCCATCTAGACCCATCCTTGTTATGAGGAGGATGCATCATCACCTCTGGCCATAGGTAGAAGAATCTGTGGTATTAGATTTGGTATATCCACTATTGAGGACCGATCCTCATGTCATGGATTAGATCTGCTGTCCTTCTATGGATCCTATCATATATAGGCTGATTATTGATTTCGACTATGTTAGTATATGCATTGAGTATGTATTAGTATAGCATTATGATTATATAAGGTCATTGTAAGGTTAATTGTATTTGTATGAGGCCTGTTGTAATTGTATGGGGCCCATTGTGACCATGCGAGGCTCGTTGTGATCGTATGAGGCCCGTTGTGATTATATGAGGCCCCTTTGCTATTGTATGAGACTCATTATGATTATATGAGATCCATTGTGATGGTACGAGGCCCGTTGTGATCATATGAGGCCCATTGTGATTGTATGAGGCTAATTATTATGGTATGAGGCCTATTGTGATTGTACGAGACTCATTATGATTGTATGAGATCCAATTGTGATGTATGAGGCCCATTATATGCGTGAGGACCATTATATGTGTGAGGTCCATTGTATGTGTGAGGCCCAATTGCAATGGTGTGAAGCCCACTATGTGTAGATGATTATGTGCACACCACCCATTCACTTATACAGGCCATGGGCCGTCTTATACTGGCTCACCATCATGTGTGTGATTATAATCATGATTGGTATACTTCATGATACATGCCCATACGCATCATCCGCATGCTTGTTATGAGTAGAGATTGAGCATAGCATGTGCCATTGTGCTGATTGTTTATGAGACTCCCTGAGAGACGGAGTTGCCCCACATGAGCACGTTGTACGCGTAGGTTTGATGCATGACTGGATGGTATGACTCATGCATCTCACATGTTGTGATATGACCACCGTACACCCTAGCGACATCAGGGTCGTGTCCTCTATAGGCATATCGTGGACGACCAGATGGGACACCGAAAATGTTTGGTTCTAGCAATGGGGAGCCATAGATGTCCCTGAGTGAAAATTCCAAAACTCTCGAGGCAAGGGGATGACCCCAACGTCTAGACCGAGTAGATGCATGAGCGAATGAGGGTCGAATACTAGGAGGTCGCGTCTCCTATGTGTCGTGGTCGGTTTGATGGGGGTGTGGCCTTACCCGCCTGAAGGAGTAGGCAATGTTAACTGAGTCTGACCAGCTCGTAAATGGGTCCGCTATCGACGAGTCGGGCCAATATTGGTAGGCGGATAGTGAGGTCCCTTACACTTTCCCAGTTGTGCACTTGATGCAGCGGCAAGCTGGCGTAGAGTGTACTAGACCCTGATGATGATCCCAGAGATGTACAGTACTAATATGTGGACTTATTGAGCAGGAGTTGCATACTCAACATTTTCCTCATTCATTCATTCATTCACTATCCACTTGGATTGGTGGTGCGCAACTAATTTGTTATGTGTACCTTCGCAATGGCCAGGGTTTCTATTGGGGCGCGCGACCAACCTAAGATTAGGAGTCTACCACATTGAGTCTAGCTATCCAAGTTTAGGTATGGGACTAGTTTGGATAGATGTCCCTTGTGATGGACCTCACAGCTTGTGATACATGTACTATCATCCTGACTTCACACTCCAATTTGGTCATTTCTTTCGCACCGTGTAAATGCTATCTTATCTAGCTCCTAGATTTGTCAAATTTTGTAGTGCCAAAACCTCTTGAAATTTGTATCTTGTGTAGCACAACTTTATATCATCCTCGCCTACATTCAAGAAGTTCAAATTCAAGTTCAAACAGTTCAAATTCAAGTTCAAGCATCTCAATTCAAGTTCAAGAAGTTCAAGTACAAGAATAAGAGATTCAAGTACAACATCAAGTACTAGATCAAGTTTTCAAGCTTCAACTATGTCAAGACAATGTGCATTACTTAAGAATACATGCTCAACTTCAAAGTACTTCAAGATGACAAACTTCAAAGTACTTCAAGATGACAAGCTTCAAAGTACGTCAAGATGACAAGCTTTAAAGTACTTCAAGATAAACTATCAACCGAAGTAAACGATGTTTAGATGTTCAATTTTCACCGATGAGGTATGAATGACCCTAGATTGACCATAGGTTAGGTCATATTGATTGCATACTTAAATTGAGTCATTATATAACTTTATAAGTCATATTTTGACTAGTCCTAGTCATGGTTCAACTAGTCCTGTCATTGGCTTGATTAATCCAAGAATTCCCTTGACCAGTCCAAGGTTTGTTACTAATTTTTAGGATTTTCCCTTGACTAATCCTGGAGATTGCTCAACCAGTCAAGTGAACAGCGCTCGACCAGTCGATCAGGCTCGACTCAAAGTCTAACAACCATTTTTGGTCCCACTCGACCAGTCAAGTGTACGACACCACCAGTCGAGCAGGCCACTCATCTAGTCAAGAAACGATCTTATCTTATCGTGCCCGAAATAATTCAAATTTGTTGGTCCTTCAAGTAGTCGAGCTGACCACTGGGCCAGTCGAGTGAACAATATTTGTGCCTATAAATTGAGCATGAATTTCAGAGTTTGGTAAGTCATTCAAGAAAAATCAAGACACCACTTTAAGAGATAAGTTTGTGATATTCTTAAGCTATATTGTGTCCATTTAATATTCTCTTTAATTTAGCTTTTTGCATTTGATTTTGAATTCTCTATTCCAATCTTAATTGAAGAAGGGATTTAAGTTTTCCCATTTCTTGAGATCAAAATCAAATCAAGCTAGCCCAAGATGATTCAATGTAAAAATCATTTAGAACTTAGAACACTTTCATAAGTGAGTGTAGACATTGGACATCTACTCTGAATTGGTTCTATCGGGCTTCATCAAAGGAGAATATCCAGATGAGTATATTTACGTTTTTGTAAATCTCTTTTTGGTTTTTGAGGTTGTGCCAGAAAAATCTCTCTTTCCTTTTTGGTTTGTCTAAGGTGATCCAGGAAATTTCAGAGTGTGGGGTTTTTGAATCGTGTAAGCCCACTTGAAAGACATAATTGTGAAGGTTTTAGGTGAACCTGTAAAACCTATTTTATAGTGAACGCCAATATCCCATAGGTGAGGATATTTGTCACACCCCAGACTCAGTAACCGGACTCACAAGGATTCCGATGACCGGTTCTGAACGCAACAGCCTCCATAGTACCCCATTCTCGGCTCTTGAGGCAGGTTTCGATCCTGGGATCCTACAAGGAGGATTTTCATAACAGTATAATCATTCCAATACGAGCATACCCAAGATCACAGCAAGAACATCTGAGAATAACAAAGGCACACATCGCAAAATCCACTATAAATTTGAACTTTTACAATCATCCATAAGGTCCAAAAGGACATACATGAGATAAAAGGAAAAGAGAGAAAGGTCAGCAACACTGGAGTCCTCAAATGCTCAGCTCTACTCCATGCTCTACTGCTGTGTCGCCTGCCTAGAGTATCCTGCACGCATCAATCGTGCATAAGCTTATAGAAGGTTAGAGGGTGGTGTAGGTGTGTGATAATGGTGCACAGAAGAGTAGTAGGAGATACAAGGAGAGAAGCA
This sequence comes from Magnolia officinalis, assembly GCA_021015155.1. Lineage (NCBI taxonomy): Eukaryota > Viridiplantae > Streptophyta > Magnoliopsida > Magnoliales > Magnoliaceae > Magnolia > Magnolia officinalis. Next base: position 60,155,637 of record JAJHSJ010000004.1, read on the forward strand.
TGGTCAATAAGGATATCACTAGCTTTACCCATGCTTATCATGAATAAGATGCAATGAGTACTGGGTGCCATGCCAAGGCAATGCATGAAGGGGCTTGTACAACCAATGCTAATGCAATGCAAGTAATGTCAGTGCTCATATCCAAACCACAAGTCATATACATTTCCGATCATAAGGAAATCACCGGGGTCTATTACACTGCTGAATGACTGCCGCTCTACAGACCCCGCACAGTCAAACGAGTGTAAGAGACCTTACTACCCGCCTGCGGACAGCCAATCACCAACAGGGCCTGAAGGTAGCGGACCCATTTACGAGCTGGTCAGACTCAGCCTAGCAATGCCTCCTCACATCAGGTAGGTAAGGACACACCCCTATCCAACCGACTACACGACAGTAGGAGACGCGGCCTAATGGTATAAGGCCCTCGTGCGCTCATATATTCCACCCGGTCACGGCGTTGGAGCAGATCCTTGGTACCATGGAAGTTTTGAGAATTTCACCCATGGGCATCCTATGCACCCGGTATGCTCAACTAATATTTCTGGTGTCCACACATACAGCCATCCATGAATACCCCTGTGGAGGCAAGGCCCTGATGAAGTAAGGGCGGATATCCATAAGCTATGCAATGCCAGATGCATGAATCACACAATCACCCATGCATCAATCCCAAGCATCCATCTCTCGGGGAGATACCAACATGTCCTACACAATGACACAACCATGGCCAATAATACCTCAACCAAGCATGCATATGATGCGTATGGGAGTGGGCCATGAAGATGAATAGGGGTGCCAATGATGTGAAGATGAACTCTCTACCTAACCATAAAGGGTCTAGGTACTTAACCAATTCCTCATAAGGAATACAACCTCTAGTGGGGGCCCGTATACCTGGGGTAGCCCATGAGACTAAGGAGAACAATGATATGGGCCTAAATAGATGAAACGAGCCTAGCAAGGGTCTATGGTGGGCCTTTAACCACCCATAGAAGCCCATGGGCCTACTTTAGGGCCACCAATGTGGACATCCAACCACAATTGCTCCCCAAGAGGTAGCCCATCTCTAATTGATTACGGATCAAGGCCCAAGGCCCACATAACATTAGAAATAAGAAATGGGCAGCCATTACATACCACATACATTCATGTTGGGCTTCAGAAAGGCGGCCCAAGGCCCATCCAAAACATGGGTCTAAGGGGAACACACATAGCCCAACCCATATATACCACTATGGGCCCATGGGAGAAAGGTTAGGGCCCAACATAAAGGCTACTAATCCCATATATTGTGGTGGCCTAGTGGGCAGCCCATTGATCAAATCACATGGGCAAATGTCATGTTCTTAGTCAAGTAAGTTGGGCCTACAACCCGGCCCAAGTATAAAGTTGATTTGGTGGGCAATCAAGGGCCCATATACTTGTGTAATCTGGCCCACTAATCCAACACAATAGTATGGTAAAAATGGCCCAAGAGTTCAATGGGCCTATCTAGAAAGTTCCAGCCCAATTGGGCTCAAAGAGTTCAACAACTAACCACATTCATGGACCCAATTAAATTCAACTGTGGTGGGCCTCAAAAGTACATTTATTAAGCCCAACATTTAAGGAACTAAATGTATAAATTATTACCTCTAAGATTCTTCACAATGTGTTGGGCCCCACTCCTCAAAATTTCAGCCCAAAGGCCAAACATAATTATAACATGTTGCTGTCCTAAATTTGGGCACTCCATTGGAGTGGGCCTAGGACCCCTAAAACTCTGGAAATTGAGGGCCAAGGTCCCTCATCATGCATACAATGAGGGAAAACCCAAAAAGGTGGCCCACCATCAGAGGAAACATTTTTGAATTATAATTTTTATCAAGGCATATTGCTGGACTGCACAACAGAAAATTCTGGCAAGCCAACCATCTTGGCCCATTCTTTTGGATACCTAAATGGGGTCAGTTGGGGTTGAAATTTTTTAGAGTGATACTTCAATAGGTGGGACACACTCCCACAAAATTTTAAATTTTTTAGATATTCCTAAGTATTTTAATTAATTTGAACAAAACAGTCTGTCCAGAAAATCGGACAGACCTGGACGTCCCAATGTGGTGGGCCAGTCCGGCCCTCGCCACGGTGTGCACAGGGGTCCATTGGCTCTGAAACATGGTAGGTAGGTCCCACCATAGGTGAAAAACAACTTCACAAATTTTCAGAATTTTTAGAGATTTAAAAATATTTTAATTTATTTAAAGAAATCAATCTATCCTGAAAATCGGACTGATCTGGACACCATATTGTAATGGGCCAGTCCAGCCACCACCATGGTGTGTACAGGTGTTCATTAGCCCCAAAATTTTGTAGGTTGGTCCTAAAATGAGTGGACCACCTCCCTGTAATTTTTTATAATTTTTAGACACCCAAAAGTATTTTAATAAATTTCAGAATTCCAACCTGTCCAGGATAGAATGTTGCTGGAACAGTGCAGAAAAATCCAGACTGTCCACCTCATTTGGACCACACCTTTGGGACCCCAATGAAGGTCAGATGGGGCTGAAATTTGGTATGGTTGTAGGTGAGTCATAAGGATACAAGAATCATATATTATTTTGTTTCATTATTCCCACCAAAGACCCATAAAGCAGGCCCCAAAGTGGCCCGAAAATCTGTCCAGGCAGATTTGGACAGCAACATGTAATAGAAATGATTAAAATATAAACATGGTTTTCCATGGGATTTAACCCCAGGAATTTGTGTGGTGGACCACCCCAGTGGGCCCGACAAATGTCCAGACCTTCCCCATCATCAAATACCCCTTTCATGTGTCCCACTTAGGTGAATTTTGGGGCCACATGTCTAAGGATGGACCACTATGGGCATCCAAGCTCCATGGTTGGTCTGGATTTTTGTTAGCCTACAAGGTGGGCCACACATGCAAGATCAAAATTCTATCATAAAGAAATAATAATAATAATAATAAAGAATCGGCCACAAGAGGAGGGGCTCCGCCACATTGAGGCCCTCCCCTTCATCAATCACACCATACATCCCTTTTATTCATATGTTACAACATAGATCCACCACATGCATGTTCTAGATTCAAGATCAATGGTTGGGATGTCATCCCAACCATGATTCTAGGGTCTAGATGACCCATCATACTATGAAATCCAAGTAATCCTCCATAATGGGGGCCTATAGAGGGGAAACCCCATGCATGGACATGCATGCATCAAAAAGGCCATTTGGCCACAACTAAGGGATGATGTAGGATCTCCACCATGGATTGGTGGGCCCTACACTTCCCACACAAAAAAAAAGAGATCTAAGAATATGAAAATAGAAATCCTAAGTCTTAGGAGTACACCCACCTTAGATTGCTCCAAACTTGGACCTCCTAGCTCCTAGTGCACCAAGGGATCCATATCAATGGGTGAGATTGAATTTAGATGGTTGGATTTGGAAGATTAAAGGGGAAATGGGGCTGGAGAAGAGAGGGAGATGGGAGAGAAGTTGCTGGAGAAGAAGAGAAGAGAGAGAGAAATGAGAGGAAAAGAGAGGGAAAATCTTTTTAAGGGAAGTAATAATAACCTATGGTGACAATAACAATGTTGCTAGGGTAGGCTAGGTATGGGTAGTGTTTAGGGTGGGTAGTGTTTATTCCATGCAATAGTGTAGTGTGTGTGTGTGTGGTGTGCATGGGAAATTGTGCCATGGAGGTGGTCCATATATTTTTGTACAAAAAGTGGGCCACATGATGAAATGCTCATAACTTTTGATCCATAGGTCGGATTGACACACAAGACGCGTCGTTGGAACCGCAACGATGATACGAATGAGATGACATAGGTCTTGGGTCGATCCGAGTCAGGTCTACATGACTGAACTCAAGGTGACCGTAAACACAATTCGAAGGTCGTGGGTCGCCGGAATTCGACCGGTAGGACCGCGAGACCATGATGAACAAGATGCATACTCATATACATACATGCATACATGGGAACTAGGGTCGGGTCTCACAATATTGGGAGTGGAGTAGTTGTGTGGCTGTTTTTTTAATAGTTGGTGTACACACAAGCGAACCACTATAATTGCTAGAGTTATGGATGGTTGTTTGTGGCTTTGTGTGAATGTTGTAATTTCTCTTTAAACCTTTGTGGAGAATGATTGTAATTATTTTTGCACATATGGTGAATGTTGTAATAGCAGTAGAAATTTATTTATGTTTTATTCTTTATTCCTCTATATTTGTTTGGAATTTTGATACACAGACCGTTCTAGAAATCAGGTTATCCTACCATAAGCCATTGGTTTTTGGTGTAAGGTTGTCCTTAGAACAACATCTGTATCAACCTCTCAATACTTGTGCATTTGAGGTTCATTTATACTATTTGAATTGATAAGTGCTATCTTTATTTATTTCTTTCTTATTCCACATTAAAAATTTTAATTTCACATAGTCCTATTCCCCCCCCCCCCCCCCCTCCTCTAGGACTTTAAGCTTGGCCTTCTCAAGTGGTATTAGAGCTTAATAGCTCGATTTATTATTATTTGGATTAATTTCCTAAGCTAATCGATCTGAGCTTTTTAAGATGTCAAATTTGGATAGCCTTTTAGTCACTAGGCCTCCACCATTTGATGGCTCTAATTATGCCTATTGGAAAGCCAGAATGAGGATTTAAAAATAAAAAATCCATGGATGAGAGTGTGGGCAAGCCACAGTGACCAATTGGACCCCTCCTACCACTGAAGTGACTAGTACTAATGGATCTAAAACTGTAAAAGTCTCACATTATTTTTCTTGGATCGCTCTTCAGAAAAGTGAGAGTAGTGCTAATGCAAAGGCTTTAAATGTTATTACTTGCACACCATCATCGGATGAATTCGAGAGAATTATATCCTGTGATACTACAAAGTATGCTTGGGATATCTTGGAAATGACACACGAGGGTACAACAATTGTCAAGAAATCTAAAGTTCAAATCCTCACAACTAAATTTGAGGAAATATGTATGGAAGAAAGTGAAACTTTCATGGACTTCTATACAAGATTGAATGACATTGTCAACTCTATGTGGGGTCTTGGTGATAGGATCCCAGAAAGTAAAGTCTGTGCAAAGATACTGCGCTCGTTGCCTGAATGGTTCAATTCAAAAGTGACCGCGATCTAGGAACTTCGTGATACAAATAATATGAGGGTTGAAGAACTGGTTGGTTCTTTACAAACCTACGAGTTCAACTTTAAAGCTCCTAAAGGTAAGTCAAGTCTTCTAAAATTATTTCTCATGAAAATACTAATAATTCGAATTTAGAAACTTCTGAAGATGATATGGCCCTTTTACCTAAAAAGTTTAACAAGATTTTCAAAAGTAAAAAGAAGGTTGATTTGCAAAAACCTATTGAAAAGAAAAGACCTAGATATAAAACTTAAAAATATTTTAAAGACAACCAATGTTACAACTGCCATGAATATAGGCATCTAGCAAACAAATGTCCTAAGAAGGACAAGTCTAAAAAGAAAGGTATGTTGGGTACATGGGATGAATCTTCCTGCTCTGAAGTCTCTTCTGAGTCAGAAGATTTTGAAACCGAGTCAGCTAATGATCTTAAAGCCCTAATGACTCTAACCAAGTTCACTTTCTCAGATAATGATGATTCAACCAGTGAAGAAAATTTGAATAGTGACCATGAAAATGAAGAAGACCTTCAAGATGCTTATGATGCCCTATACAGGGAAAGTTGCAAAATTGCTGAAAAGCTAAAACTTCAGAAAGAAATTTTTTCAAAACTAAAAGAAAATTTTGATAATCTGGTCTTAGAAAAATCACGCATTTCAGATTACTTTGAAAAAACTAAGTGCGACTTAGATTTCAAAACATTTGAAAAGGCCTAGCTATATGTCCTAGAGGGGGGGTGAATAGGACAATGCCAAATAAAACTTATAACAGCGGAATTAAGAAGAATATGATAGCCAAATTAAATTACAATGCAAGAAAGTAAAACAACCTCAAAAATTAGATCTTGAGAGGTTAATACAAATGTTGTTCTAAGGACAACCTTTCACCAAAAACCAGAGTTTATGGTAGGACAACCTTATTTTTAGAAAGATCTTTGTATCAAATCTTAAACCAAAGAGGAATAAGGAAATAAATACAAACTGAATTGAAATAAATTGTAATCACAAATGTATTGTTCTAGGGACAGCCATACACCATAAAAATGGCAGGGCAACCTTGCTGGAACAACTTTAAAGGAAATTTAAATTCAAGTAGATAAAGGAATAACAGAAAGTAAATTCTAAATTATTACAAAATTCTCACAAAGCTTGAATTAAATGATTACAACATTCACCACATTCATACATCCCACAAAAGAATAATTAAAGATTAGAAATGTAAATCATTCAACCATAACACTAGGGATTATAGTGGTTCGCCTGTGTGTTCACCAACTGTTAAACAACAGCCACACAAAATGCTACTCCACTCCTAATATCCTCACACAGGAGATATTAGCGTTCACTACCAAAATAGGTTTTCCCAGGTTCACCAAAAACCTTTACAATTGTGTCTTTGTCTGTGGGCTTACACAAAAAAAAAAACCCCACTTCTGAGTTTTCCTGGCTCTCCTCAGATAACCAATACAACAAGATTTTTCTGGCAAATCTTGAAAGAAACCAAAACAGAAAGGAATTTACAATTAAATGTAAAATACCTGAATATCTCCTTCGATGTAGCAACCCGTTAGAACCAAGTCAGAGTAGATGATTGAATGTCCAAGTTCAATGTCCAGTACTCAATTACAATGGTTCTAATTCTAATAGATTTTAAATTTAACTAAGTAGGGCTTACCTTAATTGATTTTGATTCCAAAGAAAGGGAATAGCGATTCCTCTTATCAAATTAGATTGGAATAGCAGAAACAAAATCAAATAAATAAAGCTAAGGAAAGAGAATATTAAATGAGCACACTTAGCTTAGATGGAGCACAGAAATATCTCTCAGAAGTTCGACAAAGATTGGCTTGAATGGATTAATTAATTCGATGATCTCTTCTGAGATTCGTGTTCTATTTATAGGTGAGCAAATCGCATCTTCGACTGGTCTAAGAAACCCTTCGACTAGTCGAAGAAATAACAGATTTGAAAAAAATCGGGCGCGATAAGCTTTGACCGTTCTACGACTGGTCGAAGACCTCCTTCGACTGGTCGTAGGTCACCTTCGACTGGTCGAAGACCTTGTGAATTTATCGCTGGACTTTGTGTCGAAGATTTACGACTGGTCGAAGAACCAGTCGACACTGTTCCTTCGACCGGTCGAACAGATCCCTGGACTAGTTGAAGACTAACAGAATTTATCTGATTTTTATAACAAACTTACGACTGATTGAGGATTTTCTTAGACTGGTCGAAGCAACTTTAGGACTAGTCGAAGAAGGCCTAGGACTAGTCGAAGAATAGACCAAACTTATGTAAAATAAACAATCGATTTATGTATCCAAAGTGACCTACTTCTAAGGTCAACCTAAGGTCAGTCAAACCTCAACCATGAAGTAAGGACATTGAAATATTAGGAACTAGTGACCTTGAAGTATGAGCCTTGAAGTCTTGATGTAGCTCAATCTTGAAAGTGTCTTGAATTCTTTATGAACTCCCTTGTACATGTCTTGAGTTCTTCATGAACTGCCTTATACTCTTCTTGAAGTCTTGAAGCTTGAGTCATGTCTTGTGAGTAGTTCTTGCATTCAAGTTTGATCTTTATACTTGTGAGCTTAGCTTGTTCATGAATGTTGATCTTTGAGAGAGCTTCACTTATGCAAGATATAAAACAGTGATTTTGGCACCACAAATTTGACAACAAACAGGGATATAAAATATAGCACTTACAACATTCCAAGTTGAAAACTTAAAATCTGAAAATGAAAAGCTAAAACTAGAAGTCTCTTCACTTTTGAGTTTGAAGGACACATGGAGGTACGCCCAAGGTGATCCTAAATTAGAAAAATTTTTATTTGGATCTAGAAAATGTGGCGATCGATCTAGATTAGGCTATGATAAAGGTATTCCTCCCAAATATAAGAATACTCCCCACCTAAATTTGTTAAAGGGGAGTCTTCTAACTCAAAAGGGAAAAGTTTGAACCAAAATAATTCTAAAAATACTAAAAATTTTTAGACCTTAAAACCTAACAGCAACCATATCAACTATAAAAATCAGAATTGTTATCCTTTAGCTAAGAAAATTGTTGACTTGCTTAAGGAGCTGTTAAAATCTAACTCAGTGGGTAGGACTTATAACAACTATAAACATAAGAAGACCAACTATGCTCCTAAACCCAAAACTGTTATGAGGGTCCCTAAGGTTACTTGTTTGGTTGCCCACACCGCTTTCAATGCTTCAAGCCATTCAAAGTGGTACCTAGACAGTGGTTGCTCCAGACATATGACAGGTGACAAAGGTCTGTTCACCAGTCTTAAAGACATGATTGATGGTTCAGTCACATTTGGTGATGGTAGCAATTGCAGAATTGTTGGCCAAGGTACGGTTCAGCTCTCACTACAAAAAAGGGGGTTTTTAGCGATGAAACTTTTAGCGACAAAACGCATTTTCGTCGCCAAAAGCCACTTTTAGCGACAAAATAAATTTTTGTCGCTAAAAGTGAGATTTTAGCGACGAAACTTTTCGTAGCTAAAACTAGTGAATTAGACTTTTAGGGACAAAATTTTTCACCGTTAAATGCTCTAAACATTTTACTTCGATGTGGAAAATTTTCTTTTAGCAATTTTCGCAGCTAAAAATACTGTATGAGACTTTTAGCGACGAAACTTTTCGTCGCAAAAGACTCTAAACATTGTCATAAACTTTTAGCGGTGAAACTTTTCGCTGCTAAAAGTCTTGTACTGTAAAAGACTTTTAGCGGCGAAAATTTTCGCTGCTAAAAGTCTTGTATTGTACAAGACTTTTAGCAGCGACAATTTTTGCTGCTAAAACTAAACTACTATATCTTTTTGCGATGAAAAGTTTCGTCGCCAAAAGTTTCTTTTAAAAAAAAAAATATTCCAGATCGAAATACATACAAAAATCCTGATATACACCTGTTAACAATATATTCCATCATATTCATCCTGATATACACATTTCATCATTGCACATTCACATCAAACAACAAAAACTTTTAGCGGCGGAACTGTTCGTCGCTAAAAAATATAAAAACCTTTCTATTTTAAGTAGTGAAAAGTGTCGCTGCTAAAAGTCTTGTACTGTACAAGACAAGACTTTTAGCAGCGAAACTTTTTGCTGCTAAAAATAATCTAGCTCAAAAGTTTCTTTTTTAAAAAATAATCTAGCTCAAAATCTGTATAAAATTCCTGATATACACCTGTTAATAATATATTCCATCATATTCATCCTGATATACACATTTCATCATATTCACATTCACATTCACATCCATCTAAACCCAAACTACATTCATTTTTAGCGGCGAAATGGTTCGTCGCTAAAAAATTAAAAATCGTTCTATTTTTAGCAGCGAAAATTTTTGCTGCTAAAAATAAAGTAATGTATCTTTTAGCTATGAAAAGTTTCGTCGCCGAAAGTTTCTTTAAAAAAAAATAACCTAGCTCAAAAGCCGTACAAAATTCCTGATATACACCTGTTAACAATATATTTCATCATATTCATTTTGATATACACATTTCATCATATTCATATTCACATCCATTTAAACCCAAACTACATACACTTTTAGTGGCGAAACTGTTCGTCACTAAAAAATTAAAAAATCTTTCTGTTTTTAGCAGCGAAAATTTTCGCTGCTAAAAATAAACTACCGTATCTTTTAGCTATGAAAATTTTCATCGCCAAAAGTTTCTTTTTTAAAAAATATAATCTAGCTCAAAATTCGTACAAAATTCTTGATATACACCTGTTAACAATATATTCCATCATATTCATCCTTATATACACATTTCATCATATTCACATTCAAATCCATCTAAACCCAAACTACATAAACTACATTCATCCAAACACAAACAATCTTATTTGCATCACATTCATTCACGCATAAATACATATAAATTTAACATAAACAAATAAACAAAAAATTACGAAGATGAAGGCGGAGGTGGTGGGGCATCGGTGGTTAAGCGTGTAGCGAAAGCTTGAAACATCTTCATCATCCGTCACTCATGCACCCGCATCTCCTACATCCTCCTCTCATACTCATCACTCTGCCTCACCAACTCCTCCTTCATCCTCCTCTGCCTCGCGAGCTGATCCTCTATCCTCCTCTCCTACTCCTCCCTCTGCCTCGCCAGCTCCTCCACGTTTAGGTTTAGGTTTAGGTTCAGGTTATAAGTATAGGTTTTGAGATTTGAGAATAGGTTTAGGGTTTAGGAAATTGGGTTTAGGTTTGGATTTTAAGTTTAAGCTTAAGTTAAGGTTAGGGAGTTGAGATTAGGATTAGGTGTAGGTTTAGGTTTAGGGATTTGAGAATACATTTAGGTTTTAGGTTTAGGTTTAGGTTTTAGGTTATAGGTTAAGGTTTAGGTTTTAGGTTTAGGTTATTGTTAGGTTATAGCTTATAAGTTTAGGTTATAGGTTATAGGTTTAGGTTATAGGTTATAAGTTTAGGTTACAGGTTTAGGTTTTGGTTTTAGGTTTAGGTTATGGTTATATGTTTAGGTTCGATTTAGGTTTAAGTTATGGGTTATAGCTTTGGGAATTGAGAATAGGTTAAGGTTTAGGTTTAGGAAACTGGGTTCGGGTTCGGGATCAGGTTGAGGTTTGGGTTTTTAAGTTTAGGTTTAGGTTTAGGTTAGGGAGTTGAGATTAGGATTTGGTGTAGGTTTAGGTTGAGGGATTTGAGAATACATTTAGGTTATGGGTTTTAAGTTAAGGTTTTAGCTTATAGGTTTAGGTTATGGGTTTTGGTTTTTGTTTTAGGTTTAGGTTATAGGTTATAGCTTTGGGAATTGAGAATAGGTTATGGTTTAGGTTTAGGAAACTGGGTTCGGGTTTGGGATCGGGTTTAGGTTTGGGTTTTTAAGTTCAGGTTTAGGTGTAGGTTAGAGAGTTGAGATTAGGATTTGGTGTAGGTTTAGGTTTAGGGATTTGAAAATAGGTAAAGGTTTAGGTTTAGGAAATCGGGTTCGGGTTCTGGGTCGGGTTTAGGCTTGGGTTTTCATGTTTAGGTTTAGGTTTAGGTTAGGGAGTTGAGATTGGAATTTTGTGTAGGTTTAGATTTAGGGATTTGAGAATAGGTTAAGGTTAAGGTTTAGGTTTAGGAAATCGGGTTCGGGTTCGGGATCGGGGGATTTGAGAATAGGTTAAGGTTTAGGTATAAGTTAAGGTTTAGGTATAGGTTTAGGTTTAGGTTTTGGTTTTAGGTTTAGGTTAAGGTTATAAGTTTAGGTTATAGGTTATAGGTTAAGGTTTAGATTATAGGTTTTTGTTTAGGTTGAGGTTATAGGTTTTGGTTTAGGTTATAGGTTTAGGTTTAGGTTTTAGTTTATAGGTTTAGGTTATAAGTTATAGGTTTAGGTTCTGGTTTAGGTTTAGGTTAAGGTTATAAGCTTAGGTTAAGGTTTAGGTTACAGGTTTTGGTTTAGGTTAAGGTTATAGGCTTTGGTTTTGGTTAAGGTTTAGGTTTTAGGTTTAGGTTAAGGTAATAGGTTAAGGTTATAGGTTTAGGTTAGGTTTAGGTTTAGGTTATAGGTTATAGGTTATAGCTTTAGGATTTGAGAATAGGTTAAGGTTTAGGTTTAGGAAACTGGGTTCGGGTTCGGGATCGGGTTTAGGTTTGGGTTTTCCAGATCAGGTTTAGGTTTAGGTTAGGGAGTTGTGATTAGGATTTGTTGTAGGTTTAGGTTTAGGGATTTGAGAATACATTTAGGTTTTAGGTTTTAGATTTAGGTTATAGGTTTTGGTTTTAGTTTTAGGTTTAGGTTATAGGTTATAGCTTTGGGAATTGAGAATAGGTTAAGGTTTAGGTTTAGGAAACTGGGTTCGGGTACGGGATCGGGTTTAGGTTTGGGTTTTCAAGTTCAGGTATAGGTTTAGGTTAGGGAGTTGAGATTAGGATTTGGTGTAGGTTTAGGTTGAGGGATTTAAAAATAGGTAAAGGTTTAGGTTTAAGAAATCGGGTTCGGGTTCTGGATCGGGTTTAGGCTTGGGTTTTCATGTTTAGGTTTAGGTTTAGGTTAGGGAGTTGAGATTGGGATTTGGTGTAGGTTTAGGTTTAGGGATTTGAGATTAAGTTAAGGTTAAGGTTTAGGTTTAGGAAATCGGATTCGGGTTCGGGATCGGGTTTAGGCTTGGGTTTTCATGTTTAGGTTTAGGTTTAGGTTAGGGAGTTGAGATTGGGATTAGGTGTAGGTTTAGGTTTAGGGATTTGAGAATAGGTTAAGGTTTAGGTATAGGTTTTAACATATAGGTTTACGTTTTGGTTTTAGGTTTAGGTTAAGGTTATAAGTTTAGGTTATAGGTTATAGGTTAAGGTTTAGGTTATAGGTTTTTGTTTAGGTTAAGGTTATAGGTTTTGGTTTAGGTTATAGGTTTAGGTTTAGGTTTAGGTTTAGGTTTTAGTTTATAGGTTTAGGTTATAGGTTTACGTTTTGGTTTTAGGTTTAGGTTAAGGTTATAAGTTTAGGTTAAGGTTTAGGTTACAAGTTTTGGTTTAGGTTAAGGTTATAGGTTTTGGTTTAGGTTAAGGTTTAGGTTTTGGGTTTATGTTAAGGTTATAGGTTTAGGTTAGGTTTAGGTTTAGGTTTAGGTTATAGGTTATAGCTTCAGGAATTGAGAATAGGTTAAGGTTTAGGTTTAGGAAATCGAGTTTGGGTTCGGGATCAGGTTTAGGTTTGGGTTTTCATGTTTAGGTTTAGGTTTAGGTTTAGGTTAGGGTGTTGAGATGGGGATTTGGTGTAGGTTTAGGTTTAGGGATTTGAGAATAGGTTAAGGTTTAGGTTTAGGAAATCAGGTTCGGGATCGGGTTTTGAAGTTTAGGTTAAGGTTTAGGTTTTAGGTTTAGGTTAATGTTAGGTAATAGGTTATAAGTTTAGGTTATAGGTAATAGGTTAAGGTTTTAGGTCATAGGTTTTGGTTGAGGTTAAGGTTACAAGTTCAGGTTAAGGTTTAGGTTTAGTTTTAGGTTCAGGTTTATGTTTAGGTTATAAGGTATAAGTTTAGGGAATTGAGAATTGGTTTGGGTTTAGGTTTAGGGAATCGGGTTCGGGATCGGGTTTAGGTTTGGGTTTTCAAGTTTAAGCTTAGGTTTAGGTTTGGGAGTTGAGATTAGGATTAGGTGTAGGTTTAGGTTTATGGATTTGAGAATACATTTAGGTTTTAGGTTTAGGTCTTAGGTTAGGTTAAGGTTTAGGATTTAGGTTTAGGTGAATGGTAGGTAATAGGTTATAAGTTTAGGTTATAGGTAATAGGTTAAGGTTTTAGGTCATAGGTTTTGGTTTAGGTTTATGTTAAGGTTTAGGTTAAGGTTTAGGTTCAGGTTTAGGTTTAGGTTATAAGGTTTAGGTTTAGGTTATAAGGTTTAGGTTTAGGGAATTGAGAATTGGTTTGGGTTTAGGTTTAGGGAATCGGGTTTGGGTTCGGGATCGGGTTTAGGTTTGAGTTTTCAAGGTTAAGCTTAGGTTTAGGTTAGGGAGTTGAGATTAGGATTAGGTGTAGGTTTAGGTTTAGGGATTTGAGAATACATTTAGGTTTTAGGTTTAGGTCTTAGGTTATAGGTTAAGGTTTAGGATTTAGGTTTAGGTGAATGGTAGGTAATAGGTTATAAGTTTAGGTTATAGGTAATAGGTTAAGGTTTTAGGTCATAGGTTTTGGTTTAGCTTAAGGTTATAGGTTTAGGTTAAGGTTTAGGTTTAGTTTTAGGTTCAGGTTTAGGTTTAAGTTATAAGGTATAGGTTTAGGTAATTGAGAATTGGTTTGGGTTTAGGCTTAGGGAATTGGGTTTAGTTTTAGGTTCAGGTTTAGGTTTAGGTTATAAGGTATAGGTTTAGGGAATTGAGAATTGGTTTAGGTTTAGGTTTAGGGAATCGGGTTCGGGTTCGGGATCGGGTTTAGGTTTGGGTTTTCAAGTTTAAGCTTAGGTTAAGGTTAGGGAGTTGAGATTAGGATTCGGTGTAGGTTTAGGTTTAGGGATTTGAGAATACATTTAGGTTTTAGGTTTAGGTTTAGGTTTAGGTTTTAGGTTATAGGTTAAGGTTTAGGTTACTGTTAGGTTATAGGTTATAAGTTTAGGTTATAGGTAATAGGTTTTGGTTTAGGTTAAGGCTATAGGTTTAAGTTAAGGTTTAGGTTTAGGTTAAGGTTAAGGTTTAGGTTTAGGTTATAAGCTATAGGTTTAGGGAATTGAGAATTGGTTAAGGTTTAGGTTTAGGGAATCGGGTTCGGGTTCAGAATCTGGTTTAGGCTTGGGTTTTCATGTTTACGTTTAGGTTTAGGTTAGGGAGTTGAGATTGGGATTAGGTGTAGGTTTAGGTTTAGGGATTTGAGAATAGGTTAATGCTTAGGTATAGGTTTAGGTTTAGGTTATAGGTTTAGGTTTTGGTTTTAGGTTTAGGTTAAGGTTATAAGTTAAGGTTATAGGTTATAGGTTCAAGTTTAGGTTATAGGTTTTTGTTTAGGTTGAGGTTATAGGTTTTGGTTTAGGTTATAGGTTTAGGTTTAGGTTTTAGTTTATAGGTTTTTGTTTAGGTTTAGGTTATAGGTTTAGGTTTAGGTTTTAGTTTATAGGTTTAGGTTATAAGTTATAGGTTTAGGTTCTGGTTTTAGGTTTAGGTTAAGGTTATAAGTTTAGGTTAAGATTTAGGTTACAGGTTTTGGTTTAGGTTAAGGTTATAGGCTTTGGTTTAGGTTAAGGTTTAGGTTTTGGGTTTAGGTTAAGGTTATATGTTTAGGTTAGGTTTAGGTTTAGGTTATAGATTATAGGTTATAACTTTAGGAATTGAGAATAGGTTAAGGTTTAGGTTTAGGAAACTGGGTTCGGGTTTGAGATTGGGTTTAGGTTTGGGTTTACCAGATTAGGTTTAGGTTTAGGTTAGGGAGTTGTGATTAGGATTTGGTGTAGGTTTAGGTTTAGGGATTTGAGAATAGATTTAGGTTTTAGGTTTTAGGTTTAGGTTTTAGGTTATAGGTTTAGGTTATAAGTTTTGGTTTTGGTTTTAGGTTTAGGTTATAGGTTAAGGTTATAGGTTATAGCTTTGGGAATTGAGAATAGGTTAAGGTTTAGGTTTAGGAAACTGGGTTCGGGTTCGGGATCGGGTTTAGGTTTGGGTTTTCAAGTTCAGGTTTAGGTTTAGGTTAGGGAGTTGAGATTAGGATTTGGTGTAGGTTTAGGTTGAGGGATTTGAAACTAGGTAAAGGTTTAGGTTTAGGAAATCGGGTTCGGGTTCTGGATTGGGTTTAGGCTTGGGTTTTCATGTTTAGGTTGAGGTTTAGGTTAGAGAGTTGAGATTGGGATTTGGTGTAGGTTTAGGTTTAGGGATTTGAGAATAGGTTAAGGTTAAGGTTTAGGTTTAGGAAATCGGGTTCGGCTTCGGGATCAGGTTTAGGCTTGGGTTTTCATGTTTAGGTTTAGGTTTAGGTTAGGGAATTGAGATTGGGATTTGGTGTAGGTTTAGGTTTTGATTTTAGGTTTAGGTTTAGGAAATCAGGTCTGGGTTCGGGATCGGGTTTTGAAGTTTAGGTTTAGGTTTAGGTTGGGGAGTTGAGGTTGAGATTGGGATTAGGTTTAGGTTTAGGGATTTGAGAACACATTTAGGTTTTAGGTTTAGGTTTAGGTTTTAGCTTATAGGTTGAGGTTATAGGTTTTGGTCAAGGTTATAAGTTTAGGTTATAGGTTATAGGTTATAGGTTAAGGTTTAGGTTATAGGTTTTTGTTTAGGTTAAGGTTGTAGTTTTTGGTTTAGGTTATAGGTTTAGGTTTAGGTTATAGTTTATAGGTTTAGGTTATAGGTTTAGGTTTTGGTTTTAGGTTTAGGTTAAGGTTATAAGTTAAGGTGTTTGTTTAGGTTAAGGTTATAGCTTTTGGTTTAGGTTATAGGTTTAGGATTAGGTTTAGGTCTAACTTTTAGTTTATATGTTTAGGTTATAGGTTTAAGTTTTGGTTTTAGGTTTAGATTAAGGTTATAAGTTTAGGTTTAGGTTTAGGTTATAGGTTTTGGTTTAGGTTAAGGTTTTAGGTTTTGGTTTAGGTTAAGGTTTAGGTTTTTGGTTTATGTTAAGGTTATAGGTTAAGGTTATAGGTTTAGGTTTAGGTTATAGGTTATAGGTTATAGCTTCGGGAATTGAGAACAGGTTAAGGTTTAGCTTTAGGAAATCGAGTTCGGGTTCGGGTTCGGGTTTAGGCTTGGGTTTTCAAGTTTAGGTTTAGGTTTAGGTTAGGGAGTTGAGAATGGGATTGGGTGTAGGTTTAGGTTTAGGGATTTGAGAATACATTTAGGTTTTAGGTTTAGGTTTAGGTTTAGGTTTATGTTATGGATTATAGGTTAAGTTTAGGTTTAGGTTTAGGTTATAAGTGTCGGTTATAGGTTTAGGTTTAAGTTAGGTTATAGGTTATAGCTTTAGTGAATTGAGAATAGGTTGAGGTATAGGTTTAGGAAATCGGGTTCGGGTTCGGGATCGGGTTTAGGTTTGGGTTTTCAAGTTTAGGATTAAGTTTAGGTTAGGGAGTTGAGATTAGGATTAGGTGTAGGTTTAGGTTTGGGGATTTGAGAATACATTTAGGTTTTAGGTTTAGGAAATCGGGTTTGGAATCGGGATCGGGTTTAGGATTTGGTTTTCATGTTTAGGTTTAGGTTTAGGTTAAGGAGTTGAGATTGAGATTAGGTGTAGGTTTAGGGTTTTGAGAATACATTTAGGGCCCATTTGGCCGGACTGATTGGAAGGGATTGGATGGTATTGGAAGGGATTGGAAGTGAAATCCCGGGATTGGCTGGGCGTGCCAAACAGACTGGGTGATCTTATCTCAGGATATAGCAATCTCATAGATCTTAAGACAATCCACTGACAACACCATCACTACCTTTAAATCCCATCCAACTCCACCCTAATCCGTTCAAATTTTCCTGGGACATGTTTGGGTCGAGGGATTGGAAGGGATGGGAAGGTTTAATCCCGAGATTGGCCGGGCGTGCCAAACAGACTCCATATAGTAATCCTGGGATATAGCAATCCCATGGATCTTAAGACAATGCACTGACAATACCATCATTGCCTTGAAATCCATGTCATCCACCTTAATACCATACAATCCCTTCCAATCCACCCGTCCAAACAGGCCCTTAGGTTTTAGGTTTAGGTTATAGTTTATAGGTTTAAGTTATAGGTTTTGGTTTTGGTTTTAGGTTTAGGTTAAGGTTATAAGTTTAGGTTATAGGTTTAGGTTTGAATTAAAGTTATAAGTTTAGGTTTGAGTTAAAGTTTAGGGATTTAGGTTCAGGTTCGGGTTTGGGTTCGGGTTTAGGTTATAGGTTTTGGTTTAGGTTATGGTTATAAGTTTAGAATAACGTTTAGGTTTAGGTTATGGGTTTTGGGATTAGAGAATAGGTTTAGGTTATAACTATAGGTTTAGGTTGGGTTATAGGTTAAGGTTTAGAGATTTGAGTTTAAGTTAAGGTTTAGGTTTAGGTTATAAGTATAGGTTTTGGGATTTGAGAAAAGGTTTAGGTTATAAGTATAGGTTTAGGTTAAAGTTGTAAGTTTAGGTTTAGGTTATAAGTATAGGTTATAGGTTAAGGTTTTTGTTTAGGTTTAGGTTATAAGTATAAGTTTAGGGATTTGAGAATAGGTTTAGGTTTAGGTTAAGGTTATAAGTTTAAGTTAAGGTTATAAGTATAGGTTTAGATTATAGGTATAGATTTAGGTTTATGTTATAGGTATAAGTTTAGGTTTAGATTTATGTTTAGGTTAAGGTTTAAGTTAAAGGTTTTGGTTTAGAGTTAGGGGTGTGGTACCTGCAAATACAGATATAAACACGGCCTGTCCAAATGGCCAGGCCCCTCCAATGTTGTCCATAGGAAATGGACAGCTTCATCATGGTCATAACAGCGGTTCCCACCTTCCAAGGACCCCCGCTCATCCGGATAGCTCCGACGCACATCCGGGTCTGCTCCATTAATCTTGAGCAAATACATAAATACGGCCTGTCCAAATGGTCAGGCCCTTCCAATGTTGTCCATAGGAAATGGATAGCTTCATCATGATCATAACAGCGGTTCCCACCTTCCAGGGACCCCCTCTCATTCAGATAGCTCCGACGCACATCCGGGTCTGCTCCATTAATCTCGAGCAAATACATAAATACGGCCTGTCCAAATGGCCAGGCCCTTCCAATGTTGTCCATAGGAAATGGACAGCTTCATCATGGTCATAACAACGGTTCCCACCTTCTAAGGACCCCCGCTCATCCGGATCTCGAGCAAATACATAAATACGGCCTGTCCAAATGGCCAGGCCCTTCCAATGTTGTCCATAGGAAATGGACAGCTTCCTCATGGTCATAACAGCGGTTCCTACCTTCCAGGGACCCCCGCTCTTCCGGATAGCTCCGACGCACATCCGGGTTTACTCCATCAATATCAAGCAAATACATTTAAAAACAAGGTAGGCATCTATTTTTTTTTATGAATGAAAACCAATCTTGAAGATTATTCATCAGGCAGTCCCTACAATGGATAGTAGTTAGACATTGAATAATTAAAAACATTAACCACTTCTGTTGCTTTTTTGTATATACACAAGATTCATAGGTTGAAAATTTGCCATTGAGTTCGTGTTTTATGTTCTGTTAGTAGAGACGGACAAGCTCTTTATACCATATGACCTACAACTGATGAAAATTTCAAGTAAATTGTACGAGGTTTATAATAATCTTAGAGATTAGAAAATTCCAAGTATGTGCATTTCAGTCTGAGTTATTTCTCTAATCACGATAGCCTTGGGAGGGTTGATACGAGGGATGAGTTGATTGCAAGAGGCCTGATTAAAATTGTATTGGGTTATCTTGCCGGACATAATCATTTCAGGACCACCAAGATAACCCAATATAGTTTTAATCGGCCTCTTGCAATCAACCCATCCCTTGTATCAACCCTCCTAAGGCTATCGTCATTAGAGAAATAACTCAGATTGAAATGCACATACTTGGAAATTTTCTAATCTCCAAGATTACTGTAAACCTCGTACAATTTACTTGAAAGTTTTATAACGTGAAATAGTACATGAGTGAGAGAAGACAATGTAACCTTTTATATAGAAGCCAAAAATTGATAGGTTGGGATTGTCCTATCGAGGAGATTGTTGGGTGTAGTCCATCTGGTGTTGGGACAAACATGCATGGGTTTGGATAATTGGACCATGGACCCCATTGTCATTGAAAACCAAGGATTAAAATGGTGTGACAATCTATATGTAGTAAGATATATATATATATATATATATATATATATATATATATATATATATATATATATAAATCCCTTGTGTAGTATTTATGGATTATGTATTTGTGGATAATGTGTAGTTGTGTACTATCATTTATACGAGAACCTGTCTTGACTATATATGGACACACATGCTAAGACATACATATGTGAGATTGGTGAAGCTAAATTGAAATGGATCACATTAACTCTACACTAATTTGATAGATCAAAAACTAAAATCTACACTAATTTGATCTTCTAACTTCAGATCATTGGAAGTATAATAGATGGTTGAAATGTAGTACAATGATCAAAATTTAGCAAAAAAGATGTCCATTAATCAAACTCTACAATAACCAAAATAATCTGGATTTGAGATTCCAATCTATCCATGGTGTTCCTACGATATGGACGGTTCAATTCAAGTTCATTCATGCTAAAATGTACACTTCAGATTCAAGCCCATAGCTCAATGGGAGACAAGACATGTTTCAAGACTGAGGCCTTAGGTTTGAGCCAATCATCATTGTTTGCTAGAGTACAAAACAACTCCAATTTGCAGGTATTTAGTCTATGAAAGCGAAAACTACATGCCTAGTTAATGATGCATACAGTGTTGTTTTCTATCTCTTGGTATTATTTCATTTCCAAAAGTGGAAAAAAGAGGTGTGTGCCTTAAAAACATGGCCCCACTTATACAAACTAACCGATGATCTGGATCAATGAACCATCCAGATGGGGTTCCCATAAAAATAGATATAAAATAAGCCCCACTTATACAACTAGGGCCTAACCACATAAAAATAGAATAAAAAACCGATGGGGTTCCCATAAGCACAACCCCATTTGGGTCAGGGTGCATGAGACTTCAGCCCAATCCAACACAACCAGATCAAATCATAGATTTTTACCCCGAGCCCAATCCAACCTCAACCGACCCCACCCATGTTATTGGTTGGGTCAATTGGGTTGTCGTCGACCCCAACCGACTTTGCACCCCTAATTGATATTAATTACGGATAAGTTCTCACACGCAACTAGTCGTAGATGAGAAAACATGCAACTAGCGCTCTGTGGGGCCCGCCAAAGGGTATTTATATTTAAAACATCTAATCCACCTGGCAAGGTTGCCTATCATGAAAATAGGATGGACCCAATAGTCATTTGAGCCACGTAATGGAAAACAAACAACTGCATTTGCAACTAGTTGTAGGTGAGAAATCTATCAAATAAGTTTCAGCCATAATGAGGGCCACCGCCAAAGGAATCTTCAGGTGGCACGTGGCAGTAGCGGGGCCTTTTATCACCTAATACTTTAGGGAGTGTTTTACCTGGGTAATATGTCAGTGAGTGTTTTACTAACCATAGGGCTCACATTGATGTATGTATTCTATATCCATGCCGTACATAATCTTTTCAAGCTCATTTTAAGACATGATTAAAAAAAATAAAAAATAAATAAAAAATCAAGCTGATCCAAATCTCAAGTGGACCACAACATAAGAAGTAATGGTCATTTAATGCCTGCCATTAAAATTTTCTTAGGACCCATCGTAATGTTTATTTTCCATCCAAACTTGTTGATAAGGTTTGAGGTCATACAGACTTAGATGAAAGAAAAACACAAATATTATCTTGATCCAAAACTTTTGTAGCCCCAAGAAGATTTTAGTGGTGGGCATTGAATCCTTACTGTGTGGTCTATCTGAGTTTTGGATCTAACTCGTTCTTAGGATCATGCCCTAAAATGATCTGGTGCATCCATGGTGCACCATCCACAGCACAACAGACCGATGATCTGGATCAGTGAACCATGGCCCCACTTATACAAACTGAAAACCTGATTACTCTAAATCCCTAAATCCCCAACTAGTTTCAATCGAGATTGAGAGAGATTGAGAGAGAGAGAGAGAATGGGAGATACCTCACGGCCAACCAATTTTGCAGCAGGAAGAGAATAACTTCCTATTTGAGTTGGAGCCCCAATCATGAGTCCACGCCGAAAATAGGGTTCCCGAGCTCTGAGGAGAGAGAGAGAGAGAGAGAGAGAGAGAGAGAGAGAGAGAGAGAGAGAGAGAGAGATTGAGAGAGTGAGAGAGGACAGAGAGAGTCTCTCTCAGGAAACGGATTGGCTACTCGCGCTGACACCAGCGCATGGGCTGGTGGTCGGTGCTCTGTGGGCCCCACCATGATGTATGTTTTTCATCCCTATCGTCCATCTATTTTTCCATATCATTTTATGGTATGAGACAAAAAATGTGGTTTATCCCAATCTTAACTAGACCACATTAGAGGAAACAGTGTTGAATGAGCGTCGATAATTAAAAACCTTTTGTTGGCCATATAAAGTTTTTGATCAATCTGATATTTTGTTTTCACTTCATCTGGGCTTGTATGACCTAATCAATAGATTGGATGTTAAATAAAAAGTACAGTGGGCCTTAGGACGGTTTTAATTGTGGATATCCAATCACTATTGTTTTCATGTGGTGGAGTCCACCTGAGATTTATAAAAAGTACAGTGGGCCTTAGGAAAAATTTTGATTGGATGGTGTGGATAAAATACATGCATCACGATGTTCCCATTGAGCTTTAACACCAACTTCAATATGTCACAATTTCTGAATGTCTTTATCAGGCAAGACGGATTGCTCGGTTTGTCATTCTAGCAATGGCATTCTTTGTCGAGCTTGTCTCAAGGTTAGGTATGGAGAAGGTCAAATTCCATCTATAATGCTCCTCTTAGCCTTTTTTATTTTAAAAAAAAAATAACTATATGATGCATGATTGAGATTCATCTAGATGCGTCGTAGCCAACATCTATTTTTTTGGGTTTGGTGTATTTTTTGTTTTTTTGTTTTTTTGAACAGGTAAAATGTCTATTGATCTATACACATACATGTAAATAAACTAACATCATGCTTAGTCATCTTTCATACATAGATATAGACCATTAACATGCGAAAAGATCACATAAGGGCCCACCACCTTTCATGCCAATACATCATGCTGGTAAGACATCCCAGCCACACAAAATATGGGTCGCACCATGATCATTTCATGTCATCAAAATTTGGTCCGTTGACTCACTAGGTGGGTAACACACCTGCATTGAGTAGGACCATTGGCTTTCGAGTGATTTCATCGATACGACCCACCCATTGAGGGGACCAACCTGATTTGCCATAGGTGATTTTCATGGGTGGCCCACTTTTTTACTTATGAGGATGTATGTGAAAGTCCATATTTTTCTAGTTGGTGCTGTCTTTCTTCGAGTGTCCAACCTTCCCACACTTGAAACAAATCGATAAAATGACACCCACCATTAAAAACTTGTAAAGGCCCTATATTTATCTATGGATATTGCCCTAAAATGATCTCTCCAAATGGATGGAAGGTTTGGATATAAAACCACTAGATGATGGTGGGGCCCAAAAATGAGAGGTATATAAATATCAGGTGCACCACACCACATGAAAACAATAGTGATTGGATATCCATCATTAAAATCCTATTTTGGCCCACTATACTGTTTATTTGGCATCCAATCTGTTTATTAGGTCATACAGGCCTAGATGAAGGGGAAAAACAAAAATCATCAACACTGTTTCATGGCCCTTACATTAACCACAAACATCAACATGGATTAAACACAAACATCAGCTTGATCTTGGACTCGGATTTGGTAGTGATGGCCCTTACCATGGGGCCTGTCTAGATGTATGTAATTGGTTGCAATAGTAGGTGATTGTACATTTCCTAGTGTTATAGCCTACTCGAGATTTTTCGTCTCGCATCATAACATTAACCAGCAAACATGTGTGATATGGATTTTACAATGCCATTACAATGGCCCTGCAACTAGGGCTGAAAGTTGGGCGGGTTGGGTCGGGTTGGTGCTCAACCCTAGCCCAACTCAAGGTTCCTATACCTCAACCCTAACCCAACCCAACCCAACCTCGGGTTGGAAATTCTCAACCCAACCCAAGCGGGCTCAGTCGGGTTGATCGGGTTAGTCGAGTGGATACATGCCAATATTTTCATTATTACATTAGTCTATTATATTTCAATACACGTCTTATTTTTTATACGTATGATTTTATTAATTATACATGTAGTTATTTATCATAAAGAACTTTATTTTTTTCTAAATAAACAAGTTAAAATATAGGACAACTACTCCTTTAAAAGTCATGTTGTGTAGCATACAATCTATTTGGGAGAGAAATCCGGTATATCTTGGTAGCTTAAGTCATCACAAATGGTGTGGACCAATGAGACCCGACGACACTGGAATTTCATGTGCCTTCAACAATATAATCCACACTTAATTATAATTTATAAATAATTTATATATATTAATCGGGTTCGGGTTGGGTTGGGTAACCCGAGACCTCAACCCAAGCCCAACCCAAGTTTTATCGGGTTGGTGTTTATATAGCCGAACCTCGAGACCAAACCCGATACATCCAGCTCGAGCCCAACCCAATGTCGAGTCGATCGCAGGTCGGTCGGGTTGAACCCTCCTAACTTTCAGCCCTACCTGCAACGACTCAGTTACATAGTATACCTACTTCTATGCTCCTTGATAGCGCCACACAGAGAAGAAGTTCGAGGAGTCTACTTGCATCAAAAAATTGAATTTATAACAATACTTGGTTGCAAATCAAATATAGAGCACATACGGTAGCCTATAACCTAAGTTAAATAGAAAATGAAAATGGACGTAATTGAATTGGGAATAAATGACTTACTAGTTGTGTTTGGATGGGAGTACGTGAAATGTCTTGATGCAGTTTTCCAACAAACCCTTTGTATAGACCTTTCCTGGACTGCACAAGTAGAAAGAAGAACAAAGGAGGCCCTGATCCAAAGCTTTTATGGCCCACAAGGAATTTTAAATGGTCAATCGCCACTGTTTCCTATACCATGGTCCATCTAGGATTTGGAGCTGCTTTACATTTTTTTATCATGCCATAAAATGATCTTCCAATACGAATGGACGGTATGGATGTAGTCATATACATCACAGTGGGCTCCACAGTTAGGGTCCCACCCACCTTGGTGGATCCCGCGTCGCACCTAATCTGCTCCCCTAGATCCCAGATGTGGATTTACTGTGAAAGTGTTTTGCAGTAAGTTCCTGCGCTGGAAACTTAGGTGGGCCCATCATGATATTTGTAAGGAGGTCATTTTAGGAAATGAGGCAAAAAATGAGCTACATCCAATGTTTATACAGATCATTCCAGGGCAAGGGTCAAAGAATGAGGCAGATCAAAATCTCAAGTTGACCCACCACAAAGAAATAAAAAATAAAAAATGTGGAGATTGAACGCCTACTAAAAAAAACAGAGAGCTACAGAAGTCTTGGATCAAGCTGATATTTGATTTTTCTCTTCATCCATGTTTTTTTTTTAATCTTATTAACAGGTTAGATCTCAAATCAACATGACAGTGGCCCTAGGAAAGTCTCAACGGTGGGTGTCAATGTCCCAACTATTTTCAGTGGTGGGGCCACTTGAGATTTGGATCTGACTCGTTCTTTCGATCATCCCATAAAATGATCTCTCCAAATGAATGGATAGTGTTGATACAATACATTTGCGCTCACCGTGAATGTATCTAGTCTATCCACGTCATCCATCCATTTTTCCATCTTATTTAGGGGCTGAGACAAAAATTTAAGCATACCCAAAGACCAAGTGTAACATACCATAGGAAACTGTTGGAATATTGATTTCCACTGTTGAAACCTTTATAGGGTCCACAGTGATGTTTATTTCTCATCCAACCTGTTCATAAGATCACAAAAACATGGATGTTGGGAAATCACAAATACAAGCTTGATCCAAAACTTATGTTGGCCCCAAGAAATGTTCAATTCACACTGTTTCCTGTGGTGTGGTCCAATTGAGGTTTGGATATACTTCATTTTTTGGTTCAAGCCCTAAAATATTCAGGTAAAATGGATGGACGGAGTGGATAAAATACATAAATCAAGGTGGATCCCATGGAGTTTACTCAGTACAATAAGCGTACCGAGTAACTCAGTACCCAATCCGTGCCCTCCCCAAACCGACGCTAACAGCGTCCTCCCAAAACCCTTCCCAATAAAAACCCCCGCCCTCCCAAACCCCAAATCCCCCCTCAAAACCCAAATCACGCGCCCTCCCAAAACCCAAATCCCCCTCTCCCAAACCCTCTCTGTCTCTCTCCGACGCACCCTCTCCTCTTTGTCTCTACCTCTCTCGCACCCTCTCTCTCTCTCTCTCTCTCTCTCTCTCTCTCTCTCTCTCTCTCTCTCTCTCTCTCTGATCTCTCCACCCTACCACGCAATCCACTTCCAGTCGGCGGTGGTAGGGTCATCACACAATCCTCGTCGTTTCTCGCTCTCATCATCTCCTTCTCGCTCGCGACCTCACGACCAGTAGCTCTCTCTCTCTCTCTCTCTCTCTCTCTCTCACAGCAGCGGCAATGATATTCTCCTCTTCCTCTTCTCTGTCTTCTTTTTCTTTTTCTAATAGGGCTGCGAAATTGAAAATCTCAAATTGGGGATTTTTGAAATTCCAAATCCCTAATTGGGGCTTTTTGAACTTTCAATCCCTAATTAGTATTTCTGCTATTGTAATTCCTTTTTTCAGGGGTCCCATGAATGTTTCAACG
This sequence comes from Magnolia officinalis, assembly GCA_021015155.1. Lineage (NCBI taxonomy): Eukaryota > Viridiplantae > Streptophyta > Magnoliopsida > Magnoliales > Magnoliaceae > Magnolia > Magnolia officinalis. The sequence goes on from JAJHSJ010000004.1 coordinate 60,181,734, forward strand.
GTGGAGCATTCAATCTTCATTGATTTCTATCACGTGGCCCACTTGATTTATAGATCTTTCTCATTTTTGTGCTCCTGAGACAGAAGCAGGTAATTTGTATTTGGGTTCTAGCCCTTGCCTGAGTGGTAGACTCTAAGGAGTTTCAACACGAGGTCTTGGTTCAAAACCCATAGGTGGTGAAATACCACTACTGCGTGTGCGCAGGTGTGTAGCGGGTGTGTAAGTAATTCGGATTTGATAAACCAAACTTCTACTCTACTGGGTCCCACTATACTATTAGAAAATAAGAAGTTTTTAGACGCACACCTCCTTATTATGATACTCAAGCTCTTAGGATGATACTCAGGCAGGCATTTGATAATTAGGCACTGCAAAATTGTACGTGTGACATATATTAACTTAAATTAATTAGTTAAATTTGTGGAAGTCCCAAAATCATATTATTCTATTGATCCTAGCCTCCCAAATCATAGAAGCTTCTTTATTGAAATAGGATCATTGGATAATTTTCATTTTTAACTGTCCAATAAGTGTACTAATGTCCAATAATACATGAAAATGGGCACGCATAACTTGTATAATTAAATTTGACTTAATTATATACCACATATGCAATTGCCTGCATATCATCCATCACCCCTACCAATGAAACTAATGATCTCATACCCAACCATTTATGAAAATGGGATATCCCAAAAAAATATCTGATTTGATCATTATTAGGTGGTCCACTGAGTTATTTTGGAGACTTTTGAGTGGTTATCTGTTGTTTTCTATTGTGTGGCCCACCTGACAAGTGGAATAGCCTGATTTTGGGGAGTTGCATTTTTTTTTTTTGGAAGCCTTTTTTTACCCTCTTGAGTCTCAATTTTTATGGTGGATGGACCCTGATGGATGGTTTACGGGCCATTAGGGTGTCTGGAGGTGAGGTTGGGATTTTGTATGGTTGATCATCATTTACCGTGTCTGGAGGTGAGGAACTCGAAATTAAAAATACTTAATTGGTATTTTTCCTCAGCTCAGCAGAGTCCCTGTACCACTGCCTGAAAAAAAGAAAAGAAAAAGATGTTTCTCAACAAACTAAGTGCATGAATGATTGAATAAAGTGAAAGAAAGAAGACCACAAAATGATCTGTTAGGAATGTATTTATTTTTTAAAAAAATTCAAATGCAAGCACATAATCCAATAGAAAATTTCACAACTTTGAATCCATTTTGCAATTTACAGAAATTATAGCTGACATAGTTGCACAAATTACAAATTAAATGCTCATGAACAAGAATATAAGCAAAGATTCACTAGTTTCATTACGGAGCAAAAGGAGACATTTGAAATTAGAATTTGGAGAAGTACCCACTTACAAGTGAAAAACACTTTTCATGTGAAACGGTTGGCATATCCTTGGGATATTTAAGCTGTCAACAAAACTACAAACAACTCGGGATGATTTTTATGATGCTTAGTACAACCAATGCTTAGTACAAAACTACAAATGTTCCACTTGGACATGCATTTATGATGCTTAAATTAGCCACTTGGACATGTGTTTACAATGCTTAAATCAGTGTACTCTACTTGGACATGTGTTTATGATGCTTAAATCAATCCACTTGGATGTGTGGTAATGATGCAATGATCAGCACACTAGAACATGTGTTTATTTAAAAACCTTAAATCAGTCCACTTGGACATGTGTTTACAATGCTTGAATCAGTCCACTTGACAAGTAGATGGAAACCATCCATTAGTTTCACACATTATAGCTCACCTAATGAGTGGATGGCCTCATTTCTGGGCTAGGGTCCAAAAAAATCGACATTGCGGCCAAACACATCATTTCTAGCAAGCTATGATGATGGTGATACAACTACATATATATATATATATATATATATATATATATATATATATATATATATATGGCAGCCATTGCGGCCAACAAGTGGAGATTAGAAAAACTATAGTGATCTATGCACTCCTCCAAATATAGTTATATCACCATCATCATAGCTTGCTAGCAATGATGTGTTTGACTAAAATAGTGATCTATAGTGATCTATGCACTCCCCCAAATTGAAGTCTTTTATTTGACTTTAAGATATTACATCCATTGCCTTCTGTTCCCTAAAATGCCTAATTATGAGGCTAGAAAGCAGCTACTTGATTGAGGTTTTATATCCATAGATAAAAATGGCCTCAAAATCATGTCGATCCAATCATGATGTAGGCCACATGACAGAAAAAGTTAGATAGCTATCCAAAATTCTTGAAATTCAAGTGATGCCCACAATGAAGGTTGGATCGGCATGATTTCTGTGGAAGACTGTAAGTGCTATGGTCTCATGCTCCTTTGGTTGCCAAATTTTGTTGTGTCAAAACATCTATCTGTGTCTTGTGCTTGTATGGTGATTTATATGTACTTCAAGACACTGCATAAACACGTCATGACATTGGATGTCTTTAAGAAATACAAAGTGTACTTCATCATCCTATCAATGTTTGAAGCTACAATGTTGAAGTTCAAAAAGCTACAATGTTGAAGTTCAAGAAGCTACAATGTTGAAGTTCAAGTCTTAAGAAACATCTCAAGAAATGACTTCAAGATTTATAAGCAACGCATGAAGTAGTTTTCACGCTGATGAAGATCTCAAGATTAAAGCTACAACAAGTTCAAGATCTCAAGCCTGATATGGTTCAAATATCTACATTCATTGAATGGTTGAAGTTCAATGTCCTACGACATGTTTCAAGTTTGACTGACCTTAGGTTGACCTTATAAGTAGGTCACTTTGGATACATAAATCAAATGTTTATTTTACATAAGTTTGGTCTATTCTACGACCAGTCGTAGCTCCTGTTTGACCAGTCCTAGCATTGGTTCGTCTAGTCCAAGAAATTTCACGACCAGTCCTAAGTTGTTGAAGATTTTCAGAATTTTTTGGTACACCCACGACCAGTCCTGGAGATCCTTCGACCGGTCGTAGGAGTGTCTTCGACTCGTTCTCGACCAGTCGTAGAGCTACTACTCAAAGTCCAGCAACCTAATCTATGGTCCTACGACCAGTCGTAGAGAGCTACGACCAGTCGTAGGTGACCCACGACCAGTCGTAGGCTTCCCACGACCAGTCGTGGAACGACTTTCAAAGATCGCGGTCAATATTTCAAATATCCGTTAGAGCTACGACCAGTCGAAGGTTTCTAAGACCAGTCGTAAATGCAATTTTTGCTTCTATAAATTGAACACGAAATTCAGAGTTTTCACAATTCAACTCGATTCAATTCAAGAAATTTCAAGTGATCACTCTGAGATAAGTCTGTGTGTATTTTAAGCTACATTGTGCTTATTTAATATTCCTTTTTGCTAGCTTATTTAATTTGATTTTGTTTCTGTATTCCAATCTTATTTGAAAAGAGGAATTATCTTATTCCTTCTTCTTGGAATCAAAATCAAATATAGCTACGCCCAACTAGTTAAAATCTAAAATCTATTAGAATTTAGAACCATATTAAAGTGAGTATTGGAAATTGAACTTTGACATTCAAACATCTACTCCGATTGGTTCTACCGGGCTGCTACGAAAAGGAGAAATCCAGATATTTTACAATTCTGTAAAATTTCATTACTTTTGGTTTTGTTTGAGGTTAAGCCAGAAAAATCTCATTGTATTGGTTTTGTTTGAGGTTAAACCAGAAAAATCTCATTGTATTGGTTATCTGAGGAGAGCCAGAAAACTCAGAAAAGAGGGGTTTTTGAATTGTGTGAGCTCGAGTGAAAAAGACACAATTGTAAAGGTTTTGGGTGAACCTGTGAAAACCTATTTGATAGTGAACTCTAATATCCCCTGTGTGAGGATATTAGGAGTGGAGTAGCTTTCTGTGTGGCTGTTGAAAGACAGTTGGTGTACACACAGGCGAACCACTATAACTCTTTGTCTTGTGGATTGAATGCTTGCTTAATTTTCATATCTTTTATCATTCAATTGTGTGGAATGTGCAAGTGGATGTGAATGTTGTAACTATTTACATTTCAAGCAAGTGTGGGGATTGTTGTAATAATTTAGATCTATATTTCTGCATTTAATTTCAATTCCTTGCTATTTCATTTATTTCTATTAAAATTGAGTCCTTGATCCAAAAGATGTTCTAGCAATAAGGTTGTCCTACCATAAGCCCTTATTTATTATGGTGTAAGGTTGTCCGTAAAACTGAATTTGTATCAATCTCTCAATACTTATTTATCAAGGTGATTTGATTTCAGCATTGTGAATTGATTTATAATTGTAAGGCTATTGGTTACTTTATTTCCGCTGATTTTATTTTAATTTGGCATAGTCCTATTCACCCCCACCCCCACCCCCCCCCCCCCCCCCCCCTCTAGGACATATAGCTTGGCCTTTTCAAGTGGTATCAGAGCCTAATAGCTCATTTTTGTTGCTTTTTATTTGGATTTATTTCCTGAGCTAACGATCTAAGCTATATAAAAAGATGTCAAATTTTGATAGCCTTTCAGTTACTAGGCCTCCATCCTTTGATGGCTCCAACTATGCCTATTGGAAAGCCAGAATGAGGATCTTCCTCAAATCAATGGATGAAAGTGTGTGGCAAGCCACAGTGACAGAATGGAATCCTCCTATCATGGAAGTAACTGGTGTTGATGGTTCAAAATCTATGAAAATTACACCGTATTTCCAATGGACCACACTTCAGAAAAATGAGAGTAGTGCAAATGCTAAAGCACTAAATGCAATAACTTGTCCACTATCACCGGATGAGTTCAAAAGGATCATATCCTGTGATACTGCAAAGCAAGCCTGGGATATTTTAGAAATGACACACGAAGGTACATCAATTGTCAAGAAATCTAAAGTCCAACTCCTCACAACTAAATTTGAAGAAATTCAAATGGAGGAAAATGAAATGTTTATGGACTTTTACACTAGATTGAATGACATTGTAAACTCAATGTGGGGTCTTGGCGATAAGATCCCAGAAAGTAAAGTGTGTGCAAAAATACTACGCTCTCTTCCTGAACGGTTCAATTCTAAGGTAACCGCAATCCAGGAACTTCGTGATACGGATAATATGAGGGTAGAAGAATTAGTTGGTTCTTTACAAACCTATGAATTAAGTTTTAAAGCTCCTAAAGGTAAATCTATTGCTTTGAAGTCATCTAAAAGTATTACTCAAGAAAATTCAGATTCAGAAAAGTCTGAAGATGATATGGCCCTTTTGGCGAAAAAGTTTTATAAGATTTTCAAAAGTAAGAAAAGAGTCGACTTTCAAAAGGCAAATGAAAAGAAACGTTCTAAACCTAAGTCTAAAACTTGGAAGTCTTTGAAAGATAGTCAATGTTACAACTGTCAAGAATATGGGCATTTAGCAAACAAATGTCCTAAAAAGGACAGATCCAAAAGGAAGGGTATGTTGGCTACTTGGGATGAATCGTCTGATTCTGAAGCCTCTTCTGAATCAGAAAATTCAGAAACCGAGTCGGGCAGTGAACTTAAGGCCCTTATGACTCTAGCCAAGTTTACTTTTTCAGATCACGATGATTCAACAAGTGAAGAAAATTTGGATAGTGATCATGAAAATGATGAAGATCTTCAAGATGCTTACAATGCCTTATATAAGGAAAGTTGTAAAATTGCTGTCAAACTTAAACTTCAAAAAGAAAAGTTTTTTAAACTCAAAGAATGTTTTGAAACCCTTGTTTTAGAAAAATCTCAAATTTCAGATAGTTTTGAAAAATCAAAGTGTGATCTGGAATTCAAAACCTCCCTGATTGAAAATTTGAAATCTGAAAATGAGAAACTTAAAAATGAAGTATCTTCTCTTCTGAGTTTGAAGGACACATGGAGATATGCCCAAGGTGATCCAAAATTAGAAAAATTATTATCCGGATCAAGAAAATGTGGCGATCGATCCGGGTTGGGCTATGATAAAAACACGTCTCCTAAACAGAAGAATACTCCTTCCAATTTTGTGAAAGGAGAGACTTCTAACTCAAAAGGAAAAGGTACTAGTCAAGTTTTTTCTAAAAATACAAAAACTTTTCAAAAACCCAAAAGCAGCTATATAAATTTCAATAATCAGATTCGAAACCCACTAGCTGAAAAAATTGTTGATTTACTTAAGGAGCTATTAAAATCTAACTCAGTAGGTCACTCTTACAACTGTAAACAAAAGAAGACCAACTATTCTCCTAAACCCAAAACAGTTCTGAAATGGGTTCCTAAGGTTGCCTGTTTGGTTGCTCACACTGCTTTCAAAGCTACAAGCCATTCGAAATGGTACCTAGATAGTGGATGCTCCAGACATATGACAGGCGACAAGGCGCTATTCACCGATCTTAAAGATATGACTGATGGGTCAGTCACATTTGGTGATGGTAGCAACTGCAAGATAATTGGCAAAGGTACGGTCCAACTCTATAACCTTCCCTTATTTAAAAATGTTTTATATGTTGAGGGTTTAAAACACAACCTGTTGAGCATATCTCAAATATGCGATAACAACCATAATGTTAAATTTTCTAATCAAGGTTGTGAAATTATAAACGAAAAGGGTTCTGTAATATTAACTGGTTGCAGAACTTCTGAAAACCGCTATATAGTAAGCGATGGTAGCTCATCTAAACAAACGTGCTACATGGTCCATACCAATGAGACAGAATTATGGCATAAACGCCTCGGACATGTACACTACCGAAATTTATACAGATTGAGCAAAGGAGAACTAATTAGAGGTCTACCTAAGATGTAAAAAGTAGACAAGATTTGTGGTGAATGCCAGTATGGTAAACAAAGTAAGAGCTCTCACAAAAAGGTGAACTCCAATACCACCACAAGACCACTCGAGCTTCTCCACATGGATCTTATAGGACCAACAAGAACGGAAAGTCGAGGTGGCAAAAAATACATTTTAGTTATTGTAGATGATTATACAAGATACACTTGGGTTTCATTCTTGAGGGACAAATCAGAAACCCTTGATGAAGTGAAAAAGATTATAAAACGGATTCAAACTGAAAAATGCTCTCAAGTCAACAAGATCCGTAGTGATCATGGATCCGAATTTGAAAATAGCGGTTTTGAGAAATTCTGTAGCGATCAGGGAATATCGCATGAATTCTCTGCTCCTAAGACTACTCAACAAAATGGAATTGTCGAGAGGAAAAATAGAGTGCTTCAAGAAATGGGAAATGTTATGTTAAATAGCATGAAGCTCCCTAGGAATCTCTGGGCTGAAGCAGTGAATACAGCCTGCTACATTATTAACCGTGTTTGTATTTGCAAATCTAATAATAAAACAGCTTATGAAATGTGGTTTGAGAAAAAGCCTTCTGTCAAATACTTTCGAGTTTTTGGCAGCAAGTGCTATATTTTGCGTGACCGTGAAAATTTGGGAAAGTTCGACACTAAAAGTGATGAAGGGATCTTTTTAGGATATTCTTTAAACAGTCGTGCATATCGTGTTCTGAACAACAGGACCGGTGTGATTCAAGAGTCAATAAATGTTGTGATTGACGATCTTTTGAATTCACCTGTCCCTAGTTCAGATAATGATGAAGTTCTTATACTTGAAAAACAAGAAACTTCATCAAGTGAAACTAATTCTGAATTAAGGACTGTTAAAGATCATCCAACTTCTCAAATACTTGGAAACCCTCTCACTGGTGTGCGCACTCGTAGACAATTAGAGGACATATGTAACTACGTATGCTTTACATCCCAGATAGAACCGGTTAATGTAAAAGAAGCACTTTCGGATGAAAACTGGATAGTTGCGATGCAGGAAGAACTTAATCAGTTTGTCAGAAATGATGTCTGGTTCCTTGTTCCTAGACCTAAAGATAAACATATTATTGGAACAAAATGGATTTTCAAAAACAAATCTGATGAACTTGGAAATATTATTCGAAATAAAGCAAGGCTAGTTGTACAGGGGTATACACAAATTGAAGGTATTGACTATAATGAAACGTTTGCCCCTGTAGCTCGTCTTGAATCAATCAGACTTTTTATCTCCATTGCTTGTTTTAGGAAGATTAAAATTTACCAAATGGTTGTAAAGAGTGCTTTTTTGAATGGTGATTTACATGAAGAGGTACATGTTGAACAACCTACAGGGTTTGAAGATCCTAAATTTACTGATCATGTGTATCGTCTTAAGAAGGCTCTCTATGGTCTGAAACAAGCTCCCAAAGCATGGTACGAAAAACTGACTAAGTTTTTACTGAGTCATAATTTTCAGATGGGATGTGTTGATAAGACTCTCTTTGTTAAGAAACATAACGATGATATTCTAATGGTTCAAATATATGTTGACGATATTATTTATGGATCAACCTGTACTAACATGACTGTTGAGTTTGCAGATTTAATGAAGTCTAAATTCGAAATGAGCATGGTTGGAGAATTAAATTATTTCCTAGGGTTGCAAGTAAAACAACAACCTGATGGAATTTTTATCTCTCAAACCAAATATGCTCTGAACTTAATTAAGAAATTTGAATTTGAGAATGGTAAAAATTTTGATACTCCTATGAGTACAACTTTGAGACTCTCAAAAGACTCTACAGGTAATGATGTGGATCCTAAATTGTATCGTAGTTTGATTGGTAGTTTGCTTTATTTGACTGCTAGTAGACCAGATATCACTTTGAGTGTTGGTATTTGTGCTCGTTATCAATCAAATCCTAAAGAATCTCACTTAACTGCTGTTAAGCGGATTATGCGATATGTCGCAAGTTCTGCTAAACTGGGTCTCTGGTATCCACATGAGACTAGTGTTCAATTAGCCGGGTACTCAGATGCTGACTGGGCTGGAAACATTGATGATAGGAAATCAACCAGTGGTGGTTGTTTCTACATTAGAAATTGTCTTGTTTCTTGGTTTAGCAAGAAGCAAAGTTCTATATCGCTATCAACAGCTGAGGCTGAATACATTGCTGCTGGAAATGCATGTACTCAGCTTGTTTGGATGAAACGTATGTTAAGCGATTATGGAATTACACAGGATTCTATGATTTTGTTTTGTGATAATTCCAGTGCAATAAATATCTCAAAAAATCCAGTTCAGCATTCACGTACTAAGCATATTGACATTAGATTTCATTACATTCGTGAATTAGTGGAAAAAAAATTAATATATTTGGATTACATTCCAACCGAGACTCAACTTGCGGACATTTTCACTAAACCGGTCGACAAAAGCAGGTTTAATAAATTAAAGTTTGATCTCGGTATGTGCAATTTAAATTGAATTTGCATGCTTTGGTGTATCATAATGTACATATGTTTGATGTTTTATTTGCTTAAATTTGGAAATCATTTGAAAATTTGTAAATTTTAGTCGGTACTCGACCAGTCGTGAGTGTACACGACCGGTCGTGATACGACCGGTCGAACACATCCACGACCGGTTGTGAAACTCGTGAATTCACTTTATTTTGGGGGTTTGGCTCTTCTTCTTCATTTCCTTTTGTCTCTCCAACAAGCCTAGCCTCGACCGGTCGAACCCACCTTTATGATATTTCAAGGTTAGTGGTTCTTTTACAATCTTCTTACAGATTCTTGTTATTGGTGTTTCAAATTTCACTCTTGTAGAATCTATTTGCTCTTTCATTGCAAGTTTGGGGTTTTCTCTTGAAAAATCTGTTCTATCAAAACCCCACTTCTTCTTTCTTGCATCTTATAGTTTCCTCGAGTCCTCCTTTGAAAATGGATGCTAGGGGTAAAAAGAAAACTACACGTGGTCCCTCTTCATCTAGATCAGCATCTATTGCGCAACGTCATCTTCGCTCTCCCGAAAATGATCCTTCAGATGCTCGGGATTTGCATATGCGTAATATTATTGTTGAGCGTCCTGTTAATCTTAATCACATTGCTTCCTTTGGTATCCTTCCTCTGTTGGAATCTGTGGGATGGGATAACATCTTACATTGGGGTGGAGCTGCATACCAGTCCATTGCCCAATCCATGTTTGCATGTATTTGTGATTCTTCTCTTGAGAATTTAACCTTTAAAATTGATACTCAAGAAGGCTTATTTTCAGTGGATCGACATTTGATAGCTCACCTTATGGAAATACCTGTCAATGATGAGGGCATTCCGATTCATATGCTTACTAGAGATTTGTGTAATTTGGATGTTCACTGGACTCATAAAGGTCATGCACTTACCTTAAGGTACTTATTACCCAGACACAGAGTGCTTCACAGGATTTTCATCTCAAATCTATATCCGCGTTCTGGTAATAAAACTGAACTCACTGCTTTCATGGTTCGTGTTTTGCACTCTATCATCTCTGGTGCGAAAATCTGTCTACCTTCGTTAATTTGTCACTCCATTATTTTGTCTCGTCACCATCCAGGTCATAGTGATATTCCCTTTGGTTATTTGATGACTATGCTCGCAAATCATATGCTCGTAGCTATGCCTGTTAGAGAAAAACCCATCCATCATCTCCCTTTTAATAATTCCAATCTTAACAAGATGAATTTAGAATTGATTCCTGGCCAAGTGGATGCTGGTAGCAGTGGTGCTGAAGCAGGAAATGCAGATCAAGCTGGTGATCTTCCTGAAGACGTGAATATGGATGATTTATTTGAAGAACTTGAGTCAGACTCGGCTGATGATCTTGACTTTCAGCCTTCTGATTTTGATGAGAGGTTAAATTCTCTTCAAGAACAGGTGGCTCAAATTCGTGTTACCCAAGACACTCAATTTTCTTATTTACGCAAATATATGAGGCGGGTTGCTAGGGGTTTACACAAAATTGATCCATCTAATCTTGCTCCCTCTTCTGGTTCTGACTGAATTTTTATTGGGTCTGTAATAACTAATATTTTTCTTTGCTTTTGGTCTGAACTTTGCATGCTTACTGACTTTTTGTTGAATTATGCACTATGCTCTCTTGCATCTATATTCCATCTCCTATTTTCCTTATCCTTGATGCCCTTCTTCCTTTGTCATTTTGTGTCAAAAAGGGGGAGAAGTTTTGGGTGGCTTTGGCTTTGGTTGGATTTCATGATTATGATTAGGCTCATTCATGTCTATTTAAATATGGATGTGTTGCTATTACTCAGGGGTTAAGCTTCTCAGGGGGAGTTATCCTTGATATTGCTTATGATGTCTATATAACTGGTGCATGATTCTCTATTTGAACCTGTTGTGCCTGTACTTCTCTTATTTCTATTGGAAGTATTATTTATTTGGGTGTTTTGTCACAAATTTGACAAAGGGGGAGATTTTAAGTGCTATGGTCTCATGCTCCTTTGGTTGCCAAATTTTGTTGTGTCAAAACATCTATCTGTGTCTTGTGCTTGTATGGTGATTTATATGTACTTCAAGACACTGCATAAACACTTCATGACATTGGATGTCTTTAAGAAATACAAAGTGTACTTCATCATCCTATCAATGTTTGAAGCTACAATGTTGAAGTTCAAGAAGCTACAATGTTGAAGTTCAAGAAGCTACAATGTTGAAGTTCAAGTCTTAAGAAACATCTCAAGAAATGACTTCAAGATTTATAAGCAACGCATGAAGTAGTTTTCACGCTGATGAAGATCTCAAGATTAAAGCTACAACAAGTTCAAGATCTCAAGCCTGATATGGTTCAAATATCTACATTCGTTGAATGGTTGAAGTTCAATGTCCATACGACATGTTTCAGGTTTGACTGACCTTAGGTTGACCTTATAAGTAGGTCACTTTGGATACATAAATCAAATGTTTATTTTACATAAGTTTGGTCCATTCTACGACCAGTCCTAGCTCCTGTTTGACCAGTCCTAGCATTGGTTCGACTAGTCCATGAAATTCCACGACCAGTCCTAAGTTGTTGAAGATTTTCGAAATTTTTTGGTACACCCACGACCAGTCCTGGAGATCCTTCGACCGGTCGTAGGAGTGTCTTCGACTCGTTCTCGACCAGTCGTAGAGCTACGACTCAAAGTCCAGCAACCTAATCTATGGTCCTACGACCAGTCGTAGAAAGCTACGACCAGTCGTAGGTGACCCACGACCAGTCGTAGGCTTCCCACGACCAGTCGTGGAACGACTTTCAAAGATCGCGGTCAATATTTCAAATATCCGTTAGAGCTATGACCAGTCGAAGGTTTCTAAGACCAGTCGTAGATGCGATTTTTGCTTCTATAAATTGAACACGAAATTCAGAGTTTTCACAATTCAACTCGATTCAATTCAAGAAATTTTAAGTGATCACTCTGAGATAAGTCTGTGTTTATTTTAAGCTACATTGTGCTTATTTAATATTCCTTTTTGCTAGCTTATTTAATTTGATTTTGTTTCTGTATTCCAATCTTATTTGAAAGAGGAATTATCTTATTCCTTCTTCTTGGAATCAAAATCAAATATAGCTACGCCCAACTAGTTAAAATCTAAAATCTATTAGAATTTAGAACCATATTAAAGTGAGTATTGGAAATTGAACTTTGACATTCAAACATCTACTCCGATTGGTTCTACCGGGCTGCTTCGAAAAGGAGAAATCCAGGTATTTTACAATTCTGTAAAATTTCATTACTTTTGGTTTTGTTTGAGGTTAAGCCAGAAAAATCTCATTGTATTGGTTTTGTTTGAGGTTAAACCAGAAAAATCTCATTGTATTGGTTATCTGAGGAGAGCCAGAAAACTCAGAAAAGAGGGGTTTTTGAATTGTGTAAGCCCGAGTGAAAAAGACACAATTGTAAAGGTTTTGGGTGAACCTGTGAAAACCTATTTGATAGTGAACGCTAATATCCCCTATGTGAGGATATTAGGAGTGGAGTAGCTTTCTGTGTGGCTGTTGAAAGACAGTTGGTGTACACACAGGCGAACCACTATAACTCTTTGTCTTGTGGATTGAATGCTTGCTTAATTTTCATATCTTCTATCATTCAATTGTGTGGAATGTACAAGTGGATGTGAATGTTGTAACTATTTACATTTCAAGCAAGTGTGGGGATTGTTGTAATAATTTAGATCTATATTTCTGCATTTAATTTCAATTCCTTGCTATTTCATTTATTTCTATTAAAATTGAGTCCTTGATCCAAAAGATGTTCTAGAAATAAGGTTGTCCTACCATAAGCCCTTATTTATTATGGTGTAAGGTTGTCCTTATAACTGAATTGTATCAATCTCTCAATACTTATTTATCAAGGTGATTTGATTTCAGCATTGTGAATTGATTTATAATTGTAAGGCCATTGGTTACTTTATTTCCACTGATTTTATTTTAATTTGGCATAGTCCTATTCACCCCCCCCTCCCCCCCTCCCCCTCTAGGACATATAGCTTGGCCTTTTCAAAGGCCGTTTACCTTATAGAGCTCAGGGTTGCAGTAACTCATACGCATCAGCTAGAAGCGGACATGGAATATGGGGGAGTGGCCATATTTTCTTTTAAACATGACAACAACAACATGAAAGCAAGAGTAAACCTCAGTATTTATGAACATGAAAGTGCCTTTCAGTGCTTTCTAAAGTAATACCACAGTGATGTTGTGTTTGATAGACATAGTTTCAATTGTTTGAATAATGCTTATAATACTTAAATCAGTCCACTTGGACATGTGTTTAAAGTGCTTGAATCAGACCACTTGGACATGTGTTTACAATGATTAAATCACTCCACTGGAACATGTGTTTATGATGCTTAAATCAATCAACTCGGATGTGTAGTAATGATGCCAAGATATTTGGCAACAACATTTGCTTATGATGCTTAAATCAATTCACTTGAACATGTATGAATGATGCTTTACTTAGTTCACTTGAACATGTGTGAATGATGCTCAACTTGGTTGTGTACAAAAATGTGCGAATGATGCTTGACTTGGTTCACTTGAACATGTGTGAATAATGCTTGACTTGGTTCACTTGAGCATGGGTGTGTAACGCCCTAAAATTCGAGGGTCGAGTATGAACTCAACTCCCGAGTTCCAACGCATCACTTATGCAACATACACAATGCTGGTTAAATGTTGTCTAAGTTAGCGCAATAAACATGAATGAGATTATACCAAAACAGTAATTCATACTCCAATTCAATTGTATAAAGGCAAGCGGAAGACTGAAATTTTATATTCAAAGCATGTAAAGGAACAAAATTTTCTGAACTCCAGAGTATGAGTACTAACTGAGTACCAATATACATGTATTGTTTCTAAGTCAAAAATCAAAATACAATCCTCGAGAGAGGCCCTGAAAATCCCGCGATGCAGCCGGCCTAAGCAAAGCCGTCAGAATACTGCATAAAGGAGAACTCCTGATCCTCATCAAAGTCAGGCTCCGGCTCCTGAACCGAGGCGCCATCTACACCTGCGACAGAGTCTGGTGGGTGTTACAAACACCGTCCCGTAACGTGGGAGTGAGTAGCTAACTCAGTGGAACAATAAAGCATAAGTTAACATGTTATCAAATCAATCAAGCAGTAATGATAAAGCAGTACAAATCAAACATTTCTAACTACTCTTGTTAAGTGCAAAAATGATATGACATGATGCTGTATGCCCTTGCCAAACCACCCTCAAGCGACATCATCTTACGTTCACGAATGCTTACTCCCTCAGTGCGCCACATCTACAAAGCACATGCGGTGCGATGATGCTCATGATTACCAAGTTTTTATTAGTCCATTTCAACCAGCAGTATTGGGAAACTAAGGTACCTCCCTTGTATCATTCCCAACATGATTCATTCTAGGGTCGTCAATCCTAGTTATTCTCATACGATATTATAGTTTGAGAAGCGTAGTGAAGGCATCACAAAGGGCTCGTCACCCGTCAGCGCGGATACAGATCTCACCGTATGCGGCTCAATTGCTGGCCGTCAGCTCGAGTACAGGTCTCACCGTACTCGGCTCAATCACTAGCCGTCAGCTCGAGTACAGGTCTCACCGTACTCGGCTCAACTCACACTCTAGTTGCTGTGAAAGACTCGTCACCAATCACAGACACTTGGAGTACACTCGATGATACTACGGAGGACTCGTCGCCCGTCAGCACGAGCACAGGTCTCACCGTACTCGGCTCTCGTCGTAAGTATCGACAGCTCGAATACAGTGTCCCATACCACCGTATTCGGCTCACGAGTTGGTTGCGCAATGGTCACTACGGGGAGGCACATGGCCCCAGCGTAGGCCGACAGCTCGACCACGGTGTCTCATACCACCATGCCCGGCTCATGCGACTTAGCGGATCGAGGTACCATGGTTAAACGGGATCGCCATTAGTAAGTTTGGTACCCTAGGTTCAAGCAGTAGCGACCAAACAGGGTGAACACACAAATACACTTCGGTTTACTTGACGAGCCTGACTAGCTCGAGCGCACCATAAGTTGAACGATATGGAGCACAAAAGCACTCCGTGTGGCCAACCACTATCGCCAACCGAAGTACGACTCGGGTTCGCCAGATACATCCTTTGTGGCGATATGAATCTCAGCCACAACCGCAAGTCTGGTACCGAATGTTTGGGCTATAGACATAGTCTCAAACTCAAACAGTTCTCATTAATAGCATGTGGAGTAAAGCATGATAAACAAGCAATACAAGCATGTTAGCAAGCATGTTATGAAGCATGAAGTAAAACATGGAGTAAAGCATGTTGTAAAGCATGTTCTAAAGCATGTAGTAAAGCAGTATCCACATAGGGATACAATTACGTACACATTACAAGTGAGTGGTTCTAGCGAACCACCGCATGGAGGGAAACCTACTTGTCTCTAAGGGAGTCGGGAATCCCATATCAGCACCTCTCTAAGGCACTAGTACATGAACATTTGCACACACGAGCGTTTACACAAATACTTAGAATACACTATTTCAACATACATGACGTATGTTAACAAAATACGTGTTAGGGCTGTCCCTACGCCGCGTGAGTATTTTACCCATGTATCTCACAATCATACAGCAAATAATCATTACAATTGCATTTCCAAAATCCACACATATGCGGTATTTCTAGAATACACAATTTCAACATACTAGGCATTTACACCGAACATGTATTTCGGCGATTCCTTTCGCCAAACTAGTATTTTATCCATATGTTATATAATCATACATTAAATAAACATGTCAACCATTTTCCCAAAAAAAATACGTATACGGTATATCTACGTATATTTAGAGTATGTGAAATTCCATATTCTACAACGTTAATCGAAACAGGAAATGGAAAGCACTTTGTACATGTGCATTTACACACAGATCATGAATCTATCATTATCGGACATTGAAAGCGTTGAAAAACGTAACTTATACACTTAAAGTCCTCACCTTGGCCCTTGGAATTCCAACGAATCAGCAAGGGTAGTAGAGCTTCCGTATACGGGAGTTTCCTAGCCTAAAGAGCAGAATCGATTAGCTTTTTCATAACCTACAACGATCCTACCTTAAATCAGACCTAGGGTTAGGGTTTCTTACCTTCAAACGGGATGGATACCGCCGGGAAAACACCTAGAACGGAGCGGTGTAGGCCGTGTGATGAATGGAAGCAGCAGGAGGAAGATCGGCTACAAACTCCAAGCCTTTCTCTCTCTTTTCTTTCTCTCTCTCTAGGGTTTTTCTCCCAAGGCTGTGAGAGGGGCTGTTCTAAGCCCCTTTTATAGCAAAAAACATCCCTAAAATAGACTCAGGTTCAAGGGTGACAGCTTATATAGGCATTTCGCCACTTTTCCAGCTCAAAAGGGAGGTTCTAGTGGCCCTCCTTGAGCCAAACGTCAGACTTAAGCTCAGCATCTATGGATCTACGTGGGATTACGTTTTCGACTCGATCGGATTCCCAGATCGTAAGTGGCGGACCACTTTCAGTTCAACGGTCAGTGGGCCACGATCAGAAATTCTAAGTACATGTAAATGTTCCTGAAATTTTTCTTAATCCGAGGGTGTAATTTGGTCTGATTCTGACGGTCAGGTTGCTTAATACTGACGCGCAAGCGAATGGTGCCAGATCACTATTCCAGATATTTATTTTGGGATGGAAATAGTGTTTTTCACACTCCCTCGCTCCGGATCGAAACAAATGGCCGTGGGACATCGGTCGGAGCTGATTTTTGAGATGAGTGTCAAGCCCAGTGGGGCGGTCCTAGTTCCTTAGCTCCGTGTTAATCGGACTCCCGATGTGCGATCTAGACCTAATACGAAGTTTCGTTTCATTCCCGAGAGCAATCGGGTAATGAATTTGGCTCTAGACTTTAGGGTAACCTAGAGTCACTAATTCTGCAAGTTTTGGGTCTTGCAGATCGTATTTAAAGCGATCCCAACGGATTTCATGGCTACCCGAGTTTAGTACTTAGTTAACTTTGTTAAATTTCTAAAGGATTTAATCCTACGTGATTTCTGGTCGAGGTGGTACTCGACCCAATGTACGGAAATTTACAGGTCGTTACAATCTACCCCCCTTAAATAAAAAATTTCGTCCTCGAAATTTATACCTTTTCATAGTCCTCGAGAATCTGAAGGTAGTTCTTTCTGACCTCAGCCTCAGTCTCTCAGGTAGCTTCCTCGGAATGGTGTGTCCAAAGTACCTTCACAAGTGGGATGACCTTGCTACGTAGTACCTGCTCCTTCCTATCAAGGATACGCGTTGGGCGCAGCTCGTACGTAGCATCCTCGCTCAACTGTACCTGCTCCCATCTGATGATGTGCGAAGGGTCAGGAACGTACTTCTTCAGCATAGATACATGAAATACGTTGTGTACAGAAGCAAGTGGCGTAGGCAAAGCGAGACGATACGCCACATCACCCACTCGATCCAATATCTGAAATGGACCGATAAACCTCGGTGTGAGTTTCTCCTTCTTCCCAAACCGAAGGACTCCCTTCATAGGGGAAACTCGAAGGAACACATGATCCCCGACCTCGAACTCCAGCGGTCGCCGCCTCGTATCGGCGTAACTCTTCTGCCTGCTCTGCGCTGTGAGTAATCGACGCCTGATAATATCTATCTTCTCTGTAGTCGTCTGGACCAACTCCGGGCCAACCAGACTACGCTCGTCAACCTCTGCCCAACAGTACGGTGCCCTACAAGGTCGGCCATATAGAGCCTCATATGGGGCCATGCCAATTGTCGCTTGTAAGCTGTTGTTGTAGGCGAACTCTGCCTACGGAAGACAGTCATCCCAGCTGTCCTTGAAGTCCAACACACATGCTCGTAACATATCCTCCAGAATCTGATTCACCCGCTCTGTCTGCCCATCAGTCTGAGGATGAAACGCTGTACTGAACTTCAACTTCACACCCATCGCCTCCTGGATACGAGTCCAGAAGATGGATGTGAACCGCGTGTCTCTGTCCGACACGATCTCCAAAGGAACCCCGTGCAGACGGACGATCTCCCTGATGTACAATCTAGCCAGCTCGTCTGCAGAGTTCGTAACTCTGATAGGGAGGAAATAGGCCGATTTGGTCAACCGGTCCGCAATCACCCAAATAGAATCGTGTCCCTTCCTCGTCTTCGGCAGCCCTGATATGAAGTCCATGGAGATGAAGTCTCACTTCCACTCCGCTATAGGCATGGGCTGAAGTAGTCCAGGAGGTCGGCGATGTTCTGCCTTGACCTGCTGGCACGTCAGACATCGAGATACATACTCAGCAATGTGGGCCTTCATGTTATCCCACCAATAAGTCCGTCTCATATCCTGGTACATCTTCGTGCTACCAGGATGCATCGCAAGCTTCGAGTTATGGGCAGACTCGAGAAGCTCGCGTCTCAAGTCAGCCACATCGGGAACACATAGGCGGCCACGGAATCGTAAACCCCCATCAGAACCAACTCTCCACTCGGAGTCCACGGCGTCGCTAGCCTGCTCTCGAAGCTCAGACAGCCGTATATCGCCCTCTTGGGCCTCAACAATCCTGTCGTCAATAAGTGGCCGCACCCGAACATGCGCAACACACTCAAAAGGCTCCTCGACAGTGAGTCTCTGCTCGAAGTCCTGCACAAACTCCATCATGTCCCACTCAGCTATCATCAGCGGTGCCGCAAATGCAATCGCCTTCTTGCGGCTCAACGCGTCTGCCACAAGGTTCGCCTTGCCAGGATGGTAGGAAACCTCGAACTTGAAGTCCTTCAAGGTCTCCATCCATCGGCGCTGTCTCATATTCAAATCCCGCTGTGTGAATATGTACTTAAGGCTCTTGTGGTCGCAGAAAAGCTCGAACTCCTCTCCGTAGAGGTAATGTCTCCAGAGCTTCAATGCAAAGATAACAGCTGCCAACTCCAGGTCATGTGTAGGGTAATTCTCCTCGTGCTTCCTTAATTGTCTCGAGGCATACGAAATCACCCTATCCTTCTGCATCAGAACACAACCCAAACCAACGCGAGATGCATCAGTGTATACTGTGTATTTCACCCCTTGCTCTGGCAATACTAGCACAGGGGCGGACGTCAACTTGTCCTTCAGCTCCTTAAAAGCTGCCTCCACCTTCTCATTCCAGGCGAACTTCAGGTCCTTCCGAGTCAACTGAGACAATGGCCTGGCAATCTTCGAGAAGTCCCGAATAAAACGTCTGTAATACCCAGCCAGGCCAAGGAAACTCCTCACCTCAGTAACCGACTCAGGCTGCTGCCAATCCTGAACCGCTGCTACCTTAGCAAGGTCCACTGCTATCCCATCCTTGGACACAACATGTCCCAAGAACTTGACTTCCTCCTGCCAGAAGTCGCACTTCTTGTATTGCGCAAACAACTGGTTCTTCTCCAACGTACCCAATACTGCTCGCAGGTGCTCCTCGTGCTCCTCCCGACTCGTAGAGTATATCAAAATGTCAACAATAAAAACGATGACGAATCGGTAAAGGAAGGGCCGAAATACCCGGTTCATCAGATCCATGAACACGGCTGCTGCGTTCGTCAGACCGAACGACATCACCAAGAACTCATAGTGCCCGAAGCACGTCCTGAAGGCTGTCTTCTGTACATCCTCCTCTCTCACGCGCAACTGGTGGTTGTAAGTGTTATGGTCTCATGCTCCTTTGGTTGTCAAATTTTGATGTGTCAAAACATCTATCTGTGTCCTGTACTTGTATGATCATTTATTGGAACTCAAGACACCTCAAGAAGCTACATGTTGAAGCCTCAAGAAGCTACATGTTGAAGCCTCAAGAAGCTACAATGTTGAAGTTCAAATCTAAAGAAACAACGCATGAAGTAGTTCTATGTTGTTCAAGATCTCAAGCATGATATGGTTCAAGATTTCAAGCCTGATATGATTCAAATTATCTACATTCGTTGAATGGTTGAAGTTCAATGTCCATACGACATGGTTCAGGTTTGAATGACCTTAGGTTGACCCTTTAAGTAGGTCACTTTGGATACATTAATCAAATATTTATTTTACACAAGGTTGGTCTATTCTACGACCAGTCCTAGCTCTTGTTCGACCAGTCCTAGCATTGGTTCAACTAGTCCAAGAAATTCCACGACCAGTCCTAAGTAGTTGAAGATTTTTTGGAATTTTTGGTACGCCCACGACCAGTCCTGGAGATCCTTCGACCGGTCGTAGGTGTGGCTTCGACTCGTCCACGACCAGTCGTGGAGCTACGACTTAAAGTCCAGCAACGAAATCACTGGTCCTACGACCAGTCGTAGGGATCTACGACCAGTCGTAGGTGACGCACGACCAGTCGTAGGGTACTCACGACCAGTCGTAGAACGGCTTTCAAAGATCGCGCTTATTTTTTCAAAAATCTGTTAGAGCTACGACCAGTCGTAGGTTTCTAAGACCAGTCGTAGGAGCGATTTCTGCTTCTATAAATTGAACACGGAATTCAGAGTTTTCATAACTTCAACGCTATTCAATTCAAGAAATTTTCAAGTGATCACTCTGAGATAAGTCTGTGTTTATTTTAAGCTAGATTATGCTTATTTAATATTCCTTTTTGCTAGCTTATTTAATTTGATTTTGTTTCTATATTCCAATCTTATTTGAAAAGAGGAATTATCTTATTCCTTCTTCCTGAAATCAAAATCAAATATAGCTACGCCCAACGAGTTAAATCTAAAATCAATTAGAATTTAGAACCTTATGAATGTGAGTATTGGAAATTGAACTTTGACATTCAAATCATCTACTCCGATTGGTTCTACCGGGCTGCTACGAAAAAGGAGAAGTCCAGGTATTTTACAATTCTGTAAAATTCATTTACTTTTGGTTTTTGTTTGAGGTTAAGCCAGAAAAATCTCATTGTAGTGGTTTTGTTTGAGGTTGAGCCAGAAAAAATCTCATTGTATTGGTTGTCTGAGGAAAACCAAAAAACTCAGAAAAGAGGGGTTTTTGAATTGTGTAAGCCCAAGTGAAAAAGACACAATTGTAAAGGTTTTTGGTGAACCTGTGAAAACCTATTTGTTAGTGAACGCTAATATCCCCTGTGTGAGGATATTAGGAGTGGAGTAGCTTTTTGTGTGGCTGTTGGAAAACAGTTGGTGTACACACAAGCGAACCATTATAACTCTTTGACTTGTGGTTTGAATGCTTGCTTAATTTTCATATCTTTTATCATTCGATCTTGTGGAATGTACAAGTGGATGTGAATGTTGTAATTATTTACATTTCAAGCAAGTGTGGGGATTGTTGTAATAATTTAGATCTTACTTCTGCATTTAATTACAATTCCTTGCTATTTCATTTACTTATATTAATATTGAGTCCTTGATCCAAAAGAGGTTCTAGAAATAAGGTTGTCCTACCATAAGCCCTTGTTGATTATGGTGTAAGGTTGTCCTTAGAACTGAATTTGCATCAATCTCTCGATACCTATTTATCAAGGTGATTTAAATTTAGCTTTGTGAATTGATTCATATAGTAAGGCTATTGGCTTATTTTATTTCCGCTGATTTTATTTTAAATTTGGCATAGTCCTATTCACCCCCCCCCCCCTCTAGGACATATAGCTTGGCCTTTTCAAGTGGTATCAAAGCCTAATAGCTCATTTTGTTGCTTTTTATTTGGATTTATTTCCTGAGCTAACGATCTAAGCTATATATAAAGATGTCAAATTTTCATAGCCTTTCAGTTACTAGACCTCCTCCATTTGATGGCTCCAACTATGCCTATTGGAAAGCCGGAATGAGGATCTTCCTCAAATCAATGGATGAAAGTGTGTGGCAAGCCACAGTGACTGAATGGAAACCTCCTATCATGGAAGTAACTGGTGTTGATGGTTCAAAATCTATGAAAATTACACCGTATTATCAATGGACCTCACTTCAGAAAAATGAGAGTAGTGCTAATGCTAAAGCACTAAATGCAATCACTTGCGCACTATCACCGGATGAGTTCAAAAGAATCATATCCTGTGATACTGCAAAGCAAGCCTGGAATATTTTAGAAATGACACACGAAGGTACATCAATTGTCAAGAAATCTAAAGTCCAACTCCTCACAACTAAATTTGAAGAAATTCATATGGAGGAAAATGAAATGTTTATGGACTTTTACACTAGATTGAATGACATTGTAAACTCAATGTGGGGTCTTGGCGATAAGATCCCAGAAAGTAAAGTGTGTGCAAAAATACTACGATCTCTTCTTGAACGGTTCAATTAAAAGGTAACCGCAATCCAGGAACTTCGTGATACGGATAATATGAAGGTAGAGGAATTAGTTGGTTCTTTACAAACCTATTAATTAAGTTTTAAAGCTCCTAAAGGTAAATCTATTGCTTTGAAGTCATCTAAAAGTATTATTCAAGAAAATTCAGATTCAGAAAAGTCTGAAGATGATATGGCCCTTTTGGCGAAAAAGTTTTATAAGATTTTCAAAAGTAAGAAAAGAGTCGATTTTCAAAAGGGAAATGAAAAGAAACGTTCCAAACCTAAGTCTAAAACTTGGAAATCATTAAAAGATAGTCAATGCTACAACTGTCAAGAATATGGGCATTTAGCAAACAAATGTCCTAAAAAGGACAAATCCAAAAGGAAGGGTATGTTGGCTACTTGGGATGAATCGTCTGATTTTGAAGCCTCTTCTGAGTCAGAAAATTCAGAAACCGAGTTGGGCAGTGAACTTAAGGCCCTTATGACTCTAGCCAAGTTTACTTTTTCCGATCACGATGATTCAACAAGTGAAGAAAATTTGGATAGTGATCATGAATATGATGAAGATCTCCAAGATGCTTACAATGCCTTATATAAGGAAAGTTGTAAAATTGCTGTCAAACTTAAACTTCAAAAAGAAAAGTTTTATAAACTTAAAGAATGTTTTGAAACTCTTATTTTAGAAAAATCTCAAATTTCAGATAGTTTTGAAAAGTTTAAGTGTGATCTAGAATTCAAAACCTCCCTAATTGAAAATTTGAAATCTGAAAATGAGAAACTTAAAAATGAAGTATCTTCTCTTTTGAGTTTGAAGGACACATGGAGATATGCCCAAGGTGATCCAAAATTAGAAAAATTGTTATCCGGATCAAGAAAATGTGGCGATCGATTCGGGTTGGGTTATGATAAAAACACATCTCCTAAACAGAAGAATACTCCTTCCAATTTTGTGAAAGGAGAGACTTCTAACTCAAAAGGAAAAGGTAATAGTCAAGTTTTTTCTATAAATACAAAAACTTTTCCTAAACCCAAAAGCAGCTATTTTAAAAATCAGATTCGAAACCCACTAGCTGAAAAAATTATTGATTTACTTAAGGAGCTATTAAAATCTAATTCTGTATGTCACTCTTACAACTATAAACATAAGAAGACCAATTATTCTCCTAAACCCAAAACAATACTGAAATGGGTTCCTAAGGTTGCCTGTTTGGTTGCTCACACTGCTTTCAAAGCTACAAGCCATTCGAAATGGTACCTAGACAGTGGATGCTCTAGACATATGACAGGCGACAAAGCACTATTCACCGATCTTAAAGATATGGCTGATGGGTCAGTTACATTTGGTGATGGTAGCAACTGCAAGATAATTGGCAAAGGTACGGTCCAACTCTATAACCTTCCCTTATTTAAAAATGTTTTATATGTTGAGGGTTTAAAACACAACCTGTTGAGCATATCTCAAATATGCGATAACAACCATAATGTTAAATTTTCTAATCAAGGTTGTGAAATAATAAATGAAAAGGGTTCTGTAATATTAACTGGTCGCAGAACTTCTGAAAACTGCTATATAGTAAGCGATAGTAGCTCATCTAAACAAACGTGTTACATGGTCCATACCGATGAGACAGAATTATGGCATAAATGCCTCGGACATGTACACTATCGAAATTTATACAGATTGAGCAAAGGTGAACTAATTAGAGGTCTACCTAAGATGCAAAAAGTAGACAAGATTTGTGGTGAATGCCAGTATGGTAAACAAACTAGGAGCTCTCACAAAAAGGTGAACTCCAATACCACCACAAGACCACTCGAGCTTCTCCACATGGATCTTATAGGACCAACAAGAACGGAAAGTCGAGGTGGCAAAAAATACATCTTAGTTATTGTAGATGATTATACAAGATTCACTTGGGTTTCATTCTTGAGAGACAAATCAGAAACCCTTGATGAAGTAAAAAAAATTATAAAACGGATTCAATCTGAAAAAAGTTCTCAAGTCAACAAGATCCGTAGTGATCATGGATCCGAATTCGAAAATAGCGGTTTTGAGAAATTCTGTAGTGATCAGGGAATATCGCATGAATTCTCTGCACCTAAAACTCCTCAACAAAATGGAATTGTAGAGAGAAAGAATAGAGTGCTTCAAGAAATGGGAAATGTTATGTTAAATAGCATGAAGCTCCCTAGGAATCTATGGGCTGAAGCAGTGAATACAGCCTGCTACATTATTAACCGTGTTTATATCTGTAAATCTAATAATAAAACGGCTTATGAAATGTGGTTTGAGAAAAAGCCTTCTGTCAAATACTTTCGAGTTTTTGGCAGCAAGTGCTATATTTTGCGTGACCGTGAAAATTTGGGAAAATTCGACACTAAAAGTGATGAAGGGATCTTTTTAGGGTATTCTTTAAACAGTCGTGCATATCGTGTTCTGAACAACAGGACCGGTGTGATTTAAGAGTCAATAAATGTTGTGATTGACGATCTTTTGAATACACCTGTTCCTAGTTCAGATAATGATGAAGTGCTTATACCTGAAAAACAAGAAACTTCATCAAGTGAACCTAATTCTGAATTTAGGACTGTTAAAGATCATCCAACTTCTCAAATACTTGGAAACCCGCTCACTGGTGTGCGCACTCGTAGACAATTAGAGGACATATGTAACTACGTATGCTTTACATCCCAGATTGAACCAGTTAACGTAAAAGAAGCACTTTTGGATGAAAACTGGATTCTTGCTATGCAAGAAGAACTTAATCAGTTTGTCAGAAATGATGTTTGGTACCTTGTTCCTAGACCTAAAGATAAACATATTATTGGAACAAAATGGATTTTCAAAAACAAATCTGATGAACTTGGAAATATTATTCGAAATAAAGCAAGACTAGTTGTACAGGGATACACGTAAATTGAAGGTGTTGATTATAATGAGACATTTGCCCCTGTAGCTCGTCTTGAATCAATCAGACTTTTTATCTCCATTGCATGTTTTAGAAAGATTAAAATTTATCAAATGGATGTAAAGAGTGCCTTTCTGAATGGTGATTTACATGAAGAGGTATATGTTGAACAACCTACAGGGTTTGAAGATCCTAAATTTACTGATCATGTGTATCGTCTTAAGAAGGCTTTCTATGGTCTGAAACAAGCTCCCAGAGCATGGTACGAAAAACTGACTAAGTTTTTACTGAGTCATAATTTTCAGATGGGATGTGTTGATAAGACACTCTTTGTTAAGAAGTATAACGATGATATTCTAATGGTCCAAATATATGTTGACGATATTATTTATGGATCAACCTGTACTAATATGACTGTTGAGTTTGTAGATTTGATGAAGTCTAAATTCGAAATGAGCATGGTTGGAGAATTAAACTATTTCCTAGGGTTGCAAGTTAAACAACAACCTGATGGAATTTTTATCTCTCAAACCAAATATGCTCAGTGTTTAATCAAGAAATTTGGATTTGAGAAAGGTAAAAATTTTGATACTTCTATGAGTACAACTTTGAGACTCTCAAAAGACTCTGCAGGTAATGATGTGGATCCTAAATTGTATCGTAGTTTGATTGGTAGTTTACTTTATCTGACTGCTAGTAGACCAGATATCGCTTTGAGTGTTGGCATTTGTACTCGTTATCAATCAAATCCTAAAGAATCACACTTAACTGCTGTTAAGCGGATTATGCGATATGTCGCAAGTTCTACTAAACTGGGTCTCTGGTATACACATGAGACTAATGTTCAATTAGTCGGGTATGCAGATGCTGACTGGGCTGGAAACATTGATGATAGGAAATCAACCAGTGGTGGTTGTTTCTATATTGGAAATTGTCTTGTTTCTTGGTTTAGTAAGAAGCAAAGTTCTATATCGCTATCAACAGCTGAGGCTGAATACATTGCTGCTGGAAATGCATGTACTCAACTTGTTTGGATGAAACGAATGTTGAGCGATTATGGAATTACTCAGGATTCTATGATTTTATTTTGCGATAATTCCGGTACAATAAATATCTCTAAAAATCCAGTTCAGCATTCACGTACTAAGCATATTGATATTAGATTTCATTACATTCGTGAATTAGTGGAAGAAAAGGTAATATGTTTGGATTACATTCCAACCGAGACTCAACTTGCTGACATTTTCACTAAACCGCTCGACAAAAGCAGGTTTAATAAATTAAAGTTTGATCTCGGTATGTGCAATTTAAATTGCATTTGCATGATTTGGTGTATCATAATGTACATAAGTTTGATGATTTATTTACTTAAATTTGAAATTTATTTGAAAAAAAAAATTGCAAATTTTGAGTCGTACTCGACCAGTCGTGAGTGTACACGACCGGTCGTGCTACGACCGGTCGAACACTTACACGACCGGTCGTGAAACTCGGGATTTCACTTTAATTTGGGGATTTTGACTCTTCTTCCTCATTTCTTTTTTCCCACCAACGGCTCTAGCTACGACCGGTCGAACCCACCTTCTTAGTTCTTCAAGGTTAGTGGTTCTTTTGCGTTTTTATTGTAGATTCTTGATATTAGTGTTTCAAATCACATTCTTGTAGAATCTATTTGGTTGTTCATTGCAAGATTGGGGTTTTATCTTGAAAAATCTGTTCTACCTAAAACCCATTTCTTTTATCTTGCATCTTGTTGTTTTATTGAAATCCTCCATTAAAAATGGATGCTAGAGGTAAAAAGAAAACTACTAGAGGTCCCTCTTCTTCTAGATCAGCCTCTATTATACAACGTCATCTACGATCTCCCGAAAATGATCCTCCTAATGTTCGGGATTTGCGTATGCGAAATGTTATTGTTGAACGTCCTGTGAATGTTAATCACATTGCTTCATTTGGTATCCCTCCTCTGTTGGAATCTGTGGGATGGGATAACATCTTGCATTGGGGTGGAGCTGCATACCAGTCCATTGCCCAATCCATGTTTGCATGTATCTGTGATTTTTCTCTTGAGAATTTAATTTTTAAAGTTGATACTCAAGAAGGATTGTTTGTAGTGGATCGACATTTGATTGCTGATATTATGGAAATACCTGTCAATGATGAGAGCATTCCAATTAATATTTTACATGACAGTCTCTCTGAATCTGAACGAAGGATGCTTACTAGAGATTTATGTAATTTGGATGTTCACTGGACTCATAAAGGTCATGCACTTCCCTCAAGATTTTTGTTACCCAGACACAGAGTACTTCATAGGATTTTCATCTCTAATCTTTATCCACGTGCTGGTAATAAAACTGAACTCACTACTTTTATGGTTCGTGTTTTACATTCTGTCATCTCTAGTGCAAAAATTTGTTTACCTTCTTTAATTTGTCATTCCATTATTCTGTCTCGTCAACATCCTGGACATAGTGATATACCCTTTGGTTATTTGTTGACTATGCTGGCAAATCATATGCTCGTTGCTATGCCTACTAGAGAAAAACTCATCCATCATCTCCCCTTCAATAATTCCAATATTAACAACATGACTTTAGACTTGGCTGATGGCCAAGTGGATGCTGGTAGCGGTGGTGCTGACGCAGGAGATGCAGGACAAGTTGGTGATCCTACTGAAGACGTGAATATGGATGATTTATTTGAAGAACTTGAGTCAGACTCGGCTGATGATCCTGATTTTCAGCCCTCTGATTTTGATGAGAGATTGAATTCCCTTCAAGAGCAAGTGGCTCAAATTCGTGTTACCCAAGATACGCAATTCTCTTATCTACGCAAATATATGAGGCGTATTGCTAAGGGTTTACACAAAATTGATCCTTCTAATCCTGCTCTATCCTCGGGTTCTGACTAAATTTTTGCTAAGTCTGTAATATTTTTTTTTGAACTATACATACTCACTGACTTTTTGAATTATACACTAAGGCTCTCTTGAATCTATATTTTAACTGCTATATTCATTATTATTGCTGCCCTTCTTCCTTTATCATTTTGTGACAAAAAGGGGGAGAAGTTTTGGGAGTTGTGCTCCTATTATCTATTACTCAGGGGGAGTTAAGCTTCTCAGGGGTACCTATTACTCAGGGGTAGTTATGTGAGAATGAAATGATGCTAGTTATTTCTTATCATATATATCTGTGCATGCTTCTCTATTGATGAACTTGTGGTGTGTATGCTTCTCTATTGTTGAACTTGTTGTGAATATGTTGTGAGTACTTCGTTGCAATTTGAAGTATTATAATTTGGGTGTTTTGTCACAAATTTGACAAAGGGGGAGATTGTAAGTGTTATGGTCTCATGCTCCTTTGGTTGTCAAATTTTGATGTGTCAAAACATCTATCTGTGTCCTGTACTTGTATGATCATTTATTGGAACTCAAGACACCTCAAGAAGCTACATGTTGAAGCCTCAAGAAGCTACATGTTGAAGCCTCAAGAAGCTACAATGTTGAAGTTCAAATCTAAAGAAACAACGCATGAAGTAGTTCTATGTTGTTCAAGATCTCAAGCATGATATGGTTCAAGATTTCAAGCCTGATATGATTCAAATTATCTACATTCGTTGAATGGTTGAAGTTCAATGTCCATACGACATGGTTCAGGTTTGAATGACCTTAGGTTGACCCTTTAAGTAGGTCACTTTGGATACATTAATCAAATATTTATTTTACACAAGGTTGGTCTATTCTACGACCAGTCCTAGCTCTTGTTCGACCAGTCCTAGCATTGGTTCAACTAGTCCAAGAAATTCCACGACCAGTCCTAAGTAGTTGAAGATTTTTTGGAATTTTTGGTACGCCCACGACCAGTCCTGGAGATCCTTCGACCGGTCGTAGGTGTGGCTTCGACTCGTCCACGACCAGTCGTGGAGCTACGACTTAAAGTCCAGCAATGAAATCACTGGTCCTATGACCAGTCGTAGGGATCTACGACCAGTCGTAGGTGACCCATGACCAGTCGTAGGGTACTCACGACCAGTCGTAGAACAGCTTTCAAAGATCGCGCTTATTTTTTCAAAAATCTGTTAGAGCTACGACCATTCGTAGGTTTCTAAGACCAGTCGTAGGAGCGATTTCTGCTTCTATAAATTGAACACGGAATTCAGAGTTTTCATAACTTCAACGCTATTCAATTCAAGAAATTTTCAAGTGATCACTCTGAGATAAGTTTGTGTTTATTTTAAGCTAGATTGTGCTTATTTAATATTCCTTTTTGCTAGCTTATTTAATTTGATTTTGTTTCTATATTCCAATCTTATTTGAAAAGAGGAATTATCTTATTCCTTCTTCTTGGAATCAAAATCAAATATAGCTACGCCCAACGAGTTAAATCTAAAATCAATTAGAATTTAGAACCTTATGAATGTGAGTATTGGAAATTGAACTTTGACATTCAAATCATCTACTCCGATTGGTTCTACCGAGCTGCTACGAAAAAGGAGAAGTCCAGGTATTTTACAATTCTGTAAAATTCATTTACTTTTGGTTTTTGTTTGAGGTTAAGCCAGAAAAATCTCATTGTACTGGTTTTGTTTGAGGTTGAGCCAGAAAAAATCTCATTGTATTGGTTGTCTGAGGAAAACCAGAAAACTCAGAAAAGAGGGGTTTTTGAATTGTGTAAGCCCAAGTGAAAAAGACACAATTGTAAAGGTTTTTGGTGAACCTGTGAAAACCTATTTGTTAGTGAACGCTAATATCCCCTGTGTGAGGATATTAGGAGTGGAGTAGCTTTTTGTGTGGCTGTTGGAAAACAGTTGGTGTACACACAAGTGAACCACTATAACTCTTTGACTTGTGGTTTGAATGCTTGCTTAATTTTCATATCTTTTATCATTCGATCTTGTGGAATGTACAAGTGGATGTGAATGTTGTAATTATTTACATTTCAAGCAAGTGTGGGGATTGTTGTAATAATTTAGATCTTACTTCTGCATTTAATTACAATTCCTTGCTATTTCATTTACTTATATTAATATTGAGTCCTTGATCCAAAAGAGGTTCTAGAAATAAGGTTGTCCTACCATAAGCCCTTGTTGATTATGGTGTAAGGTTGTCCTTAGAACTGAATTTGCATCAATCTCTCGATACCTATTTATCAAGGTGATTTAAATTTAGCTTTGTGAATTGATTCATATAGTAAGGCTATTGGCTTATTTTATTTCCGCTGATTTTATTTTAAATTTGGCATAGTCCTATTCACCCCCCCCCCCCCTCTAGGACATATAGCTTGGCCTTTTCAGTGGTACCCTGACTGAAGGTCAATCTTCGAGAAATACTTCGCCCCCCTCAACTGATCAAACAGATCATCTATCCTGGGCAAAGGATACTTATTCTTCACCGTGACTTGGTTCAACCTACGGTAATCAATACACAACCGTAGCGACCCGTCCTTCTTCTTCACGAACAACACAGGTGCTCCCCAAGGAGACACACTAGGTCGAATAAAACATTTCTCTACAAGTTCGTCGATCTGTTTCCGCAACTCCTCCATCTCACATGGAGGCATACGATAAGTCGGCAACGAGATGGGCATCGCACCAGGCGTAAGGTTAATCGTAAAATCAATCTCACGCCGAGGAGGTAAACCGGGGATAGTCTTAAAGACTCCAACAAACTCCCGAACCACCGGCGTACCCTCTAATGTCGGACCATCAATCGGTACAAGTAAAGCGGCATAACAATCAACGCGGCAGGGCCAACTGACCTGCACTGGGAATGTGAAAGCTGTGCCGTCAGGTCCATAGGTAGTCACGATCCGAGTATCGCAATCTATCTCCGCCCTCATCTTGGTGAGCCAATCCATGCCAAGTATAACGTCGTAGTGCCATAGTGGAGCAACAATAAGGTCGACGAGCTCTGTGCTGCTACCCAAAACTATCGCGTAACCCTCGCATAACCGTGTGACATCCGAGAAGGTCCCAGTGGCCGTAGTGAGTCTCGTTCCCTTAGTGGGAACAGTATGCAAAGATAGGCGTTTCACCGCCCCACAAGAAATGATAGAGGTAGTGGACCCAGTGTCCACCAGTAAAGAAACGGGAGTACCATGGATATGAGCCGTACCCTCGAAAGCCGTCGGTGCCGAAATCGACGTCTCTGGTGCCTCGGCAATAAGTGTATGTACACGAGCCTGCTGCTGGCGGTTCGACTGAGGAGTCAGGGGTCGCTGTGGCGGCCTGAAGAACGGCACAGGAGGTCGGAATGAAGGATGTGCAGGAGCAGTCTGTAGCGGCGGAGCTGATATGGCCTGTGGATAAGGGCGACCCAATCTCTGCGGTGGTGCAAATCCGCTAGCCCTCATGCGCGAGAAGCAGCTCTCAGCAGGGTGTCCTGGTTTCCCGCAAAACGTATAGGTCACCAACGGGCGTCTCAAAGGAATAACTGGCGTTGCGGCCCTTAGGGGGAGAATCAGCCCGAGGCCTCTTGCCTAAGATAGGCCTGCTCTGTACATCCTGCCGCGGTCTCGCAACCATAGTACCACGTGATCGGGCCAAACGGTCCACATCCTGCTCGGCCGTCATAGACATGTGGACCAACGCCGCATACGTAGGGATACTGTGGCAGCATAACTTCGACCGTATGTCAGGTCGCAAGCCCCCAGTGAATCGTCGCATCCTCATCTGCTCATTGACGAGGATGGTCTGGACAAAGCGGCCCAACTCAGTAAATCGGTGCTCATACTCCGTCACCGTCATGCCTCCCTGCCTGAGGCGCAGAAACTCGTCCTCCCGTTCATGCCGATACGTCTACGGGTAATACTTCTCGTGGAACCGAGACTCGAAAGCCTCCCAGGTCCACACGAAGTCTACTGCGACCGTACGCAGCACACTGTCCCACCATAAGCTGGCCTCCCTCTCAAACATGAAGGTACCCAACTCAACCTGCTCTGCCTCGGAGCAATGTAACATCCATAGCATCTTGGAGATACGGTCCAGCCAGAACTCCGCCTCCTCGGGTCTGTGAGAACCCACAAATGAGGGAGGCCTCAAGCGCTGAAATCGCTCGAGTAGACCACGAGTACCGACATCTCCAGTAGGAGGTGCGACGGGTGTAGGCAGAGGCGCATCCTCAAACCGAGCAGGAGGCTCAGAATCCTCCTCAGGGTGCGCAGATGGAGTCGCACTACCACCGTGGGACAAGGCCTCAACAATAGTGGCCATGAGCTCCTGGTGCTGCTGCTGTTGTATCTGCTGCTGCTGCTGCATCCGCTGCTGCTGCTGCTGTA
Organism: Magnolia officinalis; assembly: GCA_021015155.1. Taxonomy (NCBI): domain Eukaryota; kingdom Viridiplantae; phylum Streptophyta; class Magnoliopsida; order Magnoliales; family Magnoliaceae; genus Magnolia; species Magnolia officinalis. The sequence continues at coordinate 60,214,478 of JAJHSJ010000004.1, forward strand.
TCCGCTGCTGCTGCTGCATCCGCTGCTGCTGCATCTGCTGCTGATGCATCATCATCATCAGCTGCTCAAATCTATCAGGCGGTGGAGCAGCCTGAGAATCATGCTGCGCAGCAGATGACGGTCGATACTGCTCACGGACCGGGGGCGTGTAAGGTGGTTGTCCACCGATAGGACCAGCAGAAGGCTGATCAGATCCCAACCCTCGGTCCGCAGCACCGCCACTACCAGAAGGAGTCTGGTCCATAGAGCCGGTCAGACGAAGATGTGCCGTGCTCCGTGTATACTGCCGCGGCATGCCATATACAACATAGGGTAGATCATTTGTGAGATAAAGCACAATACACTTCATAAAGCACTTAAGCATTCCACACATCATCAAAACAAAAGAGGCTACATGCTTTTCATTTTCCCAAAATTGTCATAATACATGGACTACAGAGTTACATGAATCACGACAGAAAATCACATGATAGCCAATACATCTACTACATCAAACACCTAAAACATGCTACTACCTAATACAACATCTGCATGAAAACACAAACCGCCTATCGCGGTAAGCAAAGCAAACACAACATACAACAACATGGATGACTAAGCATCTGAAGCAGGCGGTGGAGGAGGAGCATTCTTGTCCTGCGCACAGCACAGAATGGCCTTCAATGTACGGGACATCTTCTTAAAACTCTTCTTCATGTAGGCTTCATTCTTTTCAAGTTTGGCACATACTTGACCAATCTCTTGCTGCAAGGCGGCTTGACCCTCCTCGAGACGGGCCAAACGTGCATCCAGAGCATCTCTATCCATACCCTGCTCCTGAGCCGCAGGGGGTGAACTTTCCTCGGTGTCCTGAGCCTCAGGTTCTTCTTCCTGTATGTCATCACCGCCCTCCTCATCACTCTCCTCGTCGGCGCTATCCGACTCATCTCCAGACTCGTCGAGTCGGGCTTGCCGCTGTTGAGGGCCGATCTTCATATTCTTGAGTATCGCTTCACTTATGACTCGGACCGGTGTAAGATCCTCCATATTCAATCTGTAGCCTACATCACGAGCCATCCTGCAGATCAGACGGCCAAATGGGAGCGAAAGATCGTTCCTGGCGGAACGAACTACATGAACTATCTAGGATAGGATGAATGTGGGTAGGCATATGTCGTCCCCATGCCCCATCTTATACAAAAAGTCCACCATCAACCGAGTACATTCCCTGTGGTTACCCGACCGTGGGTACACATTGTAGGTGAAAATGTGATGGAGTAAACGGAAGTCCTCGGCCATCTTTGTCGCCGCAAAGCAATTTCCTCTCTTCCAAGTAACCCGGCGACCACAGAGATATCGCGTGCGGCGATCCCTTTCCCGCGCACTTCTGGAGAAGTTATCACTGGGGTGTACCTGACCAAGCGGTAGCTTCGTAATCCGAGCCACTTCATCCACTGTAATCATGCGTCTAATGCCCCTCACAGAAACAGTAAACTGAAGAGGCTCAACTGATGAGTCCACGATGTGAGCATAGAAAGCGCGAACCGTGTTCTCACATGCAGGGGACTCGCCATCAAACATAGAGTTCCAACCGATGTCCACCAGGTGATCCATCAGTGGGTGTAGCCCGAACACCCTTTCATCCACATGAGCTTCAAACACAACCTTGCGGCCCGCGAAGTGCCCATATTCCATTCCTATCGGGTAAGCATTTCCGACGGGATGGTCAGGATCCAGGTCTCGCTTCGACCTAAACTCCCGCACGGTGCTTGTGCCAGCCCCAACATCGGATCTTCTTCGGGAATGGGCTGGCCTACTTGGGCCGGCGTCATCGGCCGCAGTTTTCCTCTTTTCCATGAGCGATAGGATGGAGGAAAAGGAGAAAATGGTAGCCACCACACCAAGGAGGGCCATGGAAAATTTCCAAAATGGGGGAATAAGGGGCTGATCTCTTTGATCCTCCACAACCAATCAATCCAATAGGTGTGGAAGGGGTACTAGAGGTAGGACATGAAGAAGAAACAAGAAGAAAGTGGAATGGGTTAGTAGATTACCCGATTTTGAGCTCCAAGGAGGGGTATGAGAGCTCCAACTTGAGAAAATGGGGAAAAGAGGAGGCTAGGGCTGTTGTGGAGGGTTGGGGTGTGTGAGTTATGGAAGAAAAATGGAAGATTTGAAGGTTTGGAGGGATGGGTTTTGAGGAAAATCGAAAATGGGTGTGGAGGTGCTTGAAAAGGGGGTGAAATGAGGAGAAGGGTGCTCCAGCCCCTTAAATCCCAACCAAATGCCAAAATGGCACGTGCCATGGTGTAGAGGGGGTCAGGCCGACCCATCTCACGCTTGAAATCCCGCCGAAAAATCGGCCGGACCGTGGTCCGCCGCCCGAGCCGCGGGGAGGCTTTGTTTCCCACATGCCCAGGGTGCCAAATGCACCCTGGTTCGATAGGAACCCTTGATGGTTTAACGTGGGGGGCCCCCGACCTTAGTTCGGCTCCAGAACGGTCAGTTCCGGGGAATTTCTGAACCAATCTGATTTTTTTGTGATTTTTAACGACTGATTATGGGTAGTCGATGACCTGGACACGTCAATAGATGGTTTAGGAGTGATTTAGAGTCCATGTGTGCGGTCAGGATCGAGTACAGACTCGATCAACGCGTCTATTTTTAGTGAATTTCACCGAACGGTGAAATCGGGAGACCATAGGACTGTTTCTATAATTTTGCGCACCCTCCTAAGTATAATGCGTCAGCGTACGTAGTGGGGACATAACTCAGGTCCGGTTTTAATCAAAATCATGCTCTGATACCAACTTATAACGCCCTGAAATTCGGGGGTCGAGTATGAACTCAACTCCCGAGTTCCAACGCATCACTTATGCAACATACACAATGCTGGTTAAATGTTGTCTGAGTTAGCGCAATAAACATGAATGAGATTATACCAAAACAGTAATTCATACTCCAGTTCAATTGTATAAAGGCAAGCGGAAGACTGAAATTTTATATTCAAAGCATGTAAAGGAACAAAATTTTCTGAACTCCAGAGTATGAGTACTAATTGAGTACCAATATACATGTATTGTTTCTAAGTCAAAAATCAAAATACAATCCTCAAGAGAGGCCCTGAAAATCCCGCGATGCAGCCGGCCTAAGCAAAGCCGTCAGAATACTGCATAAAGGAGAACTCCTCCTGATCCTCATCAAAGTCAGGCTCCGGCTCCTGAACCGAGGCGCCATCTACACCTGCGACAGAGTCTGGTGGGTGTTGCAAACACCGTCCCGTAACGTGGGAGTGAGTAGCTAACTCAGTGGAACAATAAAGCATAAGTTAACATGTTATCAAATCAATCAAGCAGTAATGATAAAGCAGTACAAATCAAACATTTCTAACTACTCTTGTTAAGTGCAAAAATGATATGACATGATGCTTTATGCCCTTGCCAAACCACCCTCAAGCGACATCATCTTACGTTCGCGAATGCTTACTCCCTCAGTGCGCCACATCTACAAAGCACATGCGGTGCGATGATGCTCATGATTACCAAGTTTTTATTAGTCCATTTCAACCAGCAGTATTGGGAAACTAAGGTACCTCCCTTGTATCATTCCCAACATGATCCATTCTAGGGTCGTCAATCCTAGTTATTCTCATACGATATTATAGTTTGAGAAGCGTAGTGAATGCATCGCAAAGGGCTCGTCACCCGTCAGCACGGATACAGATCTCACCGTATGCGGCTCAATTGCTGGCCGTCAGCTCGAGTACAGGTCTCACCGTACTCGGCTCAATCACTAGCCGTCAGCTTGAGTACAAGTCTCACCGTACTCGGCTCAACTCACACTCTAGTTGCTGTAAAGACTCGTCGTCAATCACAGACACTTGGAGTACACTCGATGATACTATGGAGGACTCGTCGCCCGTCAGCACGAGCATAGGTCTCACCGTACTCGGCTCTCGCCGTAAGTATCGACAGCTCGAATACAGTGTCCCATACCACCGTATTCGGCTCACGAGTTGGTTGCGCAATGGTCACTACGGGGAGGCACATGGCCCCAGCGTAGGCCGACAGCTCGACCACGGTGTCCCATACCACCATGCCCGGCTCATACGACTTAGCGGATCGAGGTACCATGGTTAAACGGGATCGCCACTAGTAAGTTTGGTACCCTAGGTTCAAGCAGTAGCGACCAAACAGGGTGAACACACAAATACACTTCGGTTTACTTGACGAGCCTGACTAGCTCGAGCGCACCATAAGTTGAGTGATATGGAGCGCAAAAGCACTCCGTGTGGCTAACCACTATCGCTAACCGAAGTACGACTCGGGTTCGCCAGACACATCCTTTGTGGCGATATGAATCTCAGCCACAACTGCAAGTCTGGTACCGAATGTTTGGACTATAGACATAGTCCCAAACTCAAACAGTTCTCATCAATAGCATGTGGAGTAAAGCATGATAAACAAGCAATACAAGCATGTTAGCAGGCATGTTATGAAGCATGAAGTAAAACATGGAGTAAAGCATGTTGTAAAGCATGTTCTAAAGCATGTAGTAAAGCAGTATCCACATAGGGATACAATTACGTACACATTACAAGTGAGTGGTTCTAGCGAACCACCGCATGGAGGGAAACCTACTTGTCTCTAAGGGAGTCGGGAATCCCATATCAACACCTCTCTAAGGCACTAGTACATGAACATTTGCAAACACGAGCGTTTACACAAATACTTAGAATACACTATTTCAACATACATGACGTATGTTAACAAAATACGTGTTAGGGCTGTCCCTACACCACGTGAGTATTTTACCCATGTATCTCACAATCATACAGCAAATAATCATTACAATTGCATTTCCAAAATCCACACATATGCGGTATTTATAGAATACACAATTTCAATATACTAGGCATTTACACATGAACATGTATTTCGGCGATTCCTTTCTCCAAACTAGTATTTTATCCATATGTTATATAATCATACATTAAATAAACATGTCAACCATTTTCCAAAAAAAAATACGTATACGGTATTTCTACGTATATCTAGAGTATGTGAAATTCCATATTCTACAACGTTAATCGAAACAGGAAACGGAAAGCACTTTGTACATGTGCATTTACACGCAGATCATGAATCTATCATTATCTGACATTGAAAGCGTTGAAAAACGTAACTTATACACTTAAAGTCCTCACCTTGGCCCTTGGAATTCCAACGAATCAGAAAGGGTAGTAGAGCTTCCGTATACGGGAGTTTCCTAGCCTAAAGAGCGGAATCGATTAGCTTTTTCATAACCTACAACGATCCTACCTTAAATCAGACCTAGGGTTAGGGTTTCTTACCTTCAAACAGGATGGATACCGCTGGGAAAACACCTAGAATGGAGCGGTGTAGGCCGTGTGATGAATGGAAGCAGCAGGAGGAAGATCGGCTACAAACTCCAAGCCTTTCTCTCTCTTTTCTTTCTCTCTCTCTAGGGTTTTTCTCCCAAATTCGTATGGCTGTGAGAGGGGCTGTTCTAAGCCCCTTTTATAGCCAAAAACATCCCTAAAATAGACTCAGGTTCAAGGGTGACAGCTTATATAGGCATTTCGCCACTTTTCCAGCTCAAAAGGGAGGTTCTGGTGGCCCTCCTTGAGCCAAACGTCAGACTTAAGCTCACCATCTATGGATCTACGTGGGATTACGTTTTTGACTCGATCGGATTCCCAGATCGCACGTGGCGGACCACTTTCAGTTCAACGCTCAGTGGGCCACGATCAGAAATTCTAAGTACATGTAAATGTTCCTGAAATTTTTCTTAATCCGAGGGTGTAATTTGGTCTGATTATGACGGTCAGGTTGCTTAATACTGACGCGCAAGCGAATGGTGCCAGATCACTATTCCAGATATTTATTTTGGGATGGAAATAGTGTTTTTCACACTCCCTCGCTCCGGATCGAAACAAATGGCCGTGGGACATCGGTCAGAGCTAATTTTTGAGATGAGTGTCAAGCCCAGTGGGGCGGTCCTAGTTCCTTAGCTCCATGTTAATCGGACTCCTGATGTGCAATCTAGACCTAATATGAAGTTTCGTTTCATTCCCGAGAGCAGTGGGGTAATGAGTTTGGCTCTAGACTTTAGGGTAACCTAGAGTCACTAATTCTGCAAGTTTTGGGTCTTGCAGATCGTATTTAAAGCGATCCCAACGGATTTCATGGCTAACCGAGTTTAGTACTTAGTTAACTTTGTTAAATTTCTAAAGGATTTAATCCTACATGATTTCTGGTCGAGGTGGTACTCGACCCAATGTACGGAAATTTACAGGTTGTTACAGGGTGTATGGTGCCTATGTTGTAATTTATAGATTTGTAAGTTAGATAATTAGTTACTCGTTTAGATTTCTATGGTGTGTTGTTTTTGGTGGCATAGAAATGGCTGAAACTGTCCCATTTTGGACAGTTCAAGTTTAGATGGAAAGTATGCTTTCATACACTCTATTTAAATGTTCATGCTTGATCCGCAGTCCATCTCTTCCTTTCACTCTGGATATATTTCTTTCGTTCCATATCCAATGTCAAATATCTTTACATTGATTTAAATATTTGGCATCAGAATGTAACGTAAAATCAACTTATCTGGATAGGCATGGGGAGATGCTGCCGGATTTTCGGCGTGGACGTTTAAATGGGAATATGAAAGTATTACAATCTATCCAACCTTGGATCAGTAACTAATTTAGTATTTAATTATATTGCCTTAGAATTGATGGAGCAGACCCGGATGTGCGTCGGAGCTATCCGGATGAGCGGGGGTCCCTGGAAGGTCGGAACCACTGTTATGACTATGATGAAGCTGTCCATTTCCTATGGAAAGCATTGGAAGAGCCTGACCATTTGGACGGACCGTGTTTATGATTTGCTCGAGATTAATGGAGCAGACCCGGATGTGCGTCGGAGCTATCTAGATGAGCGGGGGTCCCCGAAAGGTGGGAACCGCTGTTATGACCATGATGAAGCTGTCAATTTCCTATAAACAGCATTGGAAGGGCCTGGCCATTTGGATAGGCTGTATTTATGTCTGTATTTGCAGGTACCACACCCTTAACCTAAACCTATAACCCAACCTAAACCTATACTTATAACCTAATCCTATTCTAAAATCCCTAAACCTTACCTACACTTAGACCTTAACCTTAATCTATAACTGATTCTCAAATCCAACACCTATGACCTAAAACCTTAACCTATAACTTATAACCTAAAGCTATAACTTATAACCTGACATTAACCTAAACCTAAAACCTAGACCTAAACCTTAACCCATAACCTAAAACCTTAACCTTAACCTATGACCTAAAACCTAAACCTATAACCTTAACCTATAACCTAAACTTATAACCTTAACCTTATCCTAAAACCAAAACCAAAACCTATAACCTAATCATAAACCTATACCTAAACATTAACCTATTCTCAAATCCCTAAACCTAAACCTACACCTAATCCCAATCTCAACTCCCTAACCTAAACCTAGGCCTAAACATGAAAACCCAAGCCTAAACCCGATCCTGAACCCCAACCCGATTTCCTAAACCAAAACATTAACCTATTCTAAAATCCCCAAACCTAAACCTACACCAAATCCCAATCTCAACTCCCTAACCTAAACCTAAGCCTGAACTTGAAAACCCAACCCTAAACAAGATCCCGAACCCGAACCCAATCTCCTAAACCTAAACCTTACCCTATTCTTATTTCTCAAAGCTATAACCTATAACCTATAACCTAATCCTAACCTAAACCTACAACCTTAACCTATAACCTTAACATAAACCCAAAACCTAAACCTTAACCAAAACCTATAACCATAACCTAAACAAAAACCTTAACTTACAACCTTAACCTAAACCTAAAACCAAAACCTAAACCTATAACCTAAACCTATAAATTAAAACCTAAACCTAAACCTAAACCTTAACCTATAACCTAAACCTAAAACCAAAACTAAAACCTATAACCTAAACCTAAACCTATACCTAAACCTTAACCTATTCTCAAATCCCTAAACCTAAACCTACACCTAATCCCAATCTCAACTCCCTAACCTAAACCTAAGCCTAAACATGAAAACCCAAGCCTAAACCGGATCCCGAACCCCAACCCGATTTCGTAAACCTAAACCTTAACCTATTCTCAATTCCCTAAACCTAAACCTACACCAAATCCCATTCTCAACTCCCTAACCTAAACATAAGCCTAAACTTGAAAACCCAAACCTAAACCCGATCCCGAACCCCAACCCGATTTCATAAACCTAAACCTTAACCTATTCTCATTTCCCAAAGTTATAACCTATAACCTATAACCTAATCCTAACCTAAACCTACAACCTTAACCTATAACCTTAACATAAACCCAAAACCTAAACCTTAACCAAAACCTATAACCTTAACCTAAACAAAAACCTTAACTTACAACCTTAACCTAAACCTAAAACCAAAACCTAAACCTATAACCTAAACCTATAACCAAAACCTAAACCTAAACCTAAATCTTAACCTATAACCTAAACCTAAACCTAAAACCAAAACCTAAACCTATAACCTAAACCTAAACCTATACCTAAACCTTAACCTATTCTCAAATCCCCAAACCTAAACCTACACCTCATCCCAATCTCAACTCCCTAACCTAAACCTAAGCCTAAACATGAAATCCCAAGCCTAAACCCGATCCCGAACCCGAACCCGATTTCCTAAACCTAAACCTTAACCTATTCTCAATTCCCTTAACCTAAACCTATACCAAATCCTAATCTCAACTCCCTAACCTAAACCTAAACCTGAACTTGAAAACCCAAACCTAAACCCAATCCCGAACCCCAACCCGAACCCAATTTCTTAAGGCTAAACCTTAACCTATTCTCAATTCCCAAAGCTATAACCTATAACCTAAACCTACACCTAACCTAAACCTATAACCTAAACCTATAACCATAACCTATAACCTTAACCTTATCCTAAAACTAAAACCAAAACCTATAACCTAATCCTAAACCTATACCTAAACATTAACTTATTCTCAAATCCCTAAACCTAAACCTACACCAAATCCCAATCTCAACTCTCTAACCTAAACCTAGGCTTAAACATGAAAACCCAAGCCTAAACCCGATCACGAACCCCAACCCGATTTCCTAAACCTAAACCTTAACCTATTCTCAATTCCCTAAGCCTAAACCTACACCAAATCCTAATATCAACTCCCTAACCTAAACCTAAAACTGAACTTGAAAACCCAAACCTAAACCCGATCCCGAACCCAACCCGAACCCAATTTCCTAAGCCTAAACCTTAACCTATTCTCAATTGCCAAAGCTGTAACCTATAACCTAAACCTACACCTAACCTAAACCTATAACCTAAACCTATAACCTTAACCTATAGCCTAAACTTATAACCTTAACCTTATCCTAAAACCAAAACCTATAACCTAAACCTAAACCTATACATAAACATTAACCTATTCATAAATCCCTAAACCTAAACCTACACCTAATCCCAATCTCAACTCCCTAACCTAAACCTAAGCCTAAACATGAAAACCCAAGCCTAAACCCGATCATGAACCCCAACCCGATTTCCTAAACCTAAACATTAATCTATTCTCAATTCCCTAAACTTAAACCTACACCAAATCCTAATCTCAACTCCCTAACCTAAACCTAAACCTGAACTTAAAAACCCAAACCTAAACCCGGTCCCGAACCTGAGCCTAATTTCCTATGCCTAAACCTTAACCTATTCTCAATTCCTAAAGCTATAACCTATAACCTAAACCTAAACCTAACCTAAACCTATAACCTTAACCTATAACCTATAACCTAAACTTATAACCTTAACCTTATCCTAAAACCAAAACCTAAACCTATAACCTAAACCTAAACCTATACCTAAACATTAACCTATTCTTAAATCCCTAAACCTAAACCTACACCTAATCCCAATCTCAACTCCCTAACCTAAACCTAAACGTAAACATGAAAACCCAAGCCTAAACTAGAACCCGTACCCGAACCCGATTCCCTAAACCTAAACCTTAACCAATTCTCAATATCCCTAAACCTATAACTTATAACCTAAACACCTAAACCTATAACCTTAACCTAAACCTAAACCTTAACTAAACCTAAACCTAACCTATTACCTAAACCACCTAAAAACCTATAACCTACCACCTAACCTATAACCTATAACCTACCTTACCTAAACCCTAAACCTTAACCTATAACCTAAGACCTAAACCTAAACCTAAACCTAAATGTATTCTCAAATCCCTAAACCTAAACCTACACCTAATCCTAATCTCAAATCCCTAACCTTAACCTAAGCTTAAACTTGAAAACCCAAACCTAAACCCGATCCCGAACCCGAACCCGATTCCCTAAACCTAAACCTAAACCAATTCTCAATTCCCTAAACCTATACCTTATAACCTAAACCTAAACCTGAACCTAAAACTAAACCTAAACCCGATCCCAAACTCGAACCTGAACCTAAATCTCTAAACCTAAACCTATAACCTAAACCTAAAACTGATTCCCTAAAACCTAAACCTATATCTTTTAAACCCTAACCTAACCCTATAACCCATAACCTATAACCTAAACACAAATCCCTAAACCTTAACCTATAATCCAACCTAAACTTATACTTAAAACCTAAAACTATTCTCAAATCCCAAAACCTATAACCTGAACCTAACCTTTCCCTAAACCTATAACCTACACTTATAACCTAAACCTATACCTTAACCTTAACCTATAACCCATACTTACAACCTTAACCTAAACTTGTAACCTTAACCTAAACTCAATTCCCTAAACCTAAACCTATAACCTAAAGTTATAACTTAAACTATACCCATTATTAAATCCTAAACATATAATATAACCTAAACCTATAACTTAGCATAATCTTAAAGCTATTTCCATAAACTGACTTTAGTCTTTTCATTGTAGACATGGATAAGAGTTGGATGCGAGCTAAGAACATGTTTGGCCTAAAGTATAAACAAGGGGTTGAAGAGTTCATGGAATTTGTGCGAAATCGGACAGATTCAAGGAATAGGATTAGGTGTCCATGTCGAAAATGCAAGAACATGATATTTAAGACTTTAGACAAAGTAAAGGACGATTTGTTCATAGTTGGGATTGACCAGGGTTACACTTGGTGGATCTATCATGGTGAAGATATAACCCATAGAGTTGAGCCCACTGAAGTCATTGCTGATCCAATTGTGCCGGATGACGAGGATGAAGACGTTAACAAAATGCAAGATATCATAGGGGATGTGTTTAGGGGAACAGCTGTGGATACTGATTTTGCTGCGACAAGCAGTAGCCAAGATATTCTTCCAATGGGTATGTTGAATCAGGAAATTTTAGTAGGTTGTTGAGGGATGCACAACGTCCACTTTATTCGGGGTGTAAGAACATCTCCAAGTTGAATTTTCTTACTAAGTTACTTCATTTGAAGACAATAAATCGTTGGAGTAATAAATCGTTCAACATGTTGCTAGAGTTGTTGAAAGAAGTATTGTCGGACGGTGAGACATTGCCTAAGTCCCATTACTAGGCAAAATCCTTGATGTGAGACTTGGGCCTTGGTTATGAACTCATACATGCATGTATAAATAATTGTTTATTATATCGGAAAGAACATAAGGATGCTGGAGAGTGTCAAGAATGTGGAGAGTCTAGGTGGAAGTATGACAAAGCCAGGGATAAGAACATCCCGCGAAAGGTGTTAAGGTACTTCCCATTGAAACCAAGATTGCAAAGATTGTTTATGTCTCGTAAGACGGCTGAAGATATGAGGTGGCATAAGGAGAAATGGGTTCATGATGATAGTACACTGAGGCACCCTGCGGACTCTGAAGCCTGGCAAAATTTTGACAAGCAACATGACTGCTTTGCAGAGGATTCTCGCGATGTTCGACTAGGTCTTGCAAGTGATGGTTTTAATCCATTTGGTAATATGAGTAGCTCGTACAGTATGTGGCTAGTGGTACTTATGCCCTACAATTTATCTCCTTGGTTGTATATGAAGGAGTCATTTTTCATGATGTCATTGCTTATTCCTGGACTCAGGTCACCTGGGAATGACATTGATGGGTACTTGCGCCCGTTAGTAGATGGGTTAAACGAGTTGTGGAGTCAAGGTGTACACACGCATGACACATTTGCAGGACAGACATTTCGATTGCATGCAGCGGTCTTGTGGATAATAAATGACTTTCCCGCATATGGAAATTTGTCTGGATGGAGCACGAAGGGCAAGTTGGCTTGTCCTACATGTGATATTGAGGCTTGTTCATTGTCATTAAAGCATGGTAGAAAAACGTGTTATATGGGCCATCGTCGCTTCCTTTCGAGCGATCATAGTTGGCGAAGGAAGACGATGATCTTTGATGGCAAACAAGATCATAGGCCACCCTCGAAAGAGATATCTGGAGAAGATGTGATGCAACAACTGAGTAACATTAGAGAAGTTAGATTTGGCAAGGCATCGCACTTGAAGAAGAGGAAACGTACAGTATTGGACTATAACTGGAGGAAGAAGAGCATCTTTTTCGAGTTGCCCTATTGGAGTGATCTGAAATTGCGACACAACTTGGATGTCATGCATATTGAGAAAAATATATGCGACAATGTCTTCGGAACAGTGATGAATATAGAGAAGAAAACAAAAGACAGTTTCAAGGCTCGATTGGATCTACAAGAAATGGGTTTAAGGAAAGAGTTGCACTTGCAACCACATGAAAATTCAAATACTATACCAGCAGCCTGCTACACGTTGACCAAACTAGAGAGAAAGCGTTTATGTGAATGGTTGAGATCGGTGAAGTTTCCCGATGGGTATGCGTCAGACATATCTCGGCGCGTAAACGTTACGGATTGTAAGGTAATAGGAATGAAAAGTCATGATTATCATGTCCTTCTGCAACGCCTACTGTCGGTTGTGATTCGTGGATTCCTGAGCAAGGATATCAGTGCGACGCTGATTAAGCTGGGGATATTCTTTAAGGATTTGTGTTTTAAATCGTTGAATGTGGATGTTATTAAAAGACTAGAGAGAGACATTGCCATAATTCTTTGTAAACTTGAAAGAATATTTTCACCTGCATTTTTCGATGTCATGGTACACCTAGCGATTCATTTACCGCACGAGGCGAAGCTTGCACGCCCAGTACAATATCGTTGGATGTATCCGATCGAAAGGTGGTAAAACCTGTTAAAATTTTTATTCATTCCATAAACTACATATATTCATGTTTTCATACGTATAACACAGTAGTTTTGTGTACAGATACCTTCACACACTCAAACAATTTGTGAGGAATAAGGCACGACCAGAGGGGTCGATAGCTGAAGCGTACATTAATAATGAGTGCCTTACATTTTGCTCCATGTATCTTTATGGCATAGAGACTAGATTCAACCGAGAAGATCGGAATGCCGATGAAGGGTAGGAGCATGAACAAGGACTCATATCTATATTTGCACATAACGTTCGTCCTTTAGGATTCCCCATGTTTCAGGATATGGACCTTGGGGATCTAGCAAAGGCGCGATGGTATGTGTTGCACAATTGTGAAGAAATAGAGTCGTACTTAGAGTAAGTCTTCCCTCAATTATTGTAATTCCTACATACGATGATCTTAATGTTTCTTGCTGACGACGTGCCATTTATGTGTAGTGAACACATAGACGAGATGAAGTCCAAATTTCCCACAAATTATGATTGGATGCATCAGGATCAGTTTCCAGAATGGTTCGCCGAATGTGTAAGATTTCACATTGTATCTCACCACACTTAGAATTTTCGTTGTATTGCATATTATTTCAACGTAAGAAAATCACTAAACAATTATATTTTGTACATGATAATAGATAAAGACGTTGCGCACAAGCAACTCTACAGATGTGTCTGATGCACTATACTCACTGGCGTGTGGCCCTGATAGACGTGTATCTAGATATACAAGTTGTATTGTAAATGGGATTCGGTTCCACACTGAAGAACGTGAGAAGTATAGGACCACACAAAATAGTGGAGTAGTTGTGAAAGGAACAAATGAGGAGGATGAAATTGACTTTTATGGCATTTTGATTGATATTATTGAGCTGAGTTATTGTACGAGAAAGCGGGTGTACTTATTTAAATGTGATTGGTGGGACATTGGAAATAAGAAGTTGGGAATACAGACTGACAACTACTTTACGAGCGTAAATTTATCTCGAAAGTGGTTTAAGGATGACCCATTTGTCCTCACCAGTTAGGCTAAACAAGTATTTTACCTCGCTGACACTAAGTTAGGCGGCTCTTAGCACGTGATGCAGACAATAAAGCCCAGGAACGTATTTGACGTTCCCGTACCAGAGTTTGAAGATAGCGAGGATGGGGGAAATGACACGTCTAGGGTTGAACAAGCATATCAAGAAGACATGCCATCTAGAGATACAAGGACTGATTCAAGTATTGATATTGATGTGGTGCAATTAGACAGAGATGATGTGCCACCTGATCATGTTGATGCCTCATTAATACAAGATATTGTTAGAGATGATACAGGTTTCATTGATGACAACGTTGGAGACTATGAGGAGGAAATGTTAATTAGCGATAGTGATGGTGAAGAAGAAATAGCCCTAAGCGATAGTGATATAGACGACAATTATTAAATGTACACATGATTTACATATCATTTTTCAATTCAAATAATTTATGTATTCTATGTATACGTGAAAATCACAAGTCATGATTAATTCCTTTTATTGACTTGTTTATAATTCACATTTACAGTTGAGACAATTTCTGATCATGTCATCCTCAAACCGGAGCATAGCAAAAGCACGCAACGTACCTCATCAGCTGTTGCAGATGGACTTTTTGGTCCTATCTTCTTCTAGTAGGGCCATAGAGATACCCGGTCTGGTCGATGAGTGTAGAGTAGAATATATCGACGATGACTCAGACAAAAGACTATACAATCTCAAAGAAATTCCATAGCTGATGGAGATATATAACCGTGGGAAACGAGATATGAAGATGCGACTCTATCACTTGCACATTTGAAAGGAGTCCCGATAGATCAAATTTCTCCTATTGTGACTGTCATGTTGGCTATAAAAATGTCCAATGCTTCACACATGATGACATACACTTCTGAAGCATACGATAACTTACGTAGGGAGTACTTCAGATACTTTACCTCATAGTTGTTTCGTATTACAACAAATATGTGTATTTAATATACAATGACAATGTGTAATGGAATTTTCAATGGTTATAGATTAAAGTTTACAGTTTGATTATATTATGCTTGCATTATAGTGTAATGGTCTAATCATATTTTATTCATCTCTCTGAGCATAAGCACAAATGCATTGTACCGTCAACACTACTTGTATAATGTTTTAGTATATTCCACTTGTATTGACATTGTTTAAATTTATAAGTTCGTAGCTTGCACATATTCAGTGATGGCACCAGGTGGGAGAGTACGTCGTTCGCGCACTGGATCTACCCCTTCTACCCGTGATGCGACGGAGCCTACATCACCATCGCATATTGCATAGCAAGCGTCTGATCCCTCAGTCGCGCATACACCGGGCATTGCGTGTAAGTTTAGAGGTATATTTCTTTTAATGATTTCTATTTATGTTTAGACTTACATAATTCTGTTGCAACAGCGTCGTCGACCAGCCGGCGAGGACGTGGACCCACGAGTGGGTTACTTTTAGAGCGACTTACGCGTGAGGGTAGGGTGATAGTAGAGTTCCCACAGGACTGCATTAGACCTGTTGGGAACAATGCCATGTTGTTTACGTCAGAGGTCGGTGTCTTATGCTGATCTCTGATTCCCCCTATCAACCCCCGTTGGAGAGACGTGACAGATGATGTTCGGCAGCTCATCCGTCAGCAACTTCAGGTAAATTTTAGTAAATTAAAATTTATTTTATAAATGTTCATTTACGGTTAAGTTATTTTCTTAATAAGTTTATTGCCTTAACCTATTATTTACAAAACTGCAGGATAAATTTGACTTTGATTTGAGTGTTCCGCACATCTCCCATGCCGTCGACGACATGATGAAGGAGCTGTTCAAGGATTACCGTACTAGGTTACACCGACAGTATAAGCGGTGCGTGAGCCACGAGGAGACCGTACAGTCCGCACCGCTGCACATGACCGATGGGGACTGGCGGATACTCTGTGATAGGTTTTCGTCTGATTCTTTTCAGGTAATATTTACATATTTATGATATTTTAACGTAATAATTAATTTCACAATTAATAACAATGTATTATGAATAATGTGTTCAGAAAAGAAGCAAAATAAATTCTGACAATAGAGGAAAGTTAGAAGTGAACCATGTAGCTGGTTCAAAGTCATTCGTACGACTTTGTCATGACATGGTAAGAAAGTACTGGTAATTATTACGTTTATATATTCTTTCCATGCATTTATATTAACTTTATTGTCCTTTCGATTGCGTAGCGAGATTCCGTCACTGGCCAGGAGCCCGGACCAGTAGACTTCTACAAAGGGACTCACTGTCGGCAGACGACGGGATCTTGGGTACATCCTAGAGCCAGCGAGATTTGGGTAAAAATCCTTACATTATAAAATTTAATTGCATTAAATTATAATAATGTCATTTATTATGAAAATTCATATGTTTTCTTTACAGGAGGAGATGAACACCTTACGTAGTCAGCGCACTCCCGATGGTACTCAGCGGAGTGAGCCAGAGATCCTTAGTCAGGTGCTTGGCACCCGTTCTGGATATGTGCGTGGGTTTGTCCATGGTGCCAAGCTCATGGCACTCGCTAGAGCTGCCTCCAGCCGATCCATTGTCGTTGGCGAGAGCGCCGTATGCCGAGCTGATACCGCAGAGAGAGAGGTTCAGCAGCTACGGGTCATCGTCGATGACATCAAAGATCAGCTGGACAAGCAGAGGGAGGAGCAGGAGAGGATGATGATGGAGGAGCTGGCGAGGCAGAGGGAGGAGCAGGAGAGGAAGATGGAGGATCATCTGCCGAGGCAGAGGGAGGAGCAAGAGAGGAGGATAGAGGATCATCTGGCGAGGCAGAGGGAGGAGCAGGAGAGGAGGATGGAGGAGATGCAGGTGGACCATGAGCGACGGATGATGCAGATGTTAGAGGCTTTCGCTGCACGCTTACCCACCGATGCTCCACCACTTCCGCCTTCATCTTTGTTATTTTTTGTATATTTGTTTATTATGTTAAGTTTATATGTATTAATGCGTGAATGAATGTGATGCGGATAAGATTGTTTGTGTTTGAATGAATGTAGTTTATGTTTGGGTTTGGGTTTAACTGGATGTGAATGTGAATATGATGAAATATATTATATAACAGGTGTATATTAGGATGAATATGATGAAATATATTGTTAACAGGTGTATATCAAGAATTTTGTGCGGAATTTTGAGCTGTATATTAAAAAAAAGACTTTTAGCAACGAAAATTTTCTTCGCTAAAAGTGGAACGATTTTTTGAAGCAGCGAAAGTTTTCGATGCTAAAAAATCTTGGAATTTTTTTTTGCGGCGAAAATTTTCGCTGCTAAAAGTCTTGGAAATTTTTGGGCAGTGAAAGTTTTCGATGCTAAAAATTCTTGGAAAATTTTTTGGCGGTGAAAATTTTCGCTGCTAAAAGTCTTGTAATTTCTGGATTTTTTTTTGCGGCGAAAATTTTCGCTGCTAAAAGTCTTGGAAGTTTTTTTCGGCAATGAAAAGTTTCGCTGTTAAAAGTCCTGAAATTTTTTTGGCAGCGAAAATTTTCGCTGCTAAAGGTCTTGGAAATTTTGTTTAGCGACGATGTAACATCCCGAATTTTTGCCAACCTGGGATTAGATGTCCTTAGGCAATGGGTTGCTCCTAACACCTTATTATTTCGTCAGAACTGAACGCCACTGTCTAAAATCGCTTCGGAACCCATTTACTTCACAAATCCCACCCTTCACTACCTTATGCTTTCAATTTTTCAAAGCACTTTCGCCCTAGACACTAACTTAAACTAGCTAAGTAGTAAAACTTGGATCACTTTATATACAAACTACAAAGGACTAAGTACCATCTCAACCAGAAAACAATTAGGATTAAATCCTTTAGAAATTTAACAAAGTTAACTAAGTGCAAAACTCGATTAGCCATGAAATCCGTTGGGATCGCTTTAAATACGATCTGCAAGACCCAAAACTTACAAAATCAGTGACTATAGGTTACCCTAAAGTTTAGAACCAAACTCATTACCCGTCTGCTCTCGGGAGTGAAACGAAACTTTGTATTAGGACTAGATCGCACATCAGGAGTCCGATTAACACGAAGCTAAGGAACCAGGACCGCCCCACTGGGCTTGACAATCATCTCAAAAATCAGCTCCGACCGATGTCCCACGGCCATTTATTTCGATCCGGAGCGAGGGAGTGTGAAAAACACTAATTCCATCCCAAAATAAATATCTGGAATAGTGATCTGGCATCATTCGGTTGCGCGTCAGTATTAAGCAACCTGACCGTCGGAATCAGACCAAATTACACCCTCGGATTAAGAAAAATTTCAGGAACATTTACATGTACTTAGAATTTCTGATCGTGGCCCACTGACCGTTGAACTGAAAGTGGTCCGCCACGTGCGATCTGGGAATCCGATCGAGTCAAAAACGTAATCCCACGTAGATCCATAGATGGTGAGCTTAAGTCTGACGTTTGGCTCAAGGAGGGCCACCAGAACATCCCTATTGAGCTTGGAAAGTGGCGAAATGCCTATGTATGCAGCTACCCTTGAACCTGAGTCTATTTTAGACATGTTTTTGGCTATAAAAGGGGCTTAGAACAGCCCCTCTCACAGCCATACGAATTTGGGAGAAAAACCTTAGAGAGAGAGAGAAAAGTGAGAGAAGAGCTTGGATTTGTGGGACCGCCTTCCTCCTACTGCTTCCACTCATCACACGGCCAACACCGCCTCATTCCTGGCGTTTTCCCGGCGGTATCCATTCCGTTTGGAGGTAAGAAACCGTAACCCTAGGTCTGATTTGAGGTAGGATTATTGTAGGTTATGGAAAAGCTAATCGATTCCGCTCTTTAGGCTAGAAAACTCCCGTATACGGAAGCTCCAATACCCTTGCTGGTTCGTTGGAATTCCAAGGGCTGAGGTGAGGACTTTAAATGTATAAGTTACGTTTTTCAACGCTTTCAATGTCAGATAATGATAGATTCTTGATCTGCATGCAATTGCACATGTACAAAGTGCTTTCCGTTTCCTGTTTCGATTAACGTTGTAGAATATGGAATTTCACATACTCTAGGTATACGTAGAAATACCGTATACATATTTTTTTTGGAGAAATGTTTGACATGTTTATTTAATGTATGATTATACTATATATGGATAAAATACTAGTTTGGCGAAAGGAATCGCCGTAATACATGTTCACTTGTAAATGCTACGTATGTTGAAATTGTGTATTATAGAAATACCGTATATGTGTAAGTTTTGAAAATGTAATTGTCATGATTATTTGTAGTATGATTATGGTATACATGGATAAAATACTCGTTTGGCTAAAGGATAACCCTAATACATGTTTTACTAACATACACCATGTATGTTGTAATAGTGTATTCTAAGTGTTTGTGGAAATGGCTGAATGAGTATAGAATTCTCATTCGTGCTCGTCATGACTAATTGTCATGGATTCATGATTGATGTATTAGCGATACCCCCCTCTGACGAAAGGATTTGCCCTAAGTCACGCCACGGCTAATATACACTATATATGTTAGAATGTGTGGCCAAAGTGTTTGTGGAAATGACTGAATGGATATGGAACTTGGATTCCTGCTTTCCATGACTATCCGTCGTGGGTGTACGCGTGTTATGATTGGGGCAACTCCCTAGTGAAAGGATTTGGCCTAATGCCTATGTGATCGACATATGTCGTGTATGTTGATGTATTTTTGTTTAAGTGTTTCTTGAAATGTCTGAATGAGTAGTAGTTAGCAAATTGTAAAGTCTAAGGGTGTTGAGATATGATTGTCAACCTCTTTTAACTATGTGTATGATCTCCTTTGATAGTTGTGTGATTAGGAATTGAACATGTACAAACTCATGCTTGTGTTGTGATTCATAACATGCTCAACTGCTTTATGATTTTAACTGTGTACTGCATATGTTTAAATTTATATTTACGTTGTATAATCCGTCATGGGTGATGGGGGAACGGAGCGACGAGTGCGTGCAACAGCCCTGGCAGCCCTAAACGGATAATACCAGACTTTGATTGTATGATTTAAATCCTGATCCATTACTGCTTTCTCTATCTGCAATTGATTGTGTTTGGGACTATGATTATGGCCCAGGCAATCGGTAACGGGATTGAACTCGTGGCTGAGATTCATTTGCCACGTGGGATGTGTTCGACGAACTCGAGTCGTGCGTTGCCTGTCGGCAGTGGCTAGGCCACACGAAGTTGTTTATGCACTTCATGTCGTGCAGCTCAATGGGCGATCGTGCTAGTCGAGCTCGTCAAGTAACCCGATCTGCCTTATGTATGTTCACCCAGTTTGGACGCTACTGCTTGAACCTAGGGTGCCAAACTTACCAGTGAAACCCCCTTTTAACCATGGTACCTCGATCCGCTAAGACGCATGAGCCGGGCATGGTGGTATGGGACACCGTGGTCGAGCTGTCGGCCTACGCTGGGGCCATGTGCCTCCCCGTAGTGACCATTGTGCAACCAAACTCGTGAGCCGAATACGGTGGTATGGGACACTGTATTCGAGCTGTCGATACTTCGGCGAGAGCCGAGTACGGTGAGATCTGTGCTCGTGCTGACGGGCGACGAGTCCTCCGTAGTATCATCGAGTACACTCCAAGGGACTGTGATTGGCGACGAGTCTTTCGCAGCAACTAGAGTGTGAGTTGAGCCGAGTACGGTGAGACTGTACTCGAGCTGACAGCTAGTGATTGAGCCGAGTACGGTGAGACCTGTACTCGAGCTGATGGCCAGCAATTGAGCCGCATACGGTGAGATCTGTATCCGCGCTGACGGGTGACGAGCCCTTTGCGATGCCTTCACTACGCTTCTCAAACCATAATATCGTATGAGATTAACTAGGATTGACGACCCTAAAATGGATCATGTTTGGGAATGATACAAGGGAGGTACCTTAGTTTCCCAATACTGCTGGTTGAAATGGACTAATAATAACTTGGTAATCATGAGCATCATCGCACCGCATGTGCTTTGTAGATGTGGCGCACTGAGGGAGTTAAGCATTCGCGAACGTAAGATGATGTCGCTTGAGGGTGGTTTGGCAAGGGCATACAGCATCATGTCATGTCATTTTGCACTTAACAAGAGTAGTTAGAAATGCTTGATTTGTACTGCTTTATCATTACTGCTTGGTTGATTTGATAACATGTTAACTTATGCTTTATTGTTCCACTGAGTTAGCTTCTCACTCCCACGTTACGGGACGGTGTTGTACACACCAACCAGATTTGTTGAGTTTCAGGTGGTGGCGATGCTTGTGAAGCAGAGCCGGACTACTTCTATGATGATAGGAGGAATTCTCCTATCTATATCTCTCTGGCAGGTCAATGAAGACCTAATATTGTATTGACGGGGCTATGGTACATGGGATAGGAGGCATTACACTTCCTCACATTTGGTACATTTTAGAACTGCACTTGTATTTATTTAACCTGGTAATGTTATCACACTCTGGAGACTCATCATAAGTTATATATTTTATCTATCTATCACAGTCTTCCGCTTACAAACTTAACTGTCTCTGGAGTATGATATGCTGTTTTGGCTTAATCTCACTCATGTTCAATGCACGAATACAGTCAACATTCAATCATCATTCATTTTGTTGCATAAGTGATGTTCTGGAACTCGGGAGTTGAGTTTATGCTCGACCCCCGATTTTCAGGGCATTACAAGATGGTATCAGAGCATGATTTTGATTAAACCGGACCTGGGTTATGGTCACACTACGCACTCTAACGCACTCTGACTTAGGAGGGAGCGACGGAATGTAGAAATAGTCTTAGGCATCCCTGTTCCTTCCAATGGCTAGTTCACTGAAAACGAACGCCGAATTGAGTATGTATTCAACCATGGTCGCACGGGTCGACCTTAAAACATTTCTGGGTTGTCTAGTGAAGGGTCTAGATCACAATCCACCTCATCCCAACTGTTAAGAGGGATGATGATAACTACTCTGAACCCTCGGAGCTTCTCTGGACTCCTCACCGAGACTTCCCGAATCCATGAGGAAAGAAAGCAGACAATATAAATAAATTCTAATACATTCGTAATTGATTAATGAATGTTTAAAAACATGAGTTCACAACCCTTTAAATAAGGATACCAAGTAATGGGAAAGAAATCAGGAACAAACTACAACTAAAACTTCTAGAATTCGCGACTTACTATGGGTTGTGATGTCTACTAGTGGGTAAAGTTTTCGGTCAAAAAATAGTAAGTGTCCTAAACGACTTCACCAAACTGTTCTCCTAATTATTCTAAACTCTTTTCTCATTGGGCACAACTCCTAAAGCCCAACGGATGAAGAGAAATCAAACTAAAACTACTACTTTAGCAAAACGAAATTGAAGCGTGGAAATAACCTTCAATCGGTGGGTTTTCTCACAATTTCGGGCTGCGCAACCCGGCATAGCAGGATTGGTTGGCTTCATTAGCTCGTTCTACCCCAAATTCATATATTTTACGTCAGATAACTCATTCCGGATTGCAAGTTACGTCCGGTTTAACCCGAAACTATCCGAAATTGAATGAACCGGAGTCGGGGGCCTCCTCACTTAAATTTACTAAGACCCAGGGTCGAACCAGGGTGTTTCTGACACCTTGGGACCACAGAGAACAGGTCCCCACCGCGGCGGCGCGGTTCCGGCCAAGTCCGGCCGCGGCGGAGCCGCGGCTCGGGCGGCGGACCGCGGTCCGGTGGGCCATCTCAAGTGGGGCCACAGCTGGGGTTGGTCGGCCTGACCTCCCCTACCCCCTACACGTGCCATTTGTCCAATGGATTGGGATTTTGGGGGCTGGAGCTCCTTTCTCTCTCAAATACACCTCCAAGCTCTCCGTTGCTCCAAAAATTATTGTTTTCGCTCTCAGACCTCTCTCTCAATCGCCCAATCCCTCATTTTTGGGCATAACCCATCCACATCCATCGTTCAAAGCAACACCTACCATCTACCTTCTCCGTCTTCTCTCATTTGGACTCCCACTCGCCCACTTGGAGCTCAAAATCGGGCAAGCCCTCTAACCCATCCATTTTCTTCATTTTCCTTTCTTTCTTTCTTGTCAGTTGGGCCTCTGCAACCCCTGATGAGAACCAAATCTATGGAGAACCAAACCTCCAGCCCTATCTCTCTCTCTCCATCACTTTTCATTCGCTTTTCCATGGCTCTATCCGAGCATGTACGGCCATTCTCTTGGATGTCTAATCATCCATACTGTTGCCTCGTAGTTCACATAGGTTACTGTCTTAGGGTGCTTATGACTTCATGTTGATGGTTGTAGTTGTTGGTAGAATATTTTAGATATTTGAGGACGTTTGGGGCCCGTTCGGCCAATTGTATTAGGTGAGTTAGGGCGGATAGAATTGAAAAGGTAACAATAAATGTATGTGTAGGTATGGCCCTAGATTGGTTGTATCCCATGTTTTCCAATACCATGTTTGGAGTGTGTGCAATTAAAAGTAAATTCTGAAATTTTCTTTCAAATAACACTTAGTAATTCTGCTTCCTGGGATTTGAAAATCCCATCTCACACTTTCCGACACCAGGCTCATTTTCCAAAGCCTATACCAATAATTTTAATCCCCACCCACCCTCCTACCAACCATGTCACTCCCAATCCCGAGGTAGGATTAGTAATGCGGTCACATTTAATACAACTTAAGACCACTTGCCAAATAGTGTTGAAGTGATAAAGTCCCTTGATATACATTAACCTACCGCACTCTGATAGCTTAAGCTTTCTGAGTAAATGGTTGTTTGACAAATAGACCCTCGAAGTTTTGGACCTAGAGCAGTGCTTCAACAGACCTGACAGTATAGGAAATCCAACCAATTAAGAACGTGAACTCTAGAACCCCCCTTATGGTTGGTTTGAGCATGTGTGACATGCTCGGGCGTAGTTAAATTCAACTTTAGGCAACTCAATTCCAATTAGACAACTTTGACCCTAGGTGATAAAACCCTTCCTTATATTAAAAATGAAGTGAAATCATCTAACGTATAAGCATCGACTTTGGACTCACCTATGGATTCCCGCTACTCCTCAATTAAGATTAGGCTACTGGTTAGGCTAAGGAGAGTACAAGACTAATTAATTATGCTAAGCCAATTGAATAATAGACTTAGTTATTCGGCTTAACCGACTCAGACCCACTACACAATTTTCTTTCCGTGTTGGCCCGACCATTTACAATTAAGAGTTTATGATTTTGTCCTTGAAAAGTGTTAGGAGTATATCGCTGATAGAGACTTTGTCTTTTAGGCCTAAGGAATTGTCCAAATGGGCAACAGACAGTTGGGGATTAGGTCCCAAATCGCACGTCATGTTGGCATCCATATTGTGTTTATGAACGTAAAAAGATAGCCTGCCTATTAAGCTAGACATAATTAAATAGGATAAGTCTGGACCGCGACAAAACTCCTTGGTAGAATTAGGCATCTTGCCTCAAACTCACACCCATCCGTGATAGCTCTTTTCTATAATCATAGGTACCAAGACTGATGTAGTGGGAGACCGCATTTCATTTCATGTCAAGGATAAGACTTAAATTACATCTTGTTCCGTTATACGGATCAGGACATAGCTCTTGAGCCTTGAGGGTGAAAATAAAATTTTAAGGGGGGTAGAACATTATGAGCCCAATCTAGTTAGGTCACCTAATACGCCTCTTTGATCTGGGTGGCGCAGCGGAAGCGTGGTGGACCCTACCCCACTGGCCCAGGATCGAAACGGTGCTCGATGAATCCGAACATTATAGAAGCCCTAGCAAGTTCTACTATGAGAACCCGTTTTAGGATGATTTAGTAAGATTTGATTCACCCTTTTCTTGGACATAGATAATATCGAGGACTCACTTAGACTAAGACCTAAAGGGCAACCTTAGAATAAACAATTTAAGCCTTTCAATGATGGACATTCCCTACTCTTAGAGAGTGATCGGACTACGGAGTTACTGAAATATACAACTGCGAAACATTCGCGGCTTGACCCAATTCTCAATCCTGGGTGACTACCAATGGACTCACTGCTTGGCCGAGCAGAAGACCAGGATCCACCAGGATTCAGAAGGGATACGATGAGCTTTCTACCCTGGCCCGGTAGATGATCGATGTATCGGGATCGAGCCCACTATTATCGTCTCTCCGTGTTGGTCAAATAATGAAAACCGCTATCTTACTCTAAATTATGGGAATTATCGTCAAGCCTCCTAATAGGTAAAGAAATAAATAGTAGCAAACCATCAGGGTATGAGAAATGGATAGAGAAATAAGTTTTTAAGGGGGGTAGACTAAAATGAATCAGCTGGTATATACCCTACCACGCATAGAAACTCGAAATCAATAAGTCTTAGGCAAATGAAATAATAGAAATTTTCCCTTATTACCCGTAGCCAATTTCGGGGACGAAATTTTGTTTTAAGGGGGGTAGATTGTAACATACCGGATTTTTGCCAACCTGGGATTAGATGTCCTTAGGCAATGGGTTGCTCCTAACACCTTATTATTTCGTCAGAACTGAACCCCAAAGTCTAAAATCGCTTCGGAACCCATTTCCTTCACAAATCCCACCCTTCACTACCTTATGCTTTCAATTTTTCAAAGCACTTTCGCCCTAGACACTAACTTAAACTAGCTAAGTAGTAAAACTTGGATCCCTTTATATACAAACTACAAAGGACTAAGTACCATCTCAACCAGAAAACAATTAGGATTAAATCCTTTAGAAATTTAACAAAGTTAACTAAGTGCAAAACTCGATTAGCCATGAAATCCGTTGGGATCGCTTTAAATACGATCTGCAAGACCCAAAACTTACAAAATCAGTGACTATAGGTTACCCTAAAGTTTAGAACCAAACTCATTACCCGTCTGCTCTCGGGAGTGAAACGAAACTTTGTATTAGGACTAGATCGCACATCAGGAGTCCGATTAACACGAAGCTAAGGAACCAGGACCGCCCCACTGGGCTTGACAATCATCTCAAAAATCAGCTCCGACCGATGTCCCACGGCCATTTATTTCGATCCGGAGCGAGGGAGTGTGAAAAACACTAATTCCATCCCAAAATAAATATCTGGAATAGTGATCTGGCATCATTCGGTTGCGCGTCAGTATTAAGCAACCTGACCGTCGGAATCAGACCAAATTACACCCTCGGATTAAGAAAAATTTCAGGAACATTTACATGTACTTAGAATTTCTGATCATGGCCCACTGACCGTTGAACTGAAAGTGGTCCGCCACGTGCGATCTGGGAATCTGATCGAGTCAAAAACGTAATCCCACGTAGATCCATAGATGGTGAGCTTAAGTCTGACGTTTGGCTCAAGGAGGGCCACCAGAACATCCCTTTTGAGCTTGGAAAGTGGCGAAATGCCTATGTATGCAGCCACCCTTGAACCTGAGTCTATTTTAGACATGTTTTTGGCTATAAAAGGGGCTTAGAACAGCCCCTCTCACAGCCATACGAATTTGGGAGAAAAACCCTAGAGAGAGAGAGAGAAAAGTGAGAGAAGAGCTTGGATTTGTGGGACCGCCTTCCTCCTACTGCTTCCACTCATCACACGGCCTACACCGCCTCATTCATGGCGTTTTTCCGGCGGTATCCATTCCGTTTGGAGGTAAGAAACCCTAACCCTAGGTCTGATTTGAGGTAGGATTATTGTAGGTTATGGAAAAGCTAATCGATTCCGCTCTTTAGGCTAGAAAACTCCCGTATACGGAAGCTCCAATACCCTTGCTGGTTCGTTGGAATTCCAAGGGCTGAGGTGAGGACTTTAAATGTATAAGTTACATTTTTCAACGCTTTCAATGTCAGATAATGATAGATTCATGATCTGCATGCAATTGCACATGTACAAAGTGCTTTCCGTTTCCTGTTTCGATTAACGTTGTAGAATATGGAATTTCACATACTCTAGGTATACGTAGAAATACCATATACGTATTTTTTTTGGAGAAATGTTTGACACGTTTATTTAATGTATGATTATACTATATATGGATAAAATACTAGTTTGGCGAAAGGAATCGCCGTAATACATGTTCACTTGTAAATGCTACGTATGTTGAAATTGTGTATTATAGAAATACCGTATATGTGTAAGTTTTGGAAATGTAATTGTCATGATTATTTGTAGTATGATTATGGTATACATGGATAAAATACTCGTTTGGCTAAAGGATAACCCTAATACATGTTTTACTAACATACACCATGTATGTTGTAATAGTGTATTCTAAGTGTTTGTGGAAATGGCTGAATGAGTATAGAATTCTCATTCGTGCTCGCCATGACTAATTGTCATGGATTCATGATTGATGTATTGGCGATACCCCCCTCTGACGAAAGGATTTGCCCTAAGTCACGCCACGACCAATATACACTATATATGTTAGAATGTGTGGCCCAAGTGTTTGTGGAAATGACTGAATGGATATGGAACTTGGATTCCTGCTTGCCATGACTATCCGTCGTGAGTGTACGCGTGTTATGATTGGGGCAACTCCCTAGTGAAAGGATTTGGCCTAATGCCTATGTGATCGACATATGTCGTGTATGTTGATGTATTTTTGTTTAAGTGTTTCTTGAAATGTCTGAATGAGTAGTAGTTAACAAATTGTAAAGTATAAGGGTATTGAGATATGATTCTCAACCTCTTTTAACTATGTGTATGATCTCCTTTGATAGTTGTGTGATTAGGAATTGAACATGTACAAACTCATGCTTGTGTTGTGATTCATAACATGCTCAACTGCTTTATGATTTTAACTGTGTAATGCATATGTTTAAATTTATATTTACGTTGTATGATCCGTCATGGGTGATGGGGGAGCGGAGCAACGAGTGCGTGCAACAACCCTGGCAGCCCTAAACGGATAATACCAGACTTTGATTGTATGATTTAAATCCTGATCCATTACTGCTTTATCTATCTGCAATTGATTGTGTTTGGGGCTATGATTATGGCCCAGGCAATCGGTAACGGGATTGAACTCGTGGCTGAGATTCATTTGCCACGTGGGATGTGTTCAACGAACTCGAGTCGTGTGTTGCCTGTCGGCAGTGGCTAGGCCACACGAAGTTGTTTATGCACTTCATGTCGTGCAGCTCAACGGGCGATCGTGCTAGTCGAGCTCGTCAAGTAACCCGATCTGCCTTATGTATGTTCACCCTGTTTGGACGTTACTGCTTGAACCTAGGGTACCAAACTTACCAGTGAAACCCCCTTTTAACCATGGTACCTCGATCCGCTAAGACGCATGAGCCGGGCATGGTGGTATGGGACACCGTGGTCGAGCTGTCGGCCTACGCTGGGGCCATGTGCCTCCCCGTAGTGACCATTGCGCAACCAAACTCGTGAGCTGAATACGGTGGTATGGGACACTGTATTCGAGCTGTCGATACTTCGGCGAGAGCCGAGTACGGTGAGATCTGTGCTCGTGCTGACGGGCGACGAGTCCTCCGTAGTATCATCGAGTACACTCCAAGGGTCTGTGATTGGCGACGAGTCTTTTACAGCAACTAGAGTGTGAGTTGAGCCGAGTACGGTGAGACCTGTACTCGAGCTGACGGCTAGTGATTGAGCCGAGTACGGTGAGACCTGTACTCGAGCTGACGGCCAGCAATTGAGCCGCATACGGTGAGATCTGTATCCGCGCTGACGGGTGACGAGCCCTTTGCGATGCCTTCACTACGCTTCTCAAACCATAATATCGTATGAGATTAACTAGGATTGACGACCGTAGAATGGATCATGTTTGGGAATGATACAAGGGAGGTACCTTAGTTTACCAATACTGCTGGTTGAAATGGACTAATAATAACTTGGTAATCATGAGCATCATCGCACCACATGTGCTTTGTAGATGTGGCGCACTGAGGGAGTTAAGCATTCGCGAACATAAGATGATGTCGCTTGAGGGTGGTTTGGCAAGGGCATACAGCATCATGTCATGTCATTTTGCACTTAACAAGAGTAGTTAGAAATGCTTGATTTGTACTGCTTTATCATTACTGCTTGGTTGATTTGATAACATGTTAACTTATGCTTTATTGTTCCACTGAGTTAGCTACTCACTCCCACGTTACGGGACGGTGTTGTACACACCAACCAGATTTGTTGAGTTTCAGGTGGTAGCGATGCTTGTGAAGCAGAGCCGGACTACTTCTATGATGATAGGAGGAATTCTCCTATCTGTATCTCTCTGGCAGGTCAATGAAGACCTGATATTGTATTGACGGGGCTATGGTACATGGGATAGGAGGCATTACACTTCCTCACATTTGGTACATTTTAGAACTGCACTTGTATTTATTTAACCTGGTAATGTTATCACACTCTGGAGACTCATCATAAGTTATATATTTTATCTATCTATCACAGTCTTCCGCTTGCAAACTTAACTGTCTCTGGAGTATGATATGCTGTTTTGGCTTAATCTCACTCATGCTCAATGCACGAATACAGTCAACATTCAATCATCATTCATTTTGTTGCATAAGTGATGTTCTGGAACTCGGGAGTTGAGTTTATGCTCGACCCCCGATTTTCAGGGCGTTACAGACGATTTGAATTTTTTGCTGATAAAAGCCTTGTACATCGGTCTTTTAGCGACGAATTTAGCGACGAAAAGTAGTTAGCTGCGAAAATTTGACTTTTAGCGACGAAAATTTCTGTCGCTAAAAGTGGTGTTTCTTGTAGTTTCTTTAACCTCTCTCTATTTGAGAATGTTTTATATGTAGAACGTTTAAAACATAATTTATTAAGCATCTCTCAAATATGCGATAATAATCATAGTGTAAAATTTACCAACCTAGGGTGTGAAATTTTAAATAAGAATGGTTCTATAATATTAACTGGTCTCAGAACTTCTAAGAACTGCTACATAGTTAGTGATTCAAGCCCATCTAAGCTATCGTGTTACATGGTCCAAACCGATGAGACCGAATTATGGCATAAGCACCTAGGACATGTACACTACCGCAACTTGTATAGATTGAGCAAAAGAAAATTGGTAAGAGGTCTATCCAAAGTAAAGAAAGTGGATAAAATATGTGGTGAGTGCCAGATTGGTAAACAAACAAGGAGTGCTCATAAAAAGGTGAACTCAAAAGCCACATCTAAACCACTCGAACTTCTCCACATGGATCTCATTGGACCAACTAGAACAGAGAATCGAGGTGACAAGAAGTATATTCTGGTGATTGTAGATGACTTTACCAGGTATACTTGGGTAGTCTTCTTAAAAGAGAAATCAGAAACTCTTGATGAAGTAAAAAGCGTACTTAAACGTATCCAAACTGAAAAAGAATCACAAGTCACTAAGATCCGTAGTGATCATGGTTATGAATTTGAAAATAGTAGTTTTGAGAAATTTTGCAGTGATCAAGGAATATCACATGAATATTTTATGCCCAAAAAACCACAACAAAATGGTGTAGTGGAAAGGAAAAATAGAGTGCTTAAGAAATGGCAAATGTAATGCTAAATAGTATGAAGCTTCCTAACAATCTTTGGGTTGAAGCCGTAAATACTGCTTGTTATATAATTAATCGCATTTATACTAGAAAATCAAATAATAAAATGGCTTATGAAATGTGGTTTAATAAGAAGCCTATTGTCAAGTACTTTCGACTTTTCGGCAGCAAGTGCTACATCTTACGTGACCGAGAAAATCTGGGTAAATTTAACACCAAAATTGATGAAGGGATATTTTTAGGGTATGCTTTGAATAGTCGAGCGTATCGAGTTCTTAACAAGAGGACCAGTGTAATTCAAGAGTCCATTAATGTGGTTATAGATAATCACTTGAATACACCTATCTCAAGTTTAGAAAATAATAAAGTCCTTTTATTTGATAAACCAGACTCTTCGTCTAATCAAAATAACACTGAATTGAGGATAGTTAAAGATCATCCATCTAATCAAATCCTTAGAAACTATCTCACTAGTGTGCGCACTCGTAAACAACTAGAAGATATGTGCAACTACGTATACTTTACATCTTAGGTAGAACCGACTAATGTAAAAGAAGCTCTTACTGACGAAAACTGGATTGATGCAATGCAAGAAGAGCTCAATCAGTTTGTTCGAAATAATTTTTGGTACTTAGTTCCAAGACCAAAAGATAAACAAATTATCGAAATAAAATGAATTTTTAAAAATAAGTCTGATGAACTTAGTAATATTATTAGAAACAAGGTTAGGCTGGTTGTACAAGGGTACACTCAAATTGAAGGCATTGATTATGATGAGACCTTTGCCCCAGTAGCTCACCTTGAATCAATCAGACTATTTATATCTATTGCGTGCTTTAAAAAATTCAAAATATACCAAATGGATGTAAAGAGCGCATTCTTAAACGGTGATTTGTATGAAGAAGTGTACTTTGAACAACCAAAAGGTTTTAAAGACCCTAAGCATGCTAATCATGTCTATCGCCTGAAAAAGTCACTCTATGATTTGAAACGAGCTCCCAGGGCATGGTACGAAAAGTTGACTAAGTTTCTACTAAGTCATAACTTTGTAATGGGAAGTGCTGATACGACATTGTTTGTAAAGAAACATAATGATCACATTCTTACAGTGCAAATCTATGTTGATGACATTATCTATGGATCTACCCATGCTAACATGACTGTTGAGTTTGTAGATCTTATGAAATCTAAATTTGAAATGAGCATGGTTGGAGAACTAAACTATTTCCTAGGGTTGCAAGTAAAACAACTCCCTGACGGTTTCTTTATCTCTCAAACCAAATATGCTCTGAACTTAGTTAAAAGTTTGGATTCGAGAGTGGGAAAATTTTTTATACTCAAATGAGTACTACTCTAAAAATGTAATGCCCCGACTTTTCAGGACCCGAGTACACGACCCGTTTTTCAAAAACCCAAGTGTTAACCTTAAAGGATGGTCAAATTCGAGTGTATGTTTTTTTTTATTTTTTATTTTTATTTTTTTTATTTTTAACTATCAGAGTAAGCAGATGAGCGTAGAATGGACAAATCAGCATAAAGGAAGATTTTCATTTTTATTGAAAATATATAAGTGGTTGCCCATAATGACTTATACAAACCAATGTCCCAAACTTTCAATTACAAAGTGAAATGATATTACATGTAAACAAAACAAATTGTAACAAGTCTGGAACTGTAAAACCATGTAGCAACTCTTGACAATACAATCATGTATCTTCAACAGTGGTACTTTGCTCCTCATCAATCTGAACCTGAAAATTAATTAAGCAATCTGTGCGACCAATACGGTTGTATTTTGATGGATGAGTGGCCAACTCAGTGTGAATTCCCCTCAAGATTACACATCACCGCATTAGGTAAGCATAGTTATAAAACCAAGCATACAAAATAGTACAAGATGCAGGTCTTATTAGATGCATGGATGCGTGAATGCAATTATCGCCCCGGGGATGCTCATCCGTGCGAACAATGGGCTAATCACCCATGCAATCATCGACCCGAAAAAACATCCAGGCGGTCTATGCCCCAGGAAAAACATCCAGTCGGGCAAATACGTACATCACGTATGATAGCAATAGATGTTGGTTTGTGTCATGTATGCATGATTAGATAACCTGTCATTAATCCAATTACAACCAGCCGATTTAATTAAGCTCAAAGGTCTCTACGGGGGCATGTCGCCAGTGTAGGCCGACAGCTCGGCATAGGTCCCATACCACCGTCTCCGGCTCATGAGGCTACCATCTTAGGATGTTTAATGGGAACCCATCGACTAGTAGCCAATCATATTACAGTATATGGAGCTTACCATCACATGGTTGCGTGATATAAAACATCGGGCCCATATAGGGCAAATACCAGGACAAAGCCACATAGGGCGATATCAAAACAAGCCACATAGGGCAATTATCAAAATAGGCCACATAGGGCGAGTATCAAAACCATGCGATAAAAGACCAACCTTAAAAACCATTGGACACAACAACCCTAGATGGTAGGCCCACATCAATGGTCAATTTAAACCACAATTCAATAACCAATAATCCGAAGGTCCATTACAATCACAACCAGTAGGGTAATATCCCAAGTATGGGTGTACATTTATAAGTGGGGGTTTTCCACTGATGTACCAGTTTAAGTTCCGTAAACATTCCACAGATAATCCACAAGCATGAATAAATATGCAAGATAAACATTAAGCATGTAATGTAGCAATTCAATTCCAACAATTAACACATGTGACTATGAAATGGAGATATCAATTAAAATAAAACTTATAACTTAAGCTAATGGGAAAATGGAAAGCTCGAGGGGAAGAAATCATCACCTTATAGATCGGATCGCCACAAATGTTGCTAGAAAGCACGTGTGCCCTTAGAATCCAATCCTTCCATGAATCGTAAAATTGTGTGGTCAGATACAAGTTTTCTATATTATTTAGGGTTAAGGTCTTAACCTAAGGTTTGGATTACTTAGGTTTTAGGGTCTTATCTTAAAGTTTAATTCGATGCTTAGATTATAGGATTTGAATACTAAATTATTATTAATAATATTATTATTGTACAATGGATCGGATAATATTCATAATAGGAGTATTAGTCCACTAATAATGATGATTCGAATCCTATAAGTTCATATTTAAATGTACTGACATTATCTAATATTGTTATAATGACTAATAATCTCTTAAATAATACAAGTATTAATACTAGAATATTCACTAATGATAGTATAACAAGGACCAACACTAATAAAATATTGATTTACCTTTGACCATACGCTAATAATATTGATAATCTCATGGTTATCATTAGCATTAAGGATATAATTTGTACTAGTTGATGTGATCTTAGAAACCGACTTAGGATTTTCCAAATTCGTCGAACGGCGAAACCGACCGAAATCGACTTTTATCCAATTCCTTCAAAATCTCTCCTTGCACCACTTCATTTTTCAATTCTTTCTAAGTCCTTTCATAACAGGTACAAATTCTAACGTATAAATGATGAAGAATAATACTTAAACAAAAAGTTACTATAAATAGTAAATATATGTATAAATTGGACTTTTGACCCTTAACATTTTAGAATCTAACCAAATAAATGAGTTATTCGGATAGATTAGCGCCTCTTACCCCAAAATCATATGCTACACGTCACATAAAATCATCCTGGTTTGCAAATTGGCCCCGATACGACTCAAAACGGAGTCGGGGGCCAAACGGAGCACTTTCAGAGGGACCCAGGGTTTTTTGGGGCCTAGGGGGCAGGAGGGTCTCGCCCATGGGGTAAGCCCTCGAGATCTGAACCATTGGTCGGCAAGGCCTCGTTGGGTTCCGGGCTGGGCCGGGCTTGCGGCTCGGGCCGATCGAGTTTGGGGGTTGTGGGACCCCCCTAATGTCTGTCCCGTACATTGAAACCCCCCCCCCCCCAAACCACTATCTCCTTCACAAACCACCCCTCCAAGCTCCCTTTTCTCTTTCAAACTTCTGATTTTTGGCAAAAATCACCCCTCTAATCACCCATTCCGTCATTTTCTGTCACAACCCGTTCACCTCCATCGTTTATAACAATACACACCCCCTACCCTCTTTATTCTCTCTCATTTGAGCTCCTACACCCCCCGTTTGAAGCTCAAATCGTGTAGGCTCTCTAACCCATCCATTTTCTTCCCTTCCCTTCTTTAAACCCTGCCTTTTGGGCCTTTACAATCCCTGTTGAGGCTCAAGTCCGTGGAGAACCAAAAACTCCAGCCCCTATTTTCCCCTTATCCTCATTTTCCATGGCTCTATCCAAGCTCGTACGACCATTTTCTTGGAGGCCTAATCATCCATACTGTTGTCTTGTAGGTTGCATGGGCTACCGTCTTTGGATGTTTTTGTTTTCATGTTAATGGGTGTAGTAGTTGGTAGAATGTTTTAGATGTTTGAGGACGTTTAGGGCCCGTTCGGCCAACTACATTAAGGGAGTTTTGGTGGATGGAATTGTAAAGGTAACAATAAATGTATGTGTAAGGTGTGGCCCCTAGATTGGGTGTATTCCATGTTTTCCAATGCCATGTTTGAAATGTATGTAATGAAAAGTATATCCTAGGATTTCTTTTCCTATTACACTTAGAAATTCCTCATCCTGGGATTTTGAAATCTCATCTCACACTTTTCCAACACCAGGCTCATTTTCCAAAGCCTATAAAATTAATTTTTATCCCACCCACCCTCCTACCAATCATGTCACTTCTAATCCCGAGGAGGGATTAGCAATGCAAGCCCATTAAATACAACTTAAGACCACTGGCCAAATAGGCCCTTGAAGTTTTGGACTTAGAGCGGTGCTCCTAGATTTCGACAGACATGACCGTGTAGGAAATCCAACAAATATATAATGTGAACCTTCGGACCCTCTTAGTTGGAATGAGCATATGTGAAATGCTCGAGCGTCAAGTACAGACAACTCAGTTCCAATTAGACAACTTTGACCCTAAGTGATAAAACCCTTCCTGTATTAGAAATGATGTGAAATCATCT
The DNA here is from genome assembly GCA_021015155.1 of Magnolia officinalis. Taxonomy (NCBI): domain Eukaryota; kingdom Viridiplantae; phylum Streptophyta; class Magnoliopsida; order Magnoliales; family Magnoliaceae; genus Magnolia; species Magnolia officinalis. Next base: position 60,250,319 of record JAJHSJ010000004.1, read on the forward strand.
AGCGTATAAGCATAGACTTTGGACTACACCTATGGATTTCCACTACTCCTAAATTAAGACTAGACTAACAGTTACATTAGAGAATGCCAGAGATCGATAAATGTAGCTAGGTCAAATCAATACACCTCTTTGATCTGGGTGGCGCAACGAAAGCGTGGTGGACCCTACCCCACTGGCCTAAGATCGAAACTGTTCTCGTAGAATACAAACATTATAGAAGCCCTAACAAGTTCTACTATGAGAAACCGTTTTAGGATGATCTAGTAAGATTTGATTCACCATTTCCTTGGACATAAATAATAACAAAGACTCTCTTAGATTAAGACCTAACGGACAACCTTAGCAATAGACAAGTTAAGCCTTTCAATGATGGACATTCCCTACGTTTCTAGAGTGATCAGACTACGGAGTTAGTGAAATATACAACTGCGAAACATTCGTGGCTTGACCCAATTCTTAATCCTAGGCGACTACCAATGGACTCACTGCTTGGCCGAGCAGAAGACCAGGATACACCGGGATTCGGAAGGGATACGATGAGCTTCCTACCCTGGCCTGGTAGATGATCGATGTATCGGGATTAAGCCCACTATAGCCGTCTCTCCGTGTTGGTCAAACAATGAAAACAACTATCTTACTCTAACTAATTGGCGATTGTCGTCAAGACTCCAAATTGGTAAAGAAATAAATTGTAGCAACCCATCAGGGTATGAGAAATGGATAAAGAAATAAGTTTTAAGGGGGGTAGACTAAAATGAACCAGGCTAGTATATACCCTACGCAATAAAACTTAGGCAAAGAAATAATTAAATCTTTCCTTATTACTCTTAGACAATTTCGGGGACGAAATTTTATTTTAAGGGGGGTAGATTGTAACATCTTGGATTTTTGCCAACCTGGAATTAGACATCCTTAGGCAATGGGTCGATCCTAACACCTTATTAACTTGTCAGAACCCAATCCCATAATCTAAAATCGCTTGTTAACCCTTTTCCTTCAAAAATCCCACCCTTCACCACCTTGTTCTTTCAATTTTTCTAAGTACTTTCACCCTAGACGCTATCTTAAACTAGCTAAGTAGTATAACTTGGATCACTTTATATACAAACTACAAAGGCCCAGGTAGGGGTGCACACGGTTTGGATCTGGTTCCAAAAGGGATGAGAACTAAAGGTGGCCCCCTTCACATTAACGGTCCAGATTGACAGTTGGCAGGGCCAATTCAACTACATCCTTGGCCATTCGGTTCCAGTTTCAAAACCGAAATTGAACCGTGTGCACCCCTAGGCCCAGGTATCACCTCAGACAGAGATTATTCAGGACTAAATCCTTTAGAAATTAGGCGAGAATTAGCCAGTGTTAAACTAGAGTACCTGTGAAATTTCAACATATATAGCGTATAGTGGTCGTGGCGTGATTCAGGGCAAATCCTTTCGTCAAAGGGGTATCGCCAATACAACAATCATATATCCATGACAATTAGTCATGACGAGCATGAATGAGAATTTTATACTCATTCAGTCATTTTCACAAACACTTAGAATACACTATTTTAACATACATAGTGTATATTAGCAAAAACATGTATTAGGGCGAACCCTCTCGCCAAACAAGTATTTTATCCATATATAATATATTAATACAGCAAATAATCATGGCAAACACATTTCCAAAATTTATACGTATACGGTACTTTCTACAAATACCTAGAGTATGTAAAATTCTAAATTCTTCATCTTTAATCGAAACAGAAAACAGACAGCACTTTATACATGTGTAATTGCATGCAGATCATGAATCTATCATTATCTAACATTTAAAGCGTTGAAAACCATAACCTATACACCTAAAGTCCGCACCTTTTGTCGTAGAATCGTAACGAAGTCGTCGGCAGTTTGGTAACCTATAGATCGAAATAGGTTAGCTATTTCATAACCTATAACTATCAAAACCCCAAAACATATTAGGGTTAGGGTTTCTTACTTAGAAACGGAGTCGGAATCACCGGGAAAGCGATTAGAAATGAGTGGTGTAGCTTGTGTAGCGGAAGGGAAGCATCGTAGGGAGATACTCCCACTTCTCCCACAATTTCTCTCTCTTTTCTCTCTCTCTCTCTCTCTTCCTAGAGTTTTTCTCAAATTCGTATGGCTATAAGAGAGAGGGTTTTAAGGTCCTTATATAGCCTAAAATTTCACCAAAATAGACTTTAGGCCAAGGTATACTTAGGTTATAACCAAAGCGGGTTTGTTTCAGCTCAACAGAGGACTTCTGGCAGGCCTCCTTGAGCCAAAGGTCGGACTTAAGCTCACTAACACTAGTTCTACGTTTAGTTAAGTTTTCGTTTCAGTCGGGATTCCCGATCGCAAATGGCGGACCAGTTTCAGTTCAACGGTCAGTAGATCTTGATCGGAGATTCCGAGTACATGGTTATGTTTGGGGAAATATCCCTGATCCGAGGGTGTAATTTGGTCTGATTCTGACGGTCTAGTTGCTTAATACTGATCTGCAAGTGAGAGGTGCCAGATTTCATAAATTTTTATTTTATTTTGAATTAATTTCACATTTCTCACACTCCCCGCTTCAAGCTCAAGCGAATAGCGCTGGGACACTATCTGGATTTGATTTCCGAGATGGTTGTCAAGCCCAGCAAGGCGGTCCTAATTCCTTAACTTCGTGTTAATCAGACTTCCGACGTGCGGTCCAGATCTGATACGGAGTTTCGAGATGCTCCCGAGAGCAACCGAGTAATGAGATTGATCCTAGATTTTAGGGTAACCTAGCGTCAATGACTCCACAAGTTTTGAGTCTTGCAGATCGTATTTAAAGTGATTGGTGATAATTTCACAGGTACTCTAGTTTAACACTGGCTAATTCTCACCTAATTTTTAAAGGATTTAATCATGAGTAATCTCTGTCTGAGGTGATACCTGGGCCTTTGTAGTATGTATATAAAGTGATCCAAGTTATACTACTTAGCTAGTTTAAGATAGCGTCTAGGGTGAAAGTACTTAGAAAAATTGAAAGAACAAGGTGGTGAAGGGTGGGATTTGTGAAGGAAAAGGGTTAACAAGCGATTTTAGATTATGGGATTGGGTTCTGACAAGTTAATAAGGTGTTAGGATCGACCCATTGCCTAAGGACGTCTAATTCCAGGTTGGCAAAAATCTGGGATGTTACACATGCTCAAGGTTTATGATGCTGCTAATGATAATATTGATAATATTGATATTAAAGACGAAATAACTTCAATCTAGAAGGAGGCGAACTTACCTTGGTCGACTCGGTTCGAGTCGATTCGGCTCGGCCCAACAAAACCACTACTATCTCTCCTTCTCTCTTGGTTCTCTCTCTTTTCACTCTTTTTCCTCATCTCCCTACGGCATGATCCGTGAGGTTACCAGGCCCATGACTCAGCCAACAACTCACCCCGGTTCGAGGATAATGAGTCAACAGCGAGTTAACTCGATCTCAAACCGAGTCAACTCAATTTCTCATATGATCTCTACTCACTAGGAAAATCGATTTTGGATCTGAAGAAAGTGTATGTTGTTGCCAATAGGCTGGTCGTGCTTAATCCTTTGAAGTTAGTGGGGTCTCAAAGGGCCTCCTTAGACAACTCCTGCAAAAAGTTTGGCCCCAAACATGATCGAGTGATCAACTGAGTCAACTCATTAATGAGTTGAGTGATTTCGAATTTTAGAGGAGAATGGTACTTGACGATGCATTGTTTCACTGTCATTGAAAGGAAGAAATCTTAATGGCTTGTTTCAGCAACTCATTTGCTTGCCTCGATAGCAACTGGTGGTAATCCACCCGTTTTTTTAAAAACAATGAGTAGATTAGATAACTCGGTCTGAGTTCTATCTTAACTCGAATGCAGATTCTTTGCTAAACTTTATTTTGAGTTTGACTCAAATGGGAGAAGTGACGACTCTGATGGGGCAAGATAGTGGCTCAGAGGAGGCAAATCAGTGACTCGAATAGGGTGAAACAAAGACTTTAAACCAAGTTACTCCCCACTCGGCTCGACTCGAATGATGGTGAACTCGGACAGCTGGTCTCCCCCCCCCCCTCTCGATCTTCTCCTGATTTCTCTCTTCTTTCTTCTCTCATTTTCTTTCTGGAACCCTAAGAGTTCTGGGCTCAGATGGAGGTCTAGTCAACCGACCGAGTCGCACAGCGAGTTGGTGAAACTGGATGGACGTGCAGCCATCCCTGCACTCTCTAGCCCTTCTTCATCTTTCCTTCCTCCCTTTTTTTTTTCTTACTTCTCTTCTTCTTACGTACACTGGTCAACAGTTACTGGACCAGACTGCACCCAACAGACTCGGTCTGATCTAAGTTGCTCTTGTGCGGCAGAACTTTGGAGTAGAAGGCACCAACGTCAATGACACCTTCCCACCCACTACTTCGTTCTTCATTCTGACGATATGGTACAGTTCCTGAGGAGGCATTCGAGCTTGCAGATACACGAAACCGAAGGTTTGAGGGAGTTTACTCGATGGGTTTGGAGGAAGGAGAAAACGGAGATTTTCGTGCAAACTCGAAGAACCGGCGACGATTCCTGTTGCACTCGATCCCTAGCTCATTATAGAGTCCCTCTAACATCCTAACCCATTGGATTGTAAATAAAAGGCTTGGATCACAATACTGTGCAACGACTTTAAATACAACTGATATTATAAAACCGGCGACTGTTTCGATTTTGGGAAGCAACACTAAACCGCCTACATCACGTGGAGGGCTGAGAATGCTTAAAATAGATTGCTAGGATCGAGGGGAAGAGAGCTCACGCGGATCGCCAGCTTGGCAAGGAGGAAACAGAAGGTTGCCATTTTTGGAAAATGTTTCACACCTACCTGTTTGTGCTAGTTGTTTCAACCACGTACATGAGCCTTGTGGTGTGGGACCAATAGGGTTTTGGTCAGACCTCTGTTGTACACAATTTGGACGGTTTGGATTTGCCCCAGGTGGCCCACCTTGGTCTCACCGGGTTGATCTTAGGGCGGATAGAAACACAACCTCGCCTGTTCACCAGCCTTTATGCAACCGTTGCCATGCGCATGATCGGGCCCATCACCTTATAAACCTATGAGGTCTGGGTCCCTTGCGACCCCTCTACCAGATGGACGGATCATATCATCCCAACTGGTCCTAGTGGTGGGTCCCATCTCGATCATATGAACGGTCACTCGCTCGTTCAAAACACGCCAAGCGCGGGAGTGAAAAAGGAAGGAAGAAAACTTCCCTCTTTGGAAATTTTCGGTCAAAGCTAGTCTGACCAGTTTCTCTAGTCCAGTGCACGGCTGGTGCACCTGCACCGTGTACACGCATGCTCAACGTGGGGCCCACAGTGGTGCCCTATACAATTCACATGATCCATTCACCTTGGAGGTCCCAAGCAGGGTCCATGATCGAAGATCAGGCCGACGAAATGCCCAGGTGGGGCCACAACTTGATTTGGGGCCCGTTTATGGATTTCCCACTGATCTATTAGTCGGATCAGTCCGAATTCGAATACGTGCGGTTAAAAGGTCCTAATGGCTCATCTGGTAATAGATTACTAACCAATCACTATCATTGTTTTATAAAATTACATTAATTAACAAGTAAGAATGAAATTTGTTATATATAATTTATGTTATCACAGATTGTTAATATATTTAAATTATATGGATATCAATGAGAAAGAACGAAGGTTAATATGTATTATTTGGGTTTTATTTTTATAGTTGTACGTCTTAAGTTTAACTTTTATATAAAATATTAAATCGTTTGAAATATGTCATTTATCATACTTATATGTAAGATGTGGGCTACTCATTATGCATCATTTAGCTACATACCCTAATGTTAGGGTTACTTGCATTAAGGTGAGTTACAACTCATGAACGTCTAATTACTAAACCATTATTTGTTGAGCGTTCCAACACTCCAATGGTTGGATTGACTATTATTTAATTATCAACAACCCTTGAAATCCTAAAGAATGTCTAGGTAAGATCCGGGAGTTGGATGTGGGATTAGACAACTCGATCCGTGCTTTTAAATGATGGATCGCCCTATGAGACATTATAAACTTGTTGAATGGTGGATTTCATGATTCAGGGTTGTATATCCGTAATTTGGTTAGGTCTGTCCATTAGTGAAGTTGGGATCCTAAGAAAATAGGTCTCTTTAGTGGTATGATGATCCATCTTGGGAATCGACGGATAGATAGATTGATGTAGGGATTGGGACTGTTTTCAATGGTTGGGTTTAAACTAGAATGAACATGAATGTCCACTTGAGCTTGGCTTGTATGTATTTGGTTATATGGTAACACCCGAGTACTGGAAAGTACGGGGTGTTACAATCTACGCCCCTTAAAGAGAATTTCGTCCCCGAAATTCAGTGCTTCTATTACGATTAGGGACATTGATAATATTCATTATTTTCCTATACATACAAATGTATTCCACTAGGCACCCAAAACTGAGGTCGTTACAATCTACCTCCCTTAAAGAAGAATCTCATCCCCGAGATTTGATGATGCTCATCAACATTAAAATTTCTTATAGTATTTACTAAGGTTACAAATACATTTAGGTGGCCACTAATAATATTCTACATCTTTCTCTTTATTTTCTCTTTCCTTTAATGATGGTTTCACTACTGACTAAAGTACATTACAGTTTTCTACTTTCAACGGTTGAGCCAACATGAATAGATGGTTGTAGTAGGTTTGAACCCGATACATCGATCGTCTGCCTACAGGACAGAGGATTTCGGTATCAATTCACAATCCTGTTAAATCTCGATCCTTTGCTTGATTAGGGCAACGAGATTGTTGAGATTTGCTAGGACTTAGAACTTTGAGCCAAGCCATGTAAACGTTGTTTAAATATGGTTTCATCCACTCGTGATCCCGATTATTTTAGACTTATGAGAAATATCATGAAATTTTATATTCTCATAAATAGTAAGTCTACATGGCCTATTACATTTTCATTGTGCACTCTGTTATGCGCAATGCAAGAACTTTCAGAACCAGGATCCCTACATGAAGCCTAAGTTTTAAATTTTGCTAAATCTATCTGGGGTTTCAAATCAAATTTCAATATACTTAGTCTAGAGTTGGGAATTCACCTAAAATTCTATAATTCTGCTTCTAATAAATTTTACGTGGTGGAATTGAGGGAAACATTTTCTCTACGTAAGGAAACATACTATGGAATCCAAGCTACAATTCCTAGTGTGATTCTTAAGTTTAGAGAGCACCCGTGTCCAATCAAAATGTACAATATGGCGGTTAAGGAATTCCTACCATTCCAAGTTGGTTTCATTCATCAAATCTTATAACGATATTACCTCCCACGTTAAGAAATTTTTGAAAAAGTTCAAATTCTAAGTTTCCTAAAGATTGTGTATTGAGAGTCAAGTTCGAGGAATGTTCATAATAATTCCCATTTGCATCATAGTGGGCACTTGTTTCCCATAATACCTAAGCTTAGTTTATAAGTTCAGTCAACCATCCTGATAGTTTACAAGAGGACTAAAGTTTCCATTTCTAAGTTCAATTGACTCAACCTAAAATGTTTAAAGGGGCCTAAATTCAATCCTAAGTTATTCGGTCATCCAAACAATTTCTAGGTTTATAAATTTGTCCACTGAGAGTCAGGTTCAAGGACTATTCTAATTGATCATGTCTAATCATAGTGCACATTTGCTCTCTCACAATTCCTAAGTTTTGTTTCTAAGTTCAAACAACAGTTTTGGCGGTCTTCATGGGAACCAAAGTCTTTGTTCAAATTTTCAATGACCAAACCAAAAACTTTTCAAGGGACTTAAAATGTTGGATACCTATATTTCCAACTTTCCTAAATTTTAAGGGAAATGCACTTAATTTCAAATGACCATCCTAATCATTTTTAAGGAATTTCGACATAAGTTTAAGGTATAAGGGCCTAACTTAAAACTTCCAAGGGAATCTAGAGTCTTAAATTTCTATGTTCTCAACTTTTTTTTTCTAAGGGAATGTCACCAAGTTCAAATGACGAACCTGAAAATTTCAAAGGATCCTAAGTTCATCTAAGTCCTACGATTATCCAAATAGTTTTCTAAGGGACCTAAAATTTTGGGTCTCTATTTTCTCAATCTCTCCTACTTCTAAGGGGATTCCATATCAATTTAAATAATTATCTTAACAATTCCTAAGGGAACCTACACTCATTTCTAAGTCTTATAGTTATTAAAACAAATTTTCCAGGGAGCCTAACATTTTGAAGTATCTATGTTCTCAAAAATATATTTTTGAAGGGAACATTTCATAAGTTCAGGTAGTTGTTCTAGTAATCTCTAAGGGAACCTAAGTTTGGGTTTCCACATTCACAATCATTCCTTTAAATTTAAGGGAAATCCCCTAAGTTCAAATTTCTAGTTTCAAATATCTTAACTCGAGACATTTAAAGTTTGTATAAGATAATTTCCCGAGGCCAAGTTTGACCAAACTATGCTGTGATACCAACTGTAACGCCCTGACTTTTCAAGACCCGAGTACACGACTCGTTTCTCAAAAATCCGAGTGTTAACCTTAAAGGATGGTCAAATTCGAGTGTATGTTTTTTTTTTTCAACTATCAAAGTAAGTAGATGAGCGTAGAATGGACAAATCAACATAAAGGAAAATTTTCATTTATATTGAAAATATACAAGAGGTTGCCCATAATGACTTATATAAACCAATGTCCTAAACTTACAATTACAAAGTGAAATGATATTACATGTAAATAAAATAAATTGTAACAAATCTGGAACTGCAAAACCATGTAGCAACTCTTAACAATACAATCATGTATCTTCAACATTGGTACTTTGCTCCTCATCTGTCTGAACTTGAAAATTAATTAAGCCACCTGTGCGACCTATACGATTGTATATTTGATGGATGAGTGGGCAACTCAGTGTGAATTCTCCTCAAGATTACACATCACCGTATTAGGTAAGCATAGTTATAAAACCAAGCATACAAAATAGTACAAGATGCAGGTCTTATTAGATGCATGGATGTGTAAATGCAATTATCGCCCCAGGGATGATCATCCATGCGGACAGTGGGCTCGTCACCCATCCAATCATCGACCTAGGAAAAACATCTAGACGGTCTGTGCCCCAGGAAAAACATCCAGTCAGGCAAATACGTACATCACGTACGATAGCAATAGATGCTGGTCTTTGCCATGTATGCATGATTAGCCAACCCGTCATTAATCCAATTACAACCAGCCAATTTAATTAAGCTCAAAGGTCACTACGGGGGCTTGTCACCAGCGTAGGCCGACAACTCGGGCATAGGTCCCATACCACTATTCCCAGCACATGAGGCTACCATCGTAAGATGTTTAATGGAAACCCGTCGACTAGTCGCCAATCATATTACAGTATATGGGGCTTACCATCGCATGGTTACGCGATATAAAACATCGGGCCCATATAGGGCAAATACCAGGACAAAGCCACATAGGGTAATATCGAAACAAGCCACATAGGGCAATTATCAAAATAGGCCACATAAGGCGAGTATCAAAACCATGCAATAAAAGATCAACCTTGAAAACCATTGGACACAACAACCTTAGATGGTAGGCCCACATCAATGGACAATTTAAACCACTATTCAATAACCACTAAGCCGAAGGTCCATTACAATCACAACTAGTTGGGTTACATCCCAAGTATGGGTGTACATTTACAGGTGGGGGTTTACCACTAATGTACCAGTTTAAGTTCCGTAAGCAATCCACATATAATCCATAAGCATGAATAAATATGCAGAATAAACATTAAGCATGTAATGTTGCAATTCAATTCCAACAATTAACACATGTGACTATGAAATGGAGATATCAATTAAAATAAAAATTATAACTTAATCTAATGGGAAAATGGAAAGCTCAAGAGAAAGAAATCATCACCTAATAGATCGGATCACCACAAATGGTGCTAGAAAGCACGTGCGCCCTTAGAATCAAATGCTACCATGAATCGTAAAATTGTGCTATTAGATACAAGTTTTCTATATTATTTAGGGTTAAGGTCATAACCTAAGGTTTGGATTACTTAGGTTTTAGGGTCTTATCTTAAAGTTTAATTCGATGCTTAGATTATAGGATTTGAATACTAAATTAATAATAATAATAATAATAATAATAATAATATTATTATTATTATTATTATTATTATTATTATTATTGTACAATGGATCGGATAATATTCATAATAGGAGTATTAGTCACTAATAATGATGATTCATAAGTTCATATTTAAATGTACTGACATTATCTAATATTCTTATAATGACTAGTAATCTCTTAAATAATACAAGTATTAATACTATAATATTCACTAATGATAGTATAACAAGGTCCAACACTAATAAAATATTGATTTACCTTTGACCATACGCTAATAATATTGATAATCTCATGGTTATCATTAACATTAAGGATATAATTTGTACTAGTTGATGTGATCTTAAAAATCCTTGTGATGAAACTAAATAGCAAGCCCTGCTATCCACGATAATATTTAAGAATGAAAAACACTTATATTTAACACTTGAAATTTGCTTATAGTAACTAATACAGGTATAGGTAATTCACTAATGGTTAATCATGCTTAAGGTTTATGATTCTGCTAATGATAATATTATAATATTGATACTAAACTCGAAATAACTTTAATCTGGAAGGAGGCGGACTTACCTTGGTCGACTTGGTTTGAGTCGAGTCCAGTCGACTCGGCCCAACATAATTGCTACCATCTCTCCTTCTCTCTTGGTTCTCTCTCATTTCACTCTTTTTCCTCATCTCTCTATGGCATGACCTGTGAGGTTACCAGGCCCATGACTCAGCCAACAACTCGCCCCGGTTCGAGTATAAGGAGTCGACAGCTAGTTAACTCGGTCTCAAACCAAGTCAACTCAATTTCTCATATGATCTCTACTCACTAGGAAAATCGATTTCAGATCTGAAGAAAGTGTATGTTGTTGTCAATAGGCTAGTCGTACTTAATCCTTTGAAGTTGATGGGGTCTCAAAGGGCCTCCTTAGACAACTCCTGCAAATAGTTTGGCCCCAAACATGATCGAGTGATCAACTGAGTCAACTCATTAACGAGTTGAGTGATTTCGAATTTTAGAGGAGAATGGTACCTGACGATGCATTGTTTCACTGTCGTTGAAAGAAAGAAATCTTAATGGCTTGTTTTAGTAACTGGTGGTAATCCACCCATCTTTTAAAAAAAATGAGTAGATTAGATAACTCGGTCTGAGTTTTATCTCAACTCAGATGCAGATTCTTTGCTGGACTTTATTTTGAGTTTTACACAAATGGGAGAAGTGATGACTCTGATGAGGCAAGATAGTGGCTCAGAGGAGGCAAATCAGTGACTCGAATAGGGTGAAACAAAGACTCGAACCGAGTTACTCCCCACTCGGCTCGACTCAAATGATGGTGAACTCGGACAGCCGGTCTCCCCCCTCTCGATCTTCTCTTGATTTCTCTCTTCCTTCTTCTCTCATTTTCTTTCTGGAACCCTCAGAGTTCTGGGCTCAGATAGAGGTCTGGTCAACCTGACCGAGTCGCACAGGGAGTTGGTGAAACTGGATGGACGTGCAGCTATCCCTGCACTCTCTAGCCCTTCTTCATCTTTCCTTCCTCCCCTTTTTTTCTTACTTCTCTTCTTCTTACCTGCACCGGTCAACAGTTATTGGATCGGACTACACCCAACAGATTCGGTCCGATCCAAGTTGCTCTTGTGCGGCAGAATGGTGAAGAAGAAGGCACCAGCGTTAATGGCACCTTCCCACCCACTACTCCGTTCTTGTAACGCCCTGAAAATCGGGGGTCGAGCATAAACTCAACCCCCGAGTTCCAGAACATCACTTATGCAACAAAATGAATGATGATTAAATGTTGACTGTATTCGTGCATTGAACATGAGTGAGATTAAGCCAAAACATCATATCATACTCCAGAGAGTTAAATTTGCAGGCGGAAGACTGTGATATATAGATAAAATATATAAACTATGATGAGTCTCCAGAGTGTGATAACATTACCAGGTTAAATAATTATAAGTACAGTTCTAAAATATACCAAATGTGAGGAAGTGTAATGTCTCCTGTCCCAAGTACCATAGCCCCGTCAATACAATATCAGGTCTTCATTGACCTGCTAGAGAGATACAGATAGGAGAACTCCTCCTATCATCATAGTAGTAGTTCGGTTCTGCTTCATAAGCATCGCCAACACCTGAAACTCAACAAATCTGGTTGGTGTTGCAAACATCGTCCCGTAACGTGGGAGTGAGTGATCAACTCAGTGGAACAATAAAGCATAGGTTAACATGTTATCAATTCAGTCAAGCAGTAATGATAAAGCAGTATAGCCAAACAATTTTTAACTACTCTTATTTAATGCAAGTATGAAATGACATGATGTATGCCCTTGCCAAACCACCCTCATGCGACATCATCTTACGTTCGCGGATGCATACCTCCCTCAGTGCTCCACATCTACCAGGCACATGCGGTGCGATGATGAACATGATTACCAAGTAGTTATTAGTCCATTTCAAATAGCAGTATTGGGAAACTAAGGTACCTCCCTTGTATCATTCCCAAACATGATCCATTCTAGGGTCGTCAGTCCTAGTTAATCTCATACGATATTATGGTTTGAGAGGCATAGCGAAGGCATCACAAAGGGCTCGTCACCCGTCAACACGGATACAGATCTCACCGTATGCGGCTCAATTGCTGGCCGTCAGCTCGAATATAGGTCTCACCGTACTCGGCTCAATCGCTGGCCGTCAGCTCGAATACAGGTCTCACCGTACTCAGCTCAACTCATACTCTAGTTGCTGTGAAGGGCTCGTTGCCAATCACAGACCTTGGAGTATACTCAAAGATACTACAGAGGACTCGTCGCCCGTCAGCACGAGTACAGGTCTCACCGTACTCGGCTCTCGCTGTAAGTGTCGACAGCTCGAATACAGTGTCCCATACCACCATATTCATCTCACGAGTTTGGTTGCTCAATGGTCACTACGGGGAGGCACGTGGCCCCAGCGTAGGCCGACAGCTCGGCCACGGTGTCCCATACCACCATGTCCGGCTCATGAGTCTTAGCAGATCGAGGTACCATGGTTAACGGGATTGCCACTGGTAAGTTTGGTACCCTAGGTTCAAGCAGTAATGACCAAACATGGTGAACACACATTCGACATATCGGGTTACTTGACGAGCTCGGCTAGCTCGAGCGCACAACAAGTTGACCGACATGAAGTGCATAAGCACTTCGCGTGGCCAACCACTATCACCAACCGAAGTATGACTCGGGTTCGTCGAACACATCTCACATGGCAAATGAATCACAACCACGAATTCAATTCTGGTACCGATTGTCTGGACTATAATCATAGCCCCAAACACAATCAATTTCAGATAGATAAAGCAGTAATGGATCAAGATTTAAATCATACAATCAAAGTCTGGTATTATCCATTTAGGGCTGCCAAGGCTGTTGCACGCACTCGTTGCTCCACTCCCCCATCACCCATGACGGATCATACAACGTAAATATAAATTTAAACATATGCACTACATAGTTAAAATCATAAAGCAGTTGAGCATGTTATGAATCACAACACAAGCATGAGTTTGTACATGTTCAATTCCTAATCACACAACTATCCAAGGAGATCATACAAATAGTTAAAAGAGGTCGAGAATCATATCTCAACACCCTTATACATTACAATTTGCTAACTACTACTCGAGACATTTCAAGAAACACTTAAACAAACATACATTAACATACATGACATATGTCGATCACATAGGCATTAGGCCAAATCCTTTCACTAGGGAGTTGCCCCAATCATAACACGCGTACACCCACGATGGATAGTCATGGCAAGCAGGAATCCAAGTTCCATATTTATTCAGTCATTTCCACAAACACTTGGGCCACACATTTTAGCATATATAGTGTATATTGGCCGTGGCGTGATTTAGGGCAAATCCTTTCGTCAAAGGGGTATCGCCAATACAACAATCATGAATCCATGACAATTAGTCATGGCGAGCACGAATGAGAATTCTATACTCATTCAGTCATCTTCACAAACACTTAGAATACACTATTACAACATACATGGTGTATGTTAGCAAAACATGTATTAGGGCTATCCTTTAGCCAAGCGAGTATTTTATCCATGTATAATATATTACTACAACAAATAATCATGATAAATACATCTCCAAAATTTATACGTATACAGTATTTTCTAGAATACGCAATTTCAACATACATAGTGTATATTAGTAAAACATGTATTTAGGCGAATCCTTTTGCCCCATAAGTATTTTATCCATATATCGTATATCCATATAACAAATAAACATGTCAAACACATTTCCAAAAAATATACGTATACCGTACTTTCTACAATTACCTAGAGTATGTAGAATTCCATATTTTTCATCTTTAATCGAAATGGAAAACAGATAGCACTTTGTACATGTGCAATTGCATGCAGATCATGAATCTATCATTATCTGACATTGAAAGCATTGAAAACCATAACCTATACACCTAAAGTCTGCACCTTTTGTCGTAGAATCATAACAGAGTCGATGGGTTTACTAAGCTTCCGTATTCGGCAGTTTAGCAACCTATAAAACGAAATAGGTTAGCTATTTCACAACCTACAACTGTCTAAACCCCAAAAAAGATTAGGGTTAGGGTTCCTTACCTAGAAATGATGTCGGAAATGCCGGAAAAGCAATGAGAATCAGGCGGTGGAGCCCGAATAGCGGCAGGGAAGAGTGGCAGGGAGATTCTCCCACTGCTCCCACACTTTCTCTCTTTTCTCTCTCTTTTCTCTCTCTCAATGTCAAATTCATATGGCTGCCATGAGAGAGGGTTTAAGGTCCTTATATAGCCTAAAAATTCACCGAAATAGACTTATGTTCAAAGTATACTTACATTATAATCAAATCGGCATTGTTTCAGCTCAAAAGAGGGTTTCTGGCGGCCCTCCTTGAGCCAAAGGTCGGACTTAAGCTCACTAACGCTGGATCTACGTTCTATTAAGTTTTCATTTCGGTCGGGATTCCAGATCATGCGTGGCGGACCAGTTTCAGTTCAACGGTCAGCGGATCTCGATCGGAGATTCCGAGTACATGTAAATGTGTATGAAATTTCTCCTGATCCGAGGGTGTAATTTGGTCTGATTTTGACGGTCTGGTTGCTTAAAACTGATCCGCAAGTGAGTGGTGCCAGATTACTATTCAAGATATTTTATTTTAAATTAATTTCACATTTCTCACACTCTTCACTCCGAGCTCAAGCGAATAGTGCTGGGACACTATCTGGATTTGATTTCCGAGATGGTTGTCAAGCCCAGCGAGGCGGTCCTAGTTCCTTAACTTCGTGTTAATCGGACTTCCGACGTGCGGTCCAGATCCGATACGGAGTTTCGAGATGCTCTCGAGAGCAGCCAGGTAATGAGATTGATCCTAGATTTTAGGGTAACCTAGCGTCAATGATTCTACAAGTTTTGGGTCTTGCAGATCGTATTTAAAGTGATTGGTGCTAATTTCACAGGCACTATAGTTTAACACTAGCTAAATCTCGTCAAATTTCTAAAGGATTTAGTCCTGTAAGATTTCTGTTTGAGGTGGTACTTAGTCCTTTGTAGTTTATATATAAAGTGATCCAAGTTATACTACTTAGCTAGTTTAAGATAGTGTCTATGGTGAAAGTACTTAGAAAATTTAAGGAACAAGGTGGTGAAGGGTGGGATTTGTGAAGGAAATGGGTTAAGGAGCGATTTTAGACTGTGGGATTGAGTTTTGACAAGTTGATAAGGTCTTAGGATCGACCCATTGCCTAAGGACGTCTAATCTCAGGTTGGCAAAAATCTGGGATGTTACAATCTACCCCCCTTAAAATAAAATTTCATCCCCGAAATTGGCTAAGGGTAATAAGGGAAAATTTCTATTATTTCACTTGCCTAAGAGTTATTGATTCCAAGTTTCTACGCGTGGTAGGGTATATACCAGCTGGTTCATTTTAGTCTACCCCCCTTAAAACTTATTTCTCTATCCATTTCTCATACCCTGATGGTTTGCTACAATTTATTTATTTCTATACCTATTTGGAGTCTGGACGACAATTCCCAGCAATTGAGAGTAAGATAGCTGTTTTCAATGTTTGACCAACACAGAGAGACGTTTGTAGTGGGCTTGATCCCGATACATTGATCATCTACCTTGCCAGGGTAGAAGGCTCATCGTATCCCTCCCTGATCCTGATGGATCCTGGTCTTCTGCTCGGCTAAGCAGTGAGTCCGTTGGCAGTCGCCCAGGATTGAGAATTGGGTCAAGCCGTGAATGCTTCGCAGTTGTATATTTCAGTAACTTCGTAGTCCGATCACTCTCTAAGAGTAGGGAATGTCCATCATTGAAAGGCTCAAATTGTTTATTCTAAGGTTGCCATTTAGGTCTTAGTCTAAGAGAGTCCTCGATATTATCTATGTCCAAGGAAAGGGTGAATCAAATCTTACTAAATCATCCTGAAACGGTTTCTCATAGTAGAACTTGCTAGGGCTTCTATAATGTTCGTATTCATCGAGCACCGTTTCGATCCTAGGCCAGTGGGGTAGGGTTCACCACGTTTCCGCTGCGCCACCCAGATCAAAGAGGTGCATTAGGTGACCTAACTAGATTGGGCTCATAATGTTCTACCCCCCTTAAAATTTTATTTTCACCCTCAAGGCTCAAGAGCTATGTCCTGATCCGTATGTCGGAACAAGGTGTAATTTATAACCTATCCTTGACATGAAATGGGAAATACATTGGTCTGCCTTTCATCAACGATGTGTACTATGGCATTGATACTTATGGGTATCGAGAGGAGCTAAAAATGATGGGTAATGTGGTTGATGTCAGGGGCAGGTGTGAGTTTGAAGCAAGATGCCTAATTCTACCAAGGGGTTTTGTCACGGTCCAGACTTATCCTATTTAATGATGTCTGGCTTAACAGGTAGGCTATCTTTCTAAGTTCATAAGCATAATATGTATGCCGACGTGGTATGCGATTTGAGACCTAATTCCTAACTAATTGTTGCCCATTTGGGTAATTCCTTGGGGCCTAAAAGAAAATCTCTATTGGCTATATGTTCTTAACACTTCTCGAAGACGAAGTTATAAACTTTTAGTTGTAAGTGATCGGGCCAACACGGAAGGAATGTTGTGTAGTGGGTCTGAGTCGGATACATGGACCTCCTGCCTAGCTAGAACAGAAAGTTGCCATATCATTTCTTAATCCTAGTCGATCCCGACCTTCTGCTTGATCAGAGCATAGGGTTCATTGGTCACTACCAGGATTGAGAATTCGATTCAAACCGCGAATACCTCGCTTATATGTAGTTTCTCTACTCCGTGTTTCCGATTGTACTAAGTCCTTGAGAAGGAAATTCTAAGGGATGTATTGATTGGACCTAACATTAAATCCAAGGGATATATAGGTTTTCTCTAATCGTGAATAGTTTCTACGTCAAACAAGCTCCCTAAGAGTTACTAAGGAAGCCTAAAGTATTAAGGGGATTCAACAACGGAACGGGGTCTCGCTCCAACCTATTCAAGCCAACTAACTACGTCTATCACTCAATTATCTTAGCATTGTTAGTCGTTTACATTTCTTAGTCTAATCAGCAGCCTAGGCTCAACTTATGAGCAGCGGTAATCCACTAGTTGTAATCTAAAGTCTATGCTTATACACCAGATGATTTTATACCCTTTCTAAATAAAGAAATTGTTTTATCGCCTAGGGTCAAAGTTGTCTGATTGTAATTGGGTTGCCGGAACTCGAATTTAACTACGCACGAGCATTTCACACATGTTCATACTAGTTAAGAAGATCCTGGGGTTTACATTATTAATTTGTTGGATTTCCTATACGGTCAGGTCTGTCAAAAACTAGGAGTACCGCCCTAGGTCCAAAACTCTAAGGGTCATATTTGTCAAACAACCATTTACTATAAAAGCTTAAGCTATCAGAGTGTGGTGGGTTAATGTATATCAAGGGACTTTATCACTTCAACACTATTTGGCAAGTGGTCTTAAGTTGTATTGAATGAGACCGCATTACTAATCCTACCTCGGGATTGGGAGTGACATGGTTGGTAGGAGCGTGGGTGGGGATCAAAATTATTGGTATAGGCTTTGGAAAATGAGCCTCGTGTCGGAAAGTGTGAGATGGGATTTCCAAATCCCAGGAATCGGAATTTCTAAGTGTTATTTGAAAGGAAATCTCAGAATTTACTTTTAATTACATACATTTTAAACATGGTGTTGGAAAACATGGGATACAACCAATCTAGGGACAATACTTTACACATACATTTATTATTTCTTTTTACAATTTCATCCACCTAATCTCACTTAATGTAGTTGGTCGAACGGGCCCAAAAGGGTGAAAAGGGGCTGGAGTTGCTGACTCTTCACGAGTTTGGGTATCAATAGGGTTTGTAGAGGCCCCACTGACAGGGAATGAAGAAGGAAAATGAGAAGATGGAGTGGGGTAGGGGGTGTGCACGAATTTGGGACGAAATGGAAGGTGTAGGGGTTGTCTTCTTTGATACTCCACGGACGACAGTCCCAACAGGTGTTGAAGAGACACAAAGGACAAGGAATGAAGAAGGAACAAGGGAGGAATGGGATGGGTTAGGCAGTTACACGGTTTTGAGCTCCAAATGGGGGATGTGAGAGCTCAACGTGAAAGAAAAGGGGTAGGGTAGGTGGTTGGTGTTGCTGTGATCGATGGAAGTGCGTGAATAATGGCCGAATATGGAGGATTGAAAGATTGAAGGAAGGATTTGAGGGAGAAAAACTGAAAATGGAAGGGGAAGACGTTTGGAAGGAAAGATGTGAGAGAGAGGGGGGCTCCAGCCCTAAAAATCGTTAACTCCCACACTATTCGCACCCACCACACGTGTGGGGAGGTCGGGCCGACCATTCCCAGGCCCGGCCCAACACCAGCCGAGCCACCCGACCGCGGTTCACCGCGGTCCGTCTTGGCCGGCGCGGCGCCGCCACGGTGGGGCTGTGTTCTCCACAATCCCAAGGTGCCAAATGCACCTTAGGCCCACTTGTTTCACCCTCGGATTGACGCGTGTGGCCCCCGACTCCGTTTCGAGTCTTTTCGGGTCAAATCGGACGTAACTTGCAATCCGGAATGAGTTATCTGACGTAAAATATATGAATTTGGGGTAGAACGAGCTAATGAAGCCAACCAACCCTGATATGCCAGGTTATGCAGCCTGGAATTGCGAGAAAACCCTTCGATTGATGGTCGTTTTCCCGTTTCAATTTCATTTTGCTAAAAATGGTAGTTTTAGTTTAATTACTCTTCATCGGTCGAGCTTTAGGAGTTACGTCCATTGTGAAAAGGGCTTAGAATAATTAGGAGAACGTTTGGTGAAGCCAAATAGGACACTTACTATTTTTGGCCGAAAACCTTACGCACTAATAGACATCACGACCTTATAGTAAGTCGCGAATTCTAGGAGTTTTAGTTGTAGTTTGTTTCTGATTTCGTTCCCATTACTTGGTATCCCTATTTAAAGGGTTGTGAACTCACTTGTTGTATCCATTCATTAATCAATTTCGAATTTATTAGAATTTATTTCTACTTTCTGCTTTTTTTTCTCGTTGATTTTGAGAAGTCTCTATGAGGAGTCCAGAGAAGCTCCGAGGATTTGGAGTAGTTATCCTCATCACGTTTATCCCGTATTCTATCTATTTTCAACGGTTGGGGTGAGGTGGATTGTAATCTAGACTCTCTAATAGACGGCCTAGGAATGTTATACGGTCGACCCGTGCGACCATAGTTGAATACATACTCGATTTCGGTGTTCGTTTTCAGTGAACTAGCCGTTGGATGGAACAGGGATGCCTAAGACTGTTTCTACATTCCGTCGCTCCCTCCTAAGTCAGAGTGCGTCAGTGTGCGTCGTGTGACCATAACCCAGGTCCGGTTTAATCCAAATCATGCTCTGATACTAACTTGTAACGCCCTGAAAATCGGGGGTCGAGCATAAACTCAACTCCCGAGTTCCAGAACATCACTTATGCAACAAAATGAATGATGATTAAATGTTGACTGTATTCGTGCATTGAACATGAGTGAGATTAAGCCAAAACAACATATCATACTCCAGAGACAGTTAAATTTGTAAGCGAAAGACTGTGATAGATAGATAAAATATATAAACTATGATGAGTCTCCAGAGTGTGATAACATTACCAGGTTAAATAATTACAAGTACATTTCTAAAATATACCAAATGTGAGGAAGTGTAATGTCTCCTGTCCCAAGTACCATAGCCCCGTCAATACAATATCAGGTCTTCATTGACCTGCTAGAGAGATACAGATAGGAGAACTCCTCCTATCATCATAGTAGTAGTTCGGCTCTACTTCATAAGCATCGCCAACACCTGAAACTCAACAAATCTGGTTGGTTGCAAACACCGTCCCGTAACGTGGGAGTGAGTGATCAACTCAGTGGAACAATAAAGCATAGGTTAACATGTTATCAATTCAGTCAAGCAGTAATGATAAAGCAGTACAGCCAAACAATTTTTAACTACTCTTATTTAATGCAAGTATGAAATGACATGATGTATGCCCTTGCCAAACCACCCTCATGCGACATCATCTTACGTTCGCGGATGCATACCTCCCTCAGTGCTCCACATTTACCAGGCACATGCAGTGCGATAATGAACATGATTACCGAGTAGTTATAGCCCATTTCAAATAGCAGTATTAGGAAACTAAGGTACCTCCCTTGTATCATTCCCAAACATGATCCATTCTAGGGTCGTCAGTCTTAGTTAATCTCATACGATATTATGGTTTGAGAGGCATAGCGAAGGCATCACAAAGGGCTCGTCACCTATCAGTACGGATACAGATCTCACCGTATGCGGCTCAATTGCTGGCTGTCTGCTCGAATACAGGTCTCACCGTACTCGGCTCAATCGCTGGCCGTCAGCTCGAATACAGGTCTCACCGTACTCGGCTCAACTCATACTTTAGTTGCTGTGAAGGGCTCGTTGCCAATCACAGACCTTGGAGTATACTCGAAGACACTACAGAGAACTCGTCGCCCGTCAGCACGAGTACAGGTCTCACCGTACTCGGCTCTCGCCGTAAGTGTCGACAGCTCGAATACAGTGTCCCATACCACCGTATTCGGCTCACGAGTTTGGTTGCTCAATGGTCACTACGGGGAGGCACGTGGCCCCAGCGTAGGCCGACAGCTCGGCCAAGGTGTCCCATACCACCATGTCCGGCTCATGAGTCTTAGCAGATCGAGGTACCATGGTTAACGGGATTGCCACTAGTAAGTTTGGTGCCCTAGGTTCAAGCAGTAATGACCAAACATGGTGAACACACATTCGACATATCGGGTTACTTGACGAGCTCGGCTAGCTCGAGCGCACAACAACTTGAACGACATGAAGTGCATAAGCACTTCGCGTGGCCAACCACTATCGCCAACCGAAGTACGACTTGGGTTCGTTGAACACTTCTGTAACGCCCTGAAAATCGGGGGTCGAGCATAAACTCAACTCCCGAGTTCCAGAACATCACTTATGCAGCAAAATGAATGATGATTGAATGTTGACTGTATTCGTGCATTGAACATGAGTGAGATTAAGCCAAAACAGCATATCATACTCCAGAGACAGTTAATTTGCAAGCGGAAGACTGTGATAGATAGATAAAATATATAACCTATGATGAGTCTCCAGAGTGTGATAACATTACCAGGTTAAATAAATACAAGTGCAGTTCTAAAATATGCCAAATGTGAGGAAGTGTAATGTCTCTTATCCCAAGTACCATAGCCCCGTCAATACACTATCAGGTCTTCATTGACCCGTCAGAGAGATACAGATAGGAGAACTCCTCCTATCATCATAGAAGTAGTCCGGCTCTGCTTCACAAACATTGCCATCACCTGAAACTCAACAAATCTGGTTGGTGTGTACAACACCGTCCCGAAACGTGGGAGTGAGTGATCAACTCAGTGGAACAGTAAAGCATAGGTTAACATGTTATCAATTTAATCAAGCAGTAATGATAAAGCAGTACAAATCAAACAATTCTAACTACTCTTATTAAATGCAAGAATGAAATGACATATGTCGATCACATAGGCATTAGGCCAAATCCTTTCACTAGGGAGTTGCCCCAATCATAACACGCGTACACCCACGACGGATAGTCATGGCAAGCAGGAATCCAAGTTCCATATTCATTCAGCCATTTACACAAACACTTGGGCCACACATTTTAGCCTATATAGTGTATATTGGCCGTGGCGTGACTTAGGACAAATCCTTTCGTCAAAGGAGTATCGGCAATACATCAATCATGAATCCATGACAACTAGTCATGGCAAGCACGAATGAGAATTCTATACTCATTTAGTCATTTTCACGAACACTTAGAATACACTATTACAACATACATGACGTATGTTAGCAAAATACGTGTTAGGGCTAACCTTTTTGCCAAGTGAGTATTTTATCCATGTATAGCATAATCATACATCAAATAATCATGACAATTGCATTTTCAAAAATTACACATATACGGTATTTCTAGAATACACAATTTCAACATACGTAGCATTTACAAGCGAACATGTATTACGGCGATTCCTTTCGCCAAACTAGTATTTTATCCATATATTATATAATCATACATTAAATAAACATGTCAAACATTTTTCCAAAAAAAATACGTATACAGTATTTCTACGTATACCTAGAGTATGTGAAATTCCATATTCTACAATGTTAATCGAAACAGGAAACGGAAAGCACTTTGTACATGTGCAATTGCATGCAGATCATGAATCTATCATTATCTGACATTGAAAACGTTGAAAACCATAACCTATACACCTAAAGTCCGCACCTTTTGTCGTAGAATCGCAACGGAATCGATAGGTTTGCTAAGCTTCCGTATTCGGCAGTTTGGCAACCTATAGAATGAAATAGGTTAGCTATTTCACAACCTACAACAGTCTAAACCCCAAAACAGATTAGGGTTAGGGTTTCTTACCTAGAAACGACGTCGAAAACGCCGGGAAAAGCGTCAAGAAAGGGATGGTGCAGCCCGTGTGGTGGCAGGGAACGATAGTAGGGAGATCCTCCCACTTCTCCCTCACTTTCTCTCTCTTTTCCCTCTCTCAAATCCCAAATTCGTATGGCTGCCATGAGAGAGGGTTTAAGGTCCTTATATAGTCTCAAAACTCACCGAAATAGACTCCTGTTCAAGGGTTACTGCTAATATAGGTATTTCGTCACTTTTCCAGCTCAAAAGAGAGGTTCTGGTGGCCCTCCTTGAGCCAAACGTCAGACTTAAGCTCACCACACATGGATCTATGTGGGATTACGTTTTCGACTCGATCGGATTCCCAGATCGCACGTGGCGGACCACTTTCAGTTCAACGGTCAGTGGGCCACGATCTAAAATTCCAAGTACATGTAAATGTTCCTGAAATTTTTCTTAATCCGAGGGTGTAATTTAGTCTGATTCTGACGGTCTGGTTGCTTAATACTAATGCGCAAGCGAATGGTGCTAGATCACTATTCCAGATATTTATTTTGTAAAGGGAATAGTGTTTTTCACACTCCCTCGCTCCGGATCCAAACGAATGGCCGTGGGACATCGGCTGGACCTGATTTTTGAGATGGTTGTCAAGCCCAGTGAGGCGGTCCTAGTTCCTTAACTTCGTGTTAATCGGACTTCCGACGTGCGGTCTAGACCTAATACGAAGTTTCATTTCATTCCCGAGAGCAGCCGAGAAATGAGTTTGGTTCTAAACTTTAGGGTAACCTAGAGTCACTGATTTTGCAAGTTTTGGGTCTTGCAGATCGTATTTAAAGTGATCCCAACGGATTTCATGGCTAATCGAGTTTTGCACTTAGTTAACTTTGTTAAATTTCTAAAGGATTTAATCCTAATTGTTTTCTGGTTAAGATGGTACTTAGGCCTTTGTAGTTTGTATATAAAGTGATCCAAGTTTTACTACTTAACTAGTTTAAGTTAGTGTCTAGGGCGAAAGTGCTTTGAAAAATTGAAAGCATAAGGTAGTGAAGGGTGGGATTTGTGAAGAAAATGGTTTAAAGAGCAATTTTAGACTGTGGGATTGAGTTTTGACAAGTTGATAAGGTCTTAGGATCGACTCATTGCCCTAGGACGTCTAATCCCAGGTTGGCAAAAATCCGGGATGTTACAATCTACCCCCCTTAAAACAAAATTTCGTCCCCGAAATTGGCTAAGGGTAATAAGGGAAGATTCCTATTATTTCACTTGCTTAAGACTTATTGATTTTCTAAGTTTCTACGCGTGGTAGGGTATATACCAGCTGATTCATTTTAGTCTACCCCCCTTAAAACTTATTTCTCTATCTATTTCTCATACCCTGATGGTTTGCTACAATTTATTTCTGTACCTATTTGGAGTCTTGACGACAATTCTCAATTATCTAGAGTAAGATAGTTGTTTTCATTGTTTGACCAACACGGAGAGACGTTTATGGTGGGCTTAATCCTGATACATCGATCATCTACCGGGCCAGGGTAGAAAGTTCATCGTATCCCTTCTGAATCCTGGTGGATCCTGGTCTTCTGCTCGGCCAAGCAGTGAGTCCATTGGTAGTCACCCAGGATTGAGAATTGGGTCAAGCCGCGAATGTTTCGCAGTTGTATATTTCAGTACCTCCGTAGTCCGATCACTCTAGAAACGTAGGGAGTGTCCATCATTGAAAGGCTCAAATGGTCTATGTCTAAGGTTACCCTTTAAGTCTTAGTCTAAGAGAGTCCTTATTATTATATATGTCCAAGGAAATGGTGAACCAAATCTTACTAGATCATCCTAAAACGGTTTCTCATAGTAGAACTTACTAGGGCTTCTATACTGTTCATATTTATCGAGCACCATTTCGATCCTGGGCCAGTGGGGTAGGGTCCACCACGTTTCCGCTGCGCCACCCAGATCAAAGAGGTGTATTAGGTGACCTAACTAGCTTGGGCTCATAATGTTCTACCCCCCTTAAAATTTTATTTTCACCCTCAAGGCTCAAGAGCTATGTCCTGATCCATAAGTCGGATCAAGGTGTAATTTATAACCTATCCTTGACATGAAATGGGAAATACATTGGTCTGCCTTTCATCGACGATGTGTACTATGACATTGATACCTATGGGTATCGAGAGGATTCAACAAAGGAACGGGTCTCGTTCCAACCTATTCAAGCCAACTAACTACGTCCATCACTCAATTATCTTAGTATTGTTAGTCGTTTATATTTCTTAGTCTAGTCAGCAGCCTAGGCTCAACGTATGCGTAGCGGTAATCCACTAGTTGTGATTCAAAGTCTATGCCTCTACGCTAGATGATTTCACTTCATTTCTAATACAAGGAAGGGTTTTGTCACTTAGGGTCAAAGTTGTCTAATTGGAACTGAGTTGCCTATAGTTGAATTTAACTACGCCCGAGCATTTCACATATGCTCATACCAGCTAAGAGGATCCTAAGGTTCACATTATTAATTTGTTGGATTTCCTCTACGGTCAGGTCTGTCGAAATCTAAGAGCACTGCTCTAGGTCCAAAACTCTAAGGGTCATATTTGTCAAACAACTATTTACTCTAAAAGCTTAAGCTGTCAGAGTGTGGTGGGTTAATGTATATCAAGGGACTTTATCACTTCAACACTATTTGGCAAGTGGTCTTAAGTTGTATTAAATGTGACCGCATTATTAATCCTACCTCGGGATTGGGAGTGACATGGTTGGTAGGAGGGTGGGTGAGGATCAAAATTATTGGTATAGGCTTTGGAAAATGAGCCTGGTGTCGGAAAGTGTGAGATGGGATTTTCAAATCCCAGGAAGCAGAATTACTAAGTGTTATTTGAAAGAAAATCTCAGAATTTACTTTTAATTGCACACACTCCAAACATGGTATTGGAAAACATGGGATACACCAATCTAGGAACCATACTTTACACATACATTTATTATTACTTTTACAATTCAATCCACCTTAGCCACCTAATGCAGTTGGCCGAACGGGCCCTAAACGTCCTCACACATCTAGAACATCGTACCAACTACTACACCCATAAACATGAGAACGTAAACACCCAAAGGCGGTAATCCTCTTTCCCATGAGAGAGGAAGGTGGACATCGAGAAACTAGCCGTAATGACCACGAATAAGGCCATGGAAATGTAAAGAAACGGAGAGGAAAGGCTGGAGTTTTTGGTTCGCCACGAACTTGAGCCTCAACAGGGTTTGTAGAGGCCTAACAGTCAGGGAATAAAGATGGAAAAAGGGAGAAATGGATGGGTTAAGAGGTATGTTTTGTTGTGGATGGTGTATACGGAAAGGTTGTGGTCGAAAATAGGAGATGAGACGATTGGAAGGGAGTTTGGAGAGAAAAACAGCAAGTTGGAGGGCTTGGAAGGGTGAAATGAGAGAGTGGGGTGCTCCAGCCCCAAAAAGCCCAATTTCCAGCCAATTTCACACATGCCAGGGGGTAGGGGAGGTCGGGCCGACCAACCCCAGCCCTGGACCCACCCCAGATGGGCCACCGGACCGCGGTCCACTGCCAGAACCGCGGCTCCGCCGCGGTCCACCTTGGCCGGAACCGCGCCGCCGCGGTGGGGCCATGTTCTCCATGGTCCCAAGGTGCCAAATGCACCCTGGTTCGACCCTGGGTCCCATCGGATTTAAGTGGGGAGGCCCCCGACTCCGATTCGCTCCATTTTGGGTAGTTTCGGAATAATCGGACGTAACTTGCAATCCGGAATGAGTTATCTGACGTAAAATATATGAATTCGGGGTAGAACGAGCTAATGAAGCCAACCAACCCTACTATGCTGGGTTGCGCAGCCCGGAATTGTGAGAAAACCCTCCGATTGACGGTCATTTCCCCGTTTTAATTTCGTTTTGCTAAAAATGGTAGTTTTAGTTTAATTACTCTTCATCGGTCGAGCTTTAGGAGTTACGCTTATTGTGAAAAGAGCCTGGAACAATTAGGAGGATGGTTTGGTGAAGCCAAATAGGACACTTACTATTTTTGGCTGAGAACCTTGCACACTAGTAGACATCGCGACCTAATAGTAAGTCGCAAATTCTAGGAGTTTTAGTTGTAGTTTGTTTCTGATTTCATTCTCATTACTTGGTATCCCTATTTAAAGGGCTGTGAACTCATTTTTTAAACATTCATTAATCAATTTCGGATGTATTAGAATTTATTTATATTGTCTGCTTTCTTTCCTCATGGATTCGGGAAGTCTCTATGAGGAGTCCAGAGAAGCTCCGAGGATTCGGAGTAGTTATCCTCATCACGTTTATCGCACATTTTACTGATTCTCAATGATTAGGATGAGGTGGATTATGATCTAGACCCTTCACTAGACAACCTAGAAATGTTTTAAGGTCGACCCGTGCGACCATGGTTGAATACATACTCGATTTCGGCGTTCGTTTTCAATGAACTTCGCCAATTGGCAAAATCGGGATACCTATGACTGTTTCTACATCCCGTCGCTCCCTCCTAAATTAGAGTGCGTCAGAGTGCGTAGTGTGACCATAACCCAGGTCCGGTTTAATCAAAATCATGCTCTGATACCATCTTGTAACGCCCTGAAAATCGGGGGTCGAGCATAAACTCAACTCCCGAGTTCCAGAACATAACTTATGCAACAAAATGAATGATGATTAAATGTTGACTGTATTCGTGCATTGAACATGAGTGAGATTAAGCCAAAACAACATATCATACTCCAGAGACAGTTAATTTGCAATCGGAAGACTGTGATAGATAGATAAAATATATAACCTATGATGAGTCTCCAGAGTGTGATAACATTACCAGGTTAAATAAATACAAGTGCAGTTCTAAAATATACCAAATGTGAGGAAGTGTAATGTCTCTTATCCCAAGTACCATAGCCCCGTCAATACACTATCAGGTCTTCATTGACCCGTCAGAGAGATACAGATAGGAGAACTCCTCCTATCATCATAGAAGTAGTCCGGCTCTGCTTCACAAACATCGCCATCACCTGAAACTCAACAAATCTGGTTGGTGTGTACAACACCGTCCCGAAACGTGGGAGTGAGTGATCAACTCAGTGGAACAGTAAAGCATAGGTTAACATGTTATCAATTTAATCAAGCAGTAATGATAAAGCAGTACAAATCAAACAATTCTAACTACTCTTATTAAATGCAAGAATGAAATGGCATGATGCAGTATGCCATTGCCAAACCACCCTCAAGCGACATCATCTTACGTTCGCAAATGCTTAACTCCCTCAGTGCGCCACATCTACAAAGCACATGCGGTGCGATGATGCTCATGATTACCAAGTTATTATTAGTCCATTTCAACCAACAGTATTGGGAAACTAAGGTACCTCCCTTGTATCATTCCCAAACATGATCCATTCTAGGGTCGTCAATCCTAGTTAATCTCATACGATATTATGGTTTGAGAAGCATAGTGAAGGCATCGCAAAGGGCTCGTCACCCGTCAGCGCGGATACAGATCTCACCGTATGCGGCTCAATTGC
Source organism: Magnolia officinalis (assembly GCA_021015155.1). Lineage (NCBI taxonomy): Eukaryota > Viridiplantae > Streptophyta > Magnoliopsida > Magnoliales > Magnoliaceae > Magnolia > Magnolia officinalis. Next base: position 60,279,036 of record JAJHSJ010000004.1, read on the forward strand.
TGGCCGTCAGCTCGAGTACAGGTCTCACCGTACTCGGCTCAATCACTATCCGTCAGCTCGAGTACAGGTCTCACTGTACTCGGCTCAACTCATACTCTAGTTGCTGTGAAAGACTCGTCGCCAAACACAGACCCTTGGAGTATACTCGAAGATACTACAGAGGACTCGTCGCCCGTCAGCACGAGCACAGGTCTCACCGTACTCGGCTCTCGCCGTAAGCATCGACAGCTCGAATACAATGTCCCATACCACCGTATTCGGCTCACGAGTTTGGTTGCGTAATGGTCACTACGGGGAGGCACATAGCCCCAGCGTAGGCCGACAGCTCGACCACGGTGTCCCATACCACCATGCCCGGCTCATGCATCTTAGCGGATCGAGGTACCATGGTTAAAAGGGGGTTTCACTGGTAAGTTTGGTACCCTAGGTTCAAGCAGTAGCGTCCAAACAGGGTGAACATGCATAAGACAGATCGGGTTACTTGACGAGCTCGACTAGCACGATCGCCCGTTGAGCTACACGACATGAAGTGCATAAACAACTTCGTGTGGCCTAGCCACTGCCAACAGGCAACGCACGACTCGAGTTCGTCGAACACATCCCACGTGGCAAATGAATCTCAGCCACGAGTTCAATCCCGTTACCGATTGCCTGGGCCATAATCATAGCCCCAAACACAATCCATTGCAGATAGATAAAGCAGTAATGGATCAAGATTCAACTCATACAATCAAGATCTGGTATTATCCGTTTAGGGCTGCCAGGGCTGTTGCACGCACTCGTTGCTCCGCTCCCCCATCACCTATGACGGATCATACAACGTAAATATAAATTTAAACATATATATTACATAGTTAAAATCATAAAGCAGTTGAGCATGTTATGAATCACAACACAAGCATGAGTTTGTACATGTTCAATTCCTAATCACACAACTATCCAAGGAGATCATACACATAGTTAAAAGAGGTTGAGAATCATATCTCAACATCCTTATACATTATGATTTGCTAACTACTACTCATTCAGACATTTCAAGAAACACTTAAACAAACATACATCAACATACATGACATATGTCGATCACATAGGCATTAGGCCAAATCCTTTCACTAGGGAGTTGCCCCAATCATAACACGCGTACACCCACGACGGATAGTCATGGCAAGCAGGAATCCAAGTTCCATATTCATTCAGCCATTTACACAAACACTTGGGCCACACATTTTAGCCTATATAGTGTATATTGGCCGTGGCGTGACTTAGGACAAATCCTTTCGTCAAAGGAGTATCGGCAATACATCAATCATGAATCCATGACAACTAGTCATGGCAAGCACGAATGAGAATTCTATACTCATTTAGTCATTTTCACGAACACTTAGAATACACTATTACAACATACATGACGTATGTTAGCAAAATACGTGTTAGGGCTAACCTTTTTGCCAAGTGAGTATTTTATCCATGTATAGCATAATCATACATCAAATAATCATGACAATTGCATTTCCAAAAATTACACATATACGGTATTTCTAGAATACACAATTTCAACATACGTAGCATTTACAAGCGAACATGTATTACGGCGATTCCTTTCGCCAAACTAGTATTTTATCCATATATTATATAATCATACATTAAATAAACATGTCAAACATTTTTCCAAAAAAAATACGTATACGATATTTCTATGTATACCTAGAGTATGTGAAATTCCATATTCTACAACGTTAATCGAAACAGGAAACGGAAAGCACTTTTTACATGTGCAATTGAATGCAGATCATGAATCTATCATTATCTGACATTGAAAGCGTTGAAAACCATAACCTATACACCTAAAGTCCGCACCTTTTGTCGTAGAATCGCAACGGAATCGATAGGTTTGCTAAGCTTCCGTATTCGGCAGTTTGGCAACCTATAGAACGCAATAGGTTAGCTATTTCACAACCTACAACAGTCTAAATCTCAAAACAGATTAGGGTTAGGGTTTCTTACCTAGAAACGACGCCGGAAACGCCGGGAAAAGCGTCAAGAAAGGGATGGTGCAGCCCGTGTGGTGGCAGGGAACGATAGTAAGGAGATCCTCCCACTTCTCCCTCACTTTCTCTCTCTTTTCCCTCTCTCAAATCCCAAATTCGTATGGCTGCCATGAGAGAGGGTTTAAGGTCCTTATATAGTCTCAAAACTCACCGAAATAGACTCCTGTTCAAGGGTTACTGCTAATATAGGTATTTCGTCACTTTTCCAGCTCAAAAGAGAGGTTCTGGTGGCCCTCCTTGAGCCAAATGTCAGACTTAAGCTCACCACACATGGATCTATGTGGGATTACGTTTTTGACTCGATCGGATTCCCAGATCGCACGTGGCGGACCACTTTCAGTTCAACGGTCAGTGGGCCACGATCCAAAATTCTAAGTACATGTAAATGTTCCTGAAATTTTTCTTAATCCGAGGGTGTAATTTAGTCTGATTCTGATGGTCTGGTTGCTTAATACTGATGCGCAAGCGAATGGTGCCAGATCACTATTCCAGATATTTATTTTGTAAAGGGAATAGTGTTTTTTACACTCCCTCGCTCCGGATCCAGACGAATGGCCGTGGGACATCGGCTGGACCTGATTTTTGAGATGGTTGTCAAGCCCAGCGAGGCGGTCCTAGTTCCTTAACTTCGTGTTAATCGGACTTCCGACGTGCGGTCTAGACCTAATACGAAGTTTCATTTCATTCCCGAGAGCAGCCGGGAAATGAGTTTGGTTCTAAACTTTAGGGTAACCTAGAGTCACTGATTTTGCAAGTTTTGGGTCTTACAGATCATATTTAAAGCGATCCCAACGGATTTCATGGCTAATCGAGTTTTGCACTTAGTTAACTTTGTTAAATTTCTAAAGGATTTAATCCTAATTGTTTTCTGGTTGAGATGGTACTTAGGCCTTTGTAGTTTGTATATAAAGTGATCCAAGTTTTACTACTTAACTAGTTTAAGTTAGTGTCTAGGGCGAAAGTGCTTTGAAAAATTGAAAGCATAAGGTAGTGAAGGGTGGGATTTGTGAAGAAAATGTTTTAAAGAGCAATTTTAGACTGTGGGATTGAGTTTTGACAAGTTGATAAGGTCTTAGGATCGACTCATTGCCCTAGGACGTCTAATCCCAGGTTGGCAAAAATCCGGGATGTTACAACTTCTCACGTGGTAAATGAATCACAGCCACGAATTCAATTCTAGTACCGATTGTCTGGACTATAATCATAGCCCCAAACACAATTAATTTCAGATAGATAAAGTAGTAATGGATCAAGATTCAAATCATACAATCAAAGTCTGGTATTATCCGTTTAGGGCTGCCAAGACTGTTGCACGCACTCGTTGCTCCACTCCCCCATCACCCATGACGGATCATACAACGTAAGTATAAATTTAAACATATGCACTACATAGTTAAAATCATAAAGCTGTTGAGCATGTTATGAATCACAACACAAGCATGAGTTTGTACATGTTCAATTCCTAATCACACAACTATCCAAGGAGATCATACAAATAGTTAAAAGAGGTTGAGAATCATATCTCAACACCCTTGTACATTACAATTTGCTAACTACTACTCGAGACATTTCAAGAAACACTTAAACAAACATACATCAACATACATGACATATGTCGATCACATAGGCATTAGGCCAAATCCTTTCACTAGGGAGTTGCCACAATCATAACACGCGTACACCCACGACAGATATTCATGGCAAGCAGGAATCCAAGTTCCATATTCATTCAGTCATTTCCACAAACACTTGGGCCACACATTTTAGCATATATAGTGTATATTGGCCGTGGCGTGATTTAAGGCAAATCCTTTCGTCAAAGGGGTATCGCCAATACAACAATCATGAATCCATGACAATTAGTCATGGCGAGCACGAATGAGAATTCTATACTCATTCAGTCATTTTCACAAACACTTAGAATACACTATTACAACATACATGGTGTATGTTAGCAAAACATGTATTAGGGCTATCCTTTAGCCAATCGAGTATTTTATCTATGTATAATATATTACTACAACAAATAATCAGGATAAATACATCTCCAAAATTTATACGTATACAGTATTTTCTAGAATACGCAATTTCAACATACATAGTGTATATAAGTAAAACATGTATTTAGGCGAATCCTTTTGCCCCATAAGTATTTTATCCATATATCGTATATCCATATAATAAATAAACATGTCAAACACATTTCCAAAACATATACGTATACCGTACTTTCTACAATTACCTAGAGTATGTAGAATTCCATATTTTTCATCTTTAATCGAAACGGAAAACAGACAGCACTTTGTACATGTGCAATTGCATGCAGATCATGAATCTATCATTATCTGACATTGAAAACGTTGAAAACCATAACCTATACACCTAAAGTCCGCACCTTTTGTCATAGAATCGCAACAGAGTCGATGGGTTTGCTAAGCTTCCGTATTCAGCAGTTTGGCAACCTATAGAACGAAATAGGTTAGCTATTTCACAACCTAAACTGTCTAAACCCCAAAACAGATTAGGGTTAGGGTTCCTTACCTAGAAATGACGCCGGAAATGCCGGGAAAGCGATGAGAATCAAGCGGTGGAGCCCGAATAGCGGTAGGGAAGAGTGGCAGGGAGATTCTCCCACTGCTCCCACACTTTCTCTCTCTTTTCTCTCTCTTTTCTCTCTCTCAATCTCAAATTCGTATGGCTGCCATGAGAGAGGGTTTAAGGTCCTTATATAGCCTAAAAATTCACCGAAATAGACTTATGTTCAAAGTATACTTACATTATAATTAAATCGGCATTGTTTCAGCTCAAAAGAGGGTTTCTGGCGGCCCTCATTGAGCCAAAGGTTGGACTTAAGCTCACTAACGCTGGATCTACGTTCTATTAAGTTTTCATTTCGGTCTGGATTCCAGATCACGCGTGGCGGACCAGTTTCAGTTCAATGATCAGCGGATCTTGTCGGAGATTCCGAGTACATGTAAATGTGTATGAAATTTCTCCTGATCCGAGGGTGTAATTTGGTCTGATTCTGACGGTCTGGTTGCTTAAAACTGATCCACAAGTGAGTGGTGCCAGATTACTATTCAAGATATTTTATTTTGAATTAATTTCACATTTCTCACACTCTTCACTCCGAGCTCAAGCGAATAGCGCTGGGACACTATCTGGATTTAATTTCCGAGATGGTAGTCAAGCCCAGCGAGGCGGTCCTAGTTCCTTAACTTCGTGTTAATCGGATTTCCGACGTGCGGTCCAGATCCGATACGGAGTTTTGAGATGCTCTCGAGAGCAGCCGGGTAATGAGATTGATCTTAGATTTTAGCGCAACCTAGCGTCAATGATTCTACAAGTTTTGGGTCTTACAGATCGTATTTAAAGTGATTGGTGGTAATTTCACAGGCACTCTAGTTTAACACTAGCTAAATCTCGTCAAATTTCTAAAGGATTTAGTCCTGTAAGATTTCTGTCTGAGGTGGTACTTAGTCCTTTGTAGTTTGTATATAAAGTGATCCAAGTTATACTACTTAGCTAGTTTAAGATAGTGTCTATGGTGAAAGTACTTAGAAAATTTAAGGAACAAGGTGGTGAAGGGTGGGATTTGTGAAGGAAATGGGTTAAGGAGCGATTTTAGACTGTGGGATTGAGTTTTGACAAGTTGATAAGGTCTTAGGATCAACCCATTGCCTAAGGACGTCTAATCCCAGGTTGGCAAAAATCCGGGATGTTACGGTTCTTCATTCTGACGGTATAGGACAATTCTTGAGGAGGCATTGGTGCTTGCGGATACAGGAAACCGAAGGTTTGAGGGCATTTACTCGATGGGTTTGGAGGAAGGAGAAAACGAAGATTTTCGTGCAAACCCGTAGAACCGCTACGATCCCTGTTGCACTCGATCCCTAGCTCTATTATAGAGTCCCTCTAACAATTCTAAACCGTTGGATTGTAAATAAAAGGCCTGGATCACGTTACTGTGTAACAACTCTAAATACAACCGGTATTATGAAACCAGCGGCCGTTTCGGATTTGAGAAGCAACCCTAAACTGCCTGCATCACGCGGAGGGCTGAGAATGCTTAGGACGGACGACTAGGATCAAGGGGAAGAGAGCTCACGCAGATCGCCAGCTTGGCAAGGAGGAAATAGAAGGTTGCCATTTTTGGAAAACGTTTCACACCTGCATGTTTGTGCTAGCTATTTCGACCGCGGACATGAGCCTTGTGGTGTGGGACCAACAGGGTTTTGGTCAAACCTCTGCTATGCACAATTTGGAAGATTTGGATTTACCCTAGGTGGCCCACCTTGGTCGCATCAGGTTGATCTTGGGTGGATAGAAACACAACCTCGCCTGTTCACCAGCCTTGTTGTAACCGTTGCCGTACGCGTGATCGGGCCCATCACCTTATAAACCTATGAGATCTGGGTCCCTTACGACCCCTCTACCAGATGGACAGATCAGATCATCCCAACTGGTCCTAGTGGTGGGCCCCATCTCGATCATATGAACGGTCACTCGCTCATTCAAAACGCACCGAGCGTGGGAGTGAAAAAGGAAGGAAGAAAACTTCCCACTTTGAAAATTTTCGGTCAAAGCTAGTCTGACCAGTTTCTCTAGTCCAGTGCACGGCTGGTGCACCTGCACCATGTACACGCGTGCTCAACGTGGGGCCCACAGTGGTGCCCTATACAATCCACACCATCCATTCACCTTGGAGGTCCCAAGCAGGGTCCATGATCGAAGATCTGGCCGAGGAAATGCCCAGGAGGGGCCACAACTTGATTTGGGGCCCGTTTATGGATTTCTCGCTGATCTGTTAGTCGGATCAGTCCGAATTCGAATACGTGCGATTAAAAGGTCCTAATGGCTCATTTGGTAACAGATTACTAACCAATCACTATCATTGTTTTATAAAATTACATTAATTAACAAGTAAGAATGAAATTTGTTATATATAATTTATGTTATCACAGATTGTTAATATATTTAATTTATATGGATATAGTGAGAAAGAACGAAGGTTAATATGTATTATTTAGGTGTTATTTTTATAGTTGTATATGTCTTAATTTTTACTTTTATATAAAGTATTAAATCGTTTGAAGTATGTCATTTATCATACTTATATGTAAGATGTGCGCTACTCATTGTGCATCATTTAGCTACATACCTTAATGTTAGGGTTACTTGCATTAAGGTGAGTTACAACTCATGAACCTCTAATTACTAAACCATGATTTTTTGAGTGTTCCAACACTCCAATGGTTGGATTGATTATTATTTAATTATCAACAACCCTTGAGATCCTAAAGAATGTTTAGGTAAGATCCAGGAGTTGGATGTGGGACTGGACAACTCGATCTGTGCTTTTAAATGATGGATCGCTCTATGAGACGTTGTAAACTTGGTGAACGGTTGATTTCATGATTCAGGGTTGTATATCCGTAATTTAGTTAGGTCTGTCCATTAGTGAAGTTGGGATCCTAAGAAAATAGGTCTCTTTAGTGATATGATGATCCATCTTGGGAATCGACGGATAGATAGCTTGATATAGGGATTGGGACTGTTTTCAATGGTTGGGTTTAGGCTAGAATGAACGTGAATGTCCACTTGATCTGGGCTTGTATGTATACTAAGTCTGGTTATAAGGTAACACCCGAGTACTGGAAAGTACGGAGTGTTACAAAAACTCTCTAAGGATTCAACAGGTAAGAGTGTGGATCCTAAGTTGTATCACAGTATGATAGGTAGTTTACTTTATTTAACTGCGAGCAGACCTGATATTGCTTTTAGCGTAGGAATTTATGCTAAATATCAGTCGGACCATAAAGAGTCACATCTGATTGATGTTAAGTGCATTTTGTGATATGTTGCTAGTTCAACTAATCTTGGTCTCTGGTATCCACATGATACTGGTGTGCTATTAGCTAGTTACACGGATGATGATTGCGCTGGTAACATTGATGATCGTAAATCTACCAGTGGTGGTTGTTTTTATGTTGGGAACTGTTTGGTTTCTCGGCTAAGTAAGAAACAGAGTTTCGTATCGCTCTCCACAGCTGAAGATAAATATATTGTTGCTAGTAATGCATGCACTTAGCTTGTGTGGATGAAGAGAATGCTAAGCTGTCAGGCCCGTATCCTAGCCCGTACTGTTCTATAAGCTTCTGCGGCCTTCCCAGTCGAATTTCGAATTTCGGTGACCCATGATCTGTTATCGGTGTTTGCACGCAATCCTGAGTCGTATCCCGTATATCAGAGTTAACTTGACCCGAGACATATATCCTTACGACCGCGCTGTCGCCGCAGTTCCAATGTTGTGTCTTGCACACTAAGGCAATACCCAAGCCAAGAGATGTGGACCCATGTTCAATTTGAGGAAAAATGCCGCGTGTTGCAAATTCTAAGAGAAATATCAAATCAATCACATCAAATGTCAAGTACTACATCTCATCCTCAAGTACAACCACCCCTCCCCAAAAGTCAACTTTCCATCACTTCACCCATCCCTCTCCCCATCACTCCGTCACTCACATCACCTCTCTCTCTCTCATCTCTCTCTCATTCTTTCTCCCAAGCTCCATGAGAGCAACCCATTTCCAAGCAAACTCCATAAGAGAGCTTTGTATGGCCCACTCCCTACCACTCAATCCAGCCCTTCAAAGCAAATCTCAACTGTTAAAATCCACCCCTTGGAGCTCTAGATCGCATCGATGGAAGGAGTCCTAGAAGATCAACGGTGGGTGATCGACCGTTGGATTTCATTTTTACTTAGGAACCACTTGTTGTGGGACCCATCATGATGTATGCATTATATAGGGAGGGCCCATAGTGGCGGGGTCCCTCCCCTTCTCACGTTTCTCTATTTCTCTTTATTTATTATTTTATTTTTTATTTTTTCCTTGTGTGATGGTCCACCTTGATGGACGGTCCTGTGGACCCCACCTATGATGTATGTATTTTATCCACGCCACTATCCATTGGGGGCCCGCTTTGCTGCCCACAATGAGACCCACCTGATGTATGTCCCTTACATCCCAACCGTCCATTGGCAAGGCTAGCTGCAGTGGGACCCCCCTAACGTATTTGTTGTATTCACACCGTCCATCCGTAGGGATGGTGGGCCCAGACGTGGTGGGCATTTGTGTGGGACATGGCCCACCTTGATGTGAGATCCACACCGTCCATCAAATTTGGACGGTGAGCCCCACCTGAGATGTGGATTTTATCCACGCCGTGCATTTACTCTACTGCAGTAGCAGCAGTTGTTGCTGACGTTAGCAATATATGGGACCCACCTCTCTGGTGTGAGATCCACACCGTCCACTACTAAGAGGATCACCATGATGTATGGTTTGATCCACACCATCCCTGGTTGGGATGGTGGATCTCCACCATGATGTATGCGTATATCCTCACCTTCCATCCATTTCCCTGGGACGTGGGGCCACCTCACAGGTGTGGCTTGTGTGAGGGTGTAGCCCACCAATAGGTATGTATTTTATTTCCACGCCGTCCATCAGCATTTTATCAAATAGTCCATCTAAATGTCCAGTGTCAGTCCATCTAAATGTCCAGCGTCTGGATGCTGGACTGGACCTAATATTTTAATAATAATAAAAGTATTATATTAATATATTTATATTATATATTTGGTGGGCCCCACGTGTGACCCACCAGTGTGGAAGCTGATTGGCTGACGTGCCTCACATTAGTTATATAGCTGGTGCATTGACATCACCATGTTTTGTGGGTCCCATTTGGACCGCGAACACCACCATGATGTATTTGTTTCATCCACACCATCCAGACAGTGTTGGACGGTGTTGGACAATGTTAGGGTGGTGTTGTGGCCACACCGTGATGTATTTGTCTCATCCACACCGTCCAGATAGTGTTGGACGGTGCTGGACAATGTTGGATGGTGTTGTCCAATGTTTGGATGGTGCAGATTTACATGGACAATGTTTGGATGGTGTTGTCCAATGTTTGGACAGTGCTGATTTATATGGACAATGTTTGGACAATGCTGATCATCATTAGTGAGCCATATGCCCCATAGAATGATTGTGTATAGTGATACACATGTTGCACTTGCAACTATTGAAATGATTTTAGATGTAATCCAAGCTCCCACTTGAGGCCCACTTTAATGTACTTTGTAGCCCATTCGAGAGGCCCACTTTGATAACTTGTGGCCCATTTGTGAGGCCCACCTTGATATATTTGTAGCCCATCTATGGGGCCTATTAGCGCAGCCCATTAATGCAGCTCATTGATGTGTATGAGGCCCATTAGTGCGGTCCATTGATGTAGCCCACTTGATGGGTATGAGGCCCATTAGTGTGGCCCATTGATGTAGCCCACTTAATGGGTATGAGGCCCATTAGTGTGGCCCATTGATGTGGCCCGCTTGATGTATTTGAGGCCCATTGGTGCGTCCCGTTGATGCAGCCCACTTGATGTATATATGGCCTATACGATGAGGCCCATTATAATGTATGTGAGGCCCTTATGTGAGGCCCATTATGTTGTATGTGAGGCCATGGGCCCCACTTTATGTTAGGCTCTATGTTGGCCACTTCTTGGGAGCAATGTTGGTTAAATGTCCACATTGATAGGCAATGATGGTTGAATGTCCACATTGTGACCTTCCCTTAGGCCTTGTTAGGCATATTCCCATCGATTCCGACTGTCGAGGCCGATTTCGTTTATGGAGGCCGATTTCAATTGTCGAGGTCGATTGTTGAGGCCGATTCCGATTGTCGAGGCTGATTGTTGAGGCCGATTTTGATTGTCGAGGCGATTGTTGAGGCCGATTCCGATTATCAAGGCCAATTATCGATGCCGATTATCGGTGTCGGTTGTCGATACGATTATGAGTATGTGACAGCATAGCATCATGATACATGGCCATACGCATCATCTGCATATTTGATATGAGATGTGATTGACCATTACATATGTCATTGGGAAGGTTGCTATGAGACTCCCTGATAGGCGGAGATTGTCTCACCCATGCGTAGGATTGATGCATGACTGGATTGTATGACTCATGCATCTTGCATTGTGTGTTGTGATTACTGTACGCCCTAGCGACATCAGGGTCGTAGCCTCCACAGGCATGTCATGGATGACTAGATGGGACACCGAAAATCTATTACTAGCATCGGGCCGCCATAGATGGCCCTGGGTGAAAAATCCCTAAACTCTCTTGGTACCAGATGACGCTCCAACATCGAGACCGGGTGAAAAATAAGAGTTCTCGGATGCCGAATAACAGCAGGTGGCGCTCCCACTGATCATGGTCTGTTGGAAGGGGGTGTGGCCTTACTCGCCCGAGGGTAGGGGGCATAGCTAGGCTGAGTTTGACTAGGTCATAAATGGGTCCGCTATCGACGTGCCAGGTAGATATTGGCTGACTTCTGGCTAGGCGGATTGTGAGGTCTATTTCACCTGCATGGTTGCGCGTCCAGTGGGCAGCGATTGCATTAGAGTATACTAGACCCCGGTGATGATCTTAGAGATGTACAGTACTGATATGTGGACTTATTGAGAAGGAGTTGCATACTCATTCATTCATTCATTCACTATCCACTCGGGCTGGTGGCGCGTAATTATTTGTTACATGTACCTTCGCAATGGCCAGGATTTTGGTTGGGGCGCACGACTAACCTGAGATCAGGAGTTTACCACATTGAGTCTGACTATTCAAATTTAAGTATGGGACTAGTTTGGATAGAAGTCCCTTGTGGTGGACCTCATAGCCTGCGATACTACGTACTATTATCCTGACTTCACTCTATCTTGGTCATTTCATTTGCACCACATATTGCATTACATCTGCAGCATATGGTATTTTGGGTTTCCATGTTTCTGCATTGATATGGCCGTTAGCATTCATGCCTTGCATCGCATAGCCTTGGTACGGCTGATGACACTTATGAACTTCCCAGTATATTTCTGCTTACTCTGATATCGTATGATTCATGATCTTATCAGTATTTCCATTTATTTTGATATTCTATGTAACATCCTGAAAAATCGAGGGTTGAGCATAACTCAACTCTCGAGTTTCCAGAACATCACTTATGCAACATAGATAATGATGATTGAATGTTGTCTGAATTAGTGTATTGAACATGAGCGAGATTAAGCCAAAACAGAATATCATACTCCAGAGACAGTTAAATTGCAAGCGGAAGACTGTGATAGATAGATAACATATATAAACTATGGTGAGTCTCCAGAGTGTGATAATGTTACCAGGTTAAAGAATTACAAGTATAATTTCAAAATATACCAAAGGTGTAGTGTCATCTAGTCAACATCCCTGTAACCCCGTCGATCAAGGCATGGCTCACATGAAGCCACCAGCAAATAACATATGCAAGAAAGTGTCCTCATCGTCGCAGAGGTCTGGCTCCGCCTCACAAGCATCGCCAACACCTGCAGCTACAACATGGTCTGGTTGGTGTTTAAAAACACCATCCCGTAACGTGGGAGTGAGTGATCAACTCAGTGGAACAATAAAGCATAAGTTAACATGTTATCAATTCAGTCAAGCAGTAATGATAAAGCAGTAAAATCAAACAATTCTAACTACTCTTATTAATGCAAGTATGAATGACATGATGTATGCCCTCACTGACATACTCCCTCATGTGACACCCTCTTCGTTCGCGGCATGCTTTCATCCCTCAGTGCTCCACATCTTCCAGGCACATGCAATGCATGATGAGCGTGATTACCGAGTTATTATTAGTCCATTTCAAACAGCAATATTGGGAAACTAAGGTACCTCCCTTATATCATTCCCAAACATGATCCATTCTAGGGTCGTCAGTCCTAGTTAATCTCAGACGATGGTGTGTTTTCTAGGTTGCTGCAAGGGCTGCCAGGGCTGTTACACGGAATCGTTACACCACTCCCCCATCACCCTTTTAACGGTTCATCACTATACAGATACAGGCCTAGTTCATACTCTATACACTGCGGTAAAACTCGTCCGCAATTCAGAGTATGCTCGAGGTCACTACAAAGGGCGGTCAGGGCTGTTACACGGAATCGTTGCACCACTCCCCCATCACCTTATCAATGTAGGACGACAACACGAATATAGTGTCCTATACCACCATAATCGGCTCACGAGTTTGGTTGCTCACTGGTCACTACGGGGAGGCACGCGGACCCAGCGTAGGCCGACAGCTCGACCACGGTGTCCCATACCACCATGCCCGGCTCATGAGTCTTAGCAGATCGAGGTACCATGGTTAAAAGGGATTTCATTGGTAAGTTTGGTACCCTATGTTCAAGCAGTGGTGACCAAACATGGTGAACATACATTAGACAGATCGGATTACTTGACAAGCTCGGCTAGCTCGAGCGCACAACAAGTTGAACGATATGAAGCGCATAAGCACTTCGTGTGGCCAACCACTATCGCCAACCGAAGTACGACTCGAGTACGTCGAACACAGCCCACGTGGCAAATGAATCACAGCCACGAATTCAATTCTGGTACCGATTGTCTGGACTATAATCATAGCCCCACACAATCAATTGCACATAGATAAAGCAGTAGTGGATCAAGATTCAACCCATACAATCAAGGTCTGGTATTATCCGTTTAGGGCTGCCAGGGCTGTTGCACGGAATTGTTGATCCACTCCCCCATCACCCATGACGGATCATACAACGTAAACATGAATTTAAACATATACATTACATAGATAAAATCATAAAAGCAGTTGAGCATGTTATGAAGCACAACACAAGCATGAGTTTGTACGTATTCAATTCCTAATCACACAACTATCCAAGGAAAACATACACATAGTTAAAAGAAGTTGAGAATCATATCTCAACTCCCATTTACATTACAATTTGCTAACGACTACTCATTCAGACATTTCAACAAACACTTTAAAAGACATACATCAACATACATGACATATGTTGATCACACATAGGCATTTGGCCAAATCCTTTCACTAGGGAGTTGCCCCAATTGTAACACGCATACACCCACGACGGATAGTCATGGAAAGTAGGAATCCAAGTTCCATATTCATTTGAACATTTTCACAAACACTTGGGCTACACATTTCAACATATATAGCGTATTTTGGCCGTGGCGTGATTTAGGGCACATCCTTTCGTGAAAGGGGTATCGCCAATACAACAATCATAAATCCATGGCAATTAGTCATGGCGAGCACGAATGAGAATTCTATACTCATTCGGTCATTTTCACAAACACTTAGAATACACTATTTTAACATACATAGTGTATGTTAGCAAATCATGTATTAAGGCGAATCCTTTCGCCAAACAAATATTTTATCCATATATAATATATTCATACAACAAATAATCATCGCAAACACATCTCCAAAATGTATACGTATACGGTATTTTCTAGAATACACTATTTCTACATACATAGTGTATATTAGCAAAACATGTATTAGGGCAAGTCCTTTCGCCAAACAAGTATTTTATCCATGTATAATATATTCATACAACAAATAATCATGTCAAACATATTTCCAAAATTTATACGTATACGGTACTTTCTACAAATACCTAGAGTATGTAGAATTTCATATTTTTCATCTTTAATCGAAACAGAAAACAGACAGCACTTTGTACATGTACAATTGCATACAGATCATGAATATATCATTATCTGACATTGAAAGCATTGAAAACTATAACCTATACACCTAAAGTCCACACCTTTTGTCGTAGATTCGTAATGGAGTCGATAGAACTGCTAAGCCTTTGTATACGATTGTTTGACAACCTATAGAACGAAATAGGTTAGCTATTTCATAATATACAACTATCAAAACCCCAAATCAGTCTAGGGTTAGGGTTTCTTACCCAGAAACGGAGCCGGTATCGCCGGGAAAGCGATTAGAACGAGGTGGTTAAACACGTATAGCAGCAGGGAAGAGTGGCAGGGAGATTCTCCCACTGCTCCCACACTTTCTCTCTTTTCTCTCTTCTCTCTCTAGGGTTTTCTCTCAAATTCGTATGGCTGCCATGAGAGAGGGTTTAAGGTCCTTATATAGCATAAAAACTAACCGAAATAGACTCCAGGTCAAAGTATACTTAGGTTATAACCAAAGCGGGTCAATTTCTGCTCAACGGAGGACTTCTGGCGGGCCTCCTTGAGCCAAAGCTTGGACTTAAGCTCACCAACACTGAATCTACGTTCTATTAAGTTTTGTTTCAGTGGGATTTTCAGATCACGCGTGGTGGACCAGTTTCAGTTCAACGGTCAGCGGATCTCGATCGGAGATTCCGAGTACATGTAAATGTGTATGAAATTTCTCCTGATCCGAGGGTGTAATTTGGTCTGATTCTGACGGTCTGGTTGCTTAAAACTGATCCGCAAGCGACACGTGCCAGATTACTATTCAAGATATTTTATGTTGAATTAATTTCACATTTCTCACACTCTTCACTCCGAGCTTAAGCGAATAGCGCTGGGACACTATCTGGATTTAATTTCTGAGATGATTGTCAAGCTCAGCAAGGCGGTCCTAATTCCTTAACTTCGTGTTCATCGGACTTTCGACGTGCGGTCCAGATCTGATACGGAGTTTCGAGATGCTCCCGAGAGCAGCCGGGTAATGAGATTGATCCTAGATTTTAGGGTAACCTAGCGTCCATGATTCTACAAGTTTTGGTTCTTGCAGATCGTATTTAAAGTGATTGGTGCTAATTTCACAGGCACTCTAGTTTAATACTAGCTAAATCTCGCCTAATTTCTAAAGGATTTAGTCCTGTAAGATTTCTGTCTGAGGTGGTACTTAGTCCTTTGTAGTTTGTATATAAAGTGATCCAAGTTATAATACTTAGCTAATTTAAGATAGTGTCTAGGGTGAAAGTACTTTGAAAAAAATTGAAAGATCAAGGTGGTGAAGGGTGAAATTTGTGAAGAAAATGGTTTGAAAATGGATTTAAGACCCTTGAGTTGAGTGTTTGTGAAGTTAAACAGGAGTTAGGATTGTCCCATCGCCTAAGAACGTCTAATTCCAGGTTGGGAAAAAAAATCCGGGCTGTTACAATCTACCCCCCTTAAAACAAAATTTCGTCCCCGAAATTGCCTAAGGGTAATAAGGAAAGATTTTATTATTTCATTTGTCTAAAACTTATTATTTTCAAGTCTCTAAGCGCGGTAGGGTGTATATTAGCCTGGTTCATTTTGGTCTACCCCCCTTAAAACTTATTTCTTTATCCATTTCTCATACCCTGATGGTTTGCTATAATTTATTTCTGTACCTTTTTGGAGTCTTGACGACAATTCCCCAACAATTTAGAGTAAGATAGCTGTTTTCATTGTTTGACCACACGGAGAGACGGCTATAGTGGGCTTGATCCCGATATATCGATCATCTACCGGGCCAGGATAGGAAGCTCAACGTATCCCTTCCGAATCCTGGTAGATCCTGGTCTTCTGCTCGGCCAAGCAGTGAGTCCATTGGAAGTCACCCAGGATTGAGAATTGGGTCAAGCCGCGAATGCTTCACAATTTATATTTCAGTAACTCCGTAGTCCAATCACTGTAAAAACTTAGGGAATGCCCACCACAGGAAGGTTCAAATTGTCTATTTCTAAGGTTGCCCTTTAGGTCTTAGTCTAAGAGAGTCCTCGTTATTATCTATGTCAAAGGAAATGGTGAATCAAATCTTACTAGATCATCCTAAAACAGTTTCTCATAGTAGAACTTGCTAAGGCTTCTATAATGTTCGTATTAAACGAGCACAACTTCGATCCTGGGCCAGTGGGGCAAGGGTCCACCGCGCCTCCGCTGCGCCACCCAGATCAAAAGTGTAGTAGGTGACCTAACTAGATTAGGCTCATAATCTGCTACCCCCCTTAAAAATTTATCTTTTCACCCTCAAGGCTCAAGATTTATGTCCTGCTCCGTACATCGAAACAAGGTGTAATTTAGGACCTATCCTTGACACGAATGGGTCTCGCTCCAACTGACTTAAGCCGACTAACTAAGTCTATCATTCAATTGGCTTAGCATAATTAATTTGTCTTTCCTTAGCCTAACCAGTAGTCTAGTCTTAATTTAGGAGTAGGGGTATCCTCTAGGTGTAATCCAAAGTCTATGCTTATACATTAGATGATTTTATACCCTTTCTAATAAAGAAAATTGTTTGTTTGTTTGGAATTGAGTTGCCTGAACATGAATGTGGCTACGCACAAGCACTTCACATATGCTCAAACCAACTAAGGGGGTTCTAGAGTTCACATTCTTAATTTGTTGGATTCCCTATATTGTCAGGTCTGTCGAAGCACCGCTCTAGGTCCAAACTCTAGGGCCTATTTGTCAAACAACCATTTACTATAAAAGCTTAAACTGTCAGAGTGTGGTGGGTTAATGTATATCAAGGGACTTTATCACTTCAACACTATTTGGCCAGTGGTCTTAAGTTGTATTAAATGGGACTGCATTACTAATCCTACCTTGGGGATTGGGAATGGCATGTTTGGTAGGAGGGTGGGAGGGGATTAAAATTAATGGTATAGGCTTTGGAAAATGAGCCTTGTGTTGGAAAGTATGAGATGGGATTTCCAAATCCTAGGATAATTAATTTCTAAGTGTACTTGGAAAGGGAATTTCAGAATTTACTTTTAATTGTACACACTCCAAACATGGGATACACCAATCTAGGAACCATACCCTACACGTACATTTATTATTACTTATACAATTCTATCCACCTTAAACTCACCTAATGCAGTTGGCCGAAAGGGCCTTAAACATTCCAACTTTCGGAGGTTATGAAGAAGACGGTGGAAATGGAGGAAAAAGCCGTATTCAACTGGAATAAGGCCATGGGAAGTGAAGGAAAAAGGGAAAAGAGGGCTGAAGGTTTTGGTTCTCCATGAACTTGGGTCCTCAACAGACGTTGTAGGGGCCCAAAAGATAGGGGTTTAAGAAAGAGAATGGAGAGAACAGGTGGGTGAGGAAGGTCACACGAGTTTTGAGCTCCAAGTGGGCGTGTGGGGGTCCAAATGAGAGAAACGAAGAGGGAAAGGAGAAGAGGGCTGCAATGCACGATAGGAGTGGGTAGGTTATGGTCGAAATCAGTAGGGAGGATGATCAGAAGGGTGATTTTGAAGAGAAACAGCAAGGTTGGAGAGAGAAAATGGCTTGGAGGGAAGGTTTGTGAAGGAAGTAGGGTTTCGGGAGGGTTTCGACGGATGGGACATACATCAGGGGGGTCTCACAACCCCCAAACTTGGTCGACCTGAGCCGCGGGCTCGGCCCATCAAAAAAAGAGGCGAGGCCTCGCCAAAAAAATTTGGATTTTCCAAAAGGGGCCCCCATGGTCGTGTTCCTCCAGTCCACTAGGCCCCAAAAAACACTGGGTCCCACCTTGGATCCCTCTGGAAGTGCTCCGTTTGGCCCCCGGACCCCGATTCGGTCCATTTCGGTTAGTTTAGGGCAAACTGGACATATCTTGCAATCTAGAATGAGTTATTGTAAGTGCTATGGTCTCATGCTCCTTTGGTTGTCAAATTTTGTTGTGTCAAAACATCTATCTGTGTCTTGTGTTTGTATGGTGATTTATATGTATTCAAGACACTGCATAAACACTTTATGACATTGGATGTCTTTAAGAAATACAAAGTGTACTTTATCATCCTATCAATGTTTAAAGCTACAATGTTGAAGTTCAAGTCTCAAGAAACAACTTCAAGACTCAAGAAATGACTTCAAGATTCATAAGCAACGCATGAAGTAGTTTTCACGCTGATGAAGATCTCAAGATTAAAGCTACAACAAGTTCAAGATCTCAAGCTTAATATGGTTCAAATATCTACATTCGTTGAATGGTTGAAGTTCAATGTCCATACGAGATGTTTCAGGTTTGACTGACCTTAGGTTGACCTTATAAGTAGGTCACTTTGGATATATAAATCAAATGTTTATTTTACATAAGTTTGGTCTATTCTATGACCAGTCCTAGCTCCTGTTCGACCAGTCCTAGCATTGGTTCGACTAGTCCAAGAAATTCCTCGACCAGTCCTAAGTTGTTGAAGATTTTCGGAATTTTTTGGTACACCTACGACCAGTCCTGGAGGTCCTTCGACCGGTCGTAGGAGTGGCTTCGACTCGTTCTCGACCAGTCGTAGAGCTACGACTCAAAGTCCAGAAAGCTAATCTATGGTCCTACGACCAGTCGTAGAGAGCTACGACCAGTCGTAGGTAACCCACGACCAGTCGTAGGCTTCCCACCACCAGTCGTAGGCCTCCCACCACTAGTCGTGGAACGACTTTTAAAGAACGCGCTCAATATTTCAAATATCCGTTAGAGCTACGACCAGTCGAAGGTTTCTAAGACCAGTCGTAGATGCGATTTTTTGTTTCTATAAATTGAACACGAAATTCAGAGTTTTTACAATTCAACTAGATTCAATTCAAGAAATTTCAAGTGATCACTCTGAGATAAGTCTGTGTTTATTTTAAGCTACGTTATGCTTACTTAATATTCCTTTTTGCTAGCTTATTTAATTTGATTTTGTTTCCGTATTCCAATCTTATTTGAAAAGAGGAATTACCTTATTCCTTCTTCTTGGAATCAAAATCAAATATAGCTACGCCCAACTAGTTAAAATTTAAAATCTATTAGAATTTAGAACCATATTAAAGTGAGTATTGGAAATTGAACTTTGACATTCAATCATCTACTCCGATTGGTTCTACCGGTCTGCTACGAAAAGGAGAAATCCAGGTATTTTACAATTCTGTAAAATTTCATTTCTATTGGTTTTGTTTGAGGTTAAGCCAGAAAAATCTCATTGTATTGGTTTTGTTTGAGGTTAAGCCAGAAAAATCTCATTGTATTGGTTATCTGAGGAGAGCCAGAAAACTCAGAAAAGAGGGGTTTTTGAATTGTGTAAGCCTGAGTGAAAAAGACACAATTGTAAAGGTTTTGGGTGAACCTATGAAAACCTATTTGATAGTGAACGCTAATATCCCCTGTGTGAGGATATTAGGAGTGGAGTAGCATTCTGTGTGGCTGTTGAAAGACAGTTGGTGTACACACAGGCGAACCACTATAACTCTTTGTCTTGTGGATTGAATGCTTGCTTAATTTTCATATCTTTTATCATTTAATTGTGTGGAATGTACAAGTGGATGTGAATGTTGTAACTATTTACATTTCAAGCAAGTGTGGGGATTGTTGTAATAATTTAGATCTATATTTCTGCATTTAATTTCAATTCCTTGCTATTCATTTATTTCTATTAAAATTGAGTACTTGATCCAAAAGATGTTCTAGAAATAAGGTTGTCCTACCATAAGCCCTTGTTTATTATGGTGTAAGGTTGTCCTTAGAGCTGAATTTGTATCAATCTCTCAATACTTATTTATCAAGGTGATTTGATTTCAGCATTGTGAATTGATTTATAATTGTAAGGCTATTGGTTTATTTTATTTCCGCTGATTTTATTTTAATTTGGCATAGTCCTATTCACCCCCCCCCCCTCCCCTCTAGGACATATAGCTTGGCCTTTTCAAGTGGTATCAAAGCCTAATAGCTCATTTTTTGTTGCTTTTTATTTGGATTTATTTCCTGAGCTAACGATCTAAGCTATATAAAAAGATGTCAAATTTTGATAGCCTTTCAGTTACTAGGCCTCCACCTTTTGATGGCTCCAACTATGCCTATTGGAAAGCCAGAATGAGGATCTTCCTCAAATCAATGGATGAAAGTGTGTGGCAAGCCACAGTGACTGATTGGAATCCTCCTATCATGGAAGTAACTGGTGTTGATGGTTCAAAATCTATGAAAATTACACCGTATTTCCAATGGACCACACTTCAGAAAAATGAGAGTAGTGCAAATGCTAAAGCACTAAATGCAATCACTTGCGCACTATCACCGGATGAGTTCAAAAGAATTATATCCTGTGATACTGCAAAGCAAGCCTGGGATATATTAAAAATGACACACGAAGGTACATCAATTGTCAAGAAATCTAAAGTCCAACTCCTCACAACTAAATTTGAAGAAATTCATATGGAGGAAAATGAAATGTTTATGGACTTTTACACTAGATTGAATGACATTGTAAACTCAATGTGGGGTCTTGGCGATAAGATCCCAGAAAGTAAAGTGTGTGCAAAAATACTACGCTCTCTTCCTGAACGGTTCAATTCTAAGGTAACCGCAATCCAGGAACTTCGTGATATGGATAATATGAGGGTAGAAGAATTAGTTGGTTCTTTACAAACCTATGAATTAAGTTTTAAAGCTCCTAAAGGTAAATCTATTGCTTTGAAGTCATCTAAAGGTATTACTCAAGAAAATTCAGATTCAGAAAATTCTGAAGATGATATGGCCCTTTTGGCGAAAAAGTTTTATAAGATTTTCAAAAGTAAGAAAAGAGTCGACTTTCAAAAGGCAAATGAAAAGAAACATTCTAAACCTAAGTCTAAAACTTGGAAATCATTGAAAGATAGTCAATGTTACAACTGTCAAGAATATGGGCATTTAGCAAACAAATGTCATAAAAAGGACAGATCCAAAAGGAAGGGTATGTTGGCTACTTCGGATGAATCGTCTGATTCTGAAGCCTCTTCTGAATCAGAAAATTCAGAAACCGAGTCGGGTAGTGAACTTAAGGCCCTTATGACTCTAGCCAAGTTTACTTTTTCAGATCACGATAATTCAACAAGTGAAGAAAATTTGGATAGTGATCATGAAAATGATGAAGATCTTCAAGATGCTTACAATGCCGTATATAAGGAAAGTTGTAAAATTGCTGTCAAACTTAAACTTCAAAAAGAAAAGTTTTTTAAACTCAAAGAATGTTTTGAAACCCTTGTTTTAGAAAAATCCCAAATTTCAGATTGTTTTGAAAAATCAAAGTGTGATCTGGAATTCAAAACCTCCCTGATTGAAAATTTGAAATCTGAAAATGAGAAACTTAAAAATGAAGTATCTTCTCTTCTGAGTTTGAAGGACACATGGAGATATGCCCAAGGTGATCCAAAATTAGAAAAATTATTATCCGGATCAAGAAAATGGGGCGATCGATCCGGGTTGGGCTATGATAAAAACACTTCTCCTAAACAGAAAAATACTCCTTCAAATTTTGTGAAAGGAGAGACTTCTAACTCAAAAGGAAAAGGTACTAGTCAAGTTTTTTCTAAAAATACAAAAACTTTTCAAAAACCCAAAAGCAGCTATATAAATTTCAAAAATCAGATTCGAAACCCACTAGCTGAAAAAATTGTTGATTTACTTAAGGAGCTATTAAAATCTAACTCAGTAGGTCACTCTTACAACTGTAAACAAAAGAAGACCAACTATTCTCTTAAACCCAAAACAGTTCTGAAATGGGTTCCTAAAGTTACCTGTTTGGTTGCTCACACTACTTTCAAAGCTACAAGCCATTCGAAATGGTACCCAGATAGTGGATGCTCCAGACATATAACAGGCGACAAGGCGCTATTCACCGATCTTAAAGATATGACTGATGGGTCAGTCACATTTGGTGATGGTAGCAATTGCAAGATAATTGGCAAAGGCACGGTCCAACTCTATAACCTTCCCTTATTTAAAAATGTTTTATATGTTGAGGGTTTAAAACACAACCTGTTGAGCATATCTCAAATATGCGATAACAACCATAATGTTAAATTTTCTAATCAAGGTTGTGAAATTATAAACGAAAAGGGTTATGTAATATTAACTGGTCGCAAAACTTCTGAAAACTGCTATATAGTAAGCGATGGTAGCTCATCTAAACAAACGTGCTACATGGTCCATACCGATGAGACAGAATTATGGCATAAACGCCTCGGACATGTACACTACCGAAATTTATACAGATTGAGCAAAGGAGAACTAATTAGAGGTCTACCTAAGATGCAAAAAGTAGACAAGATTTGTGGTGAATGCCAGTATGGTAAACAAACTAGGATCTCTCACAAAAAGGTGAACTCCAATACCACCACTAGACCACTCGAACTTCTCCACATGGATCTTATAGGACCAACAAGAACGGAAAGTCGAGGTGGCAAGAAATACATCTTAGTTATCGTAGATGATTATACAAGATACACTTGGGTTTCATTCTTGAGGGACAAATCAGAAACCCTTGATGAAGTGAAAAAGATTATAAAACGGATTCAAACTGAAAAATGTTCTCAAGTCAACAAGATCCGTAGTGATCATGGATCCGAATTTGAAAATAACGGTATTGAGAAATTCTGTAGTGATCAGGGAATATCGCATGAATTCTCTACACCTAAGACTCAACAAAATGGAATTGTCGAGAGGAAAAATAGAGTGCTTCAAGAAATGGGAAATGTTATGTTAAATAGCATGAAGCTCCCTAGGAATCTCTGGGCTGAAGCAGTGAATACTGCCTGCTACATTATTAACCGTGTTTATATTTACAAATCTAATAATAAAACGGCTTATGAAATGCGGTTTGAGAAAAAGCCTTCTATCAAATACTTTCGAGTTTTTGGCAGCAAGTGCTATATTTTGCGTGACCGTGAAAATTTGGGAAAGTTTGACACTAAAAGTGATGAAGGGATCTTTTTAGGATATTCTTTAAACAGTCGTGCATATCGTGTTCTGAACAACAGGACCGGTGTGATTCAAGAGTCAATAAATGTTGTGATTGACGATCATTTGAATACACCTGTCCCTAGTTCAGATAATGATGAAGTTCTTATACTTGAAAAACAAGAAACTTCATCAAGTGAAACTAATTCTGAATTAAGGACTGTTAAAGATCATCCAACTTCTCAAATACTTGGAAACCCTCTCACTGGTGTGCGCACTCGTAGACAATTAGAGGACATATGTAACTACGTATGCTTTACATCCCAGATAGAACCGGTTAACGTAAAAGAAGCACTTTCGGATGAAAACTGGATAGTTGCGATGCAGGAAGAACTTAATCAGTTTGTTAGAAATGATGTCTGGTACCTTGTTCCTAGACCTAAAGATAAACATATTATTGGAACAAAATGGATTTTCAAAAACAAATCTGATGAACTTGGAAATATTATTCGAAATAAAGCAAGGCTAGTTGTACAGGGGTATACACAAATTGAAGGTATTGACTATAATGAAACATTTGCCCCTGTAGCTCATCTTGAATCAATCAGACTTTTTATCTCCATTGCTTGTTTTAGGAAGATTAAAATTTACCAAATGGATGTAAAAAGTGCCTTTTTGAATGGTGATTTACATGAAGAGGTATATGTTGAACAACCTACAGGGTTTGAAGATCCTAAATTTACGGATCATGTGTATCGTCTTAAGAAGGCTCTCTATGGTCTGAAACAAGCTCCCAGATCATGGTACGAGAAACTGACTAAGTTTTTACTGAGTCATAATTTTCAGATGGGATGTGTTAATAAGACGCTCTTTGTTAAGAAACATAACGATGATATTCTAATGGTTCAAATATATGTTGACGATATTATTTATGGATTAACCTGTACTAACATGACTGTTGAGTTTGCAGATTTAATGAAGTCTAAATTCGAAATGAGCATGGTTGGAGAATTAAATTATTTCCTAGGGTTGCAAGTAAAACAACAACCTGATGGAATTTTTATCTCTCAAACCAAATATGCTCTGAACTTAATTAAGAAATTTGGATTTGAGAATGGTTAAAATTTTGATACTCCTATGAGTACAACTTTAAGACTCTCAAAAGACTCTACAGGTAATGATGTGGATCCTAAATTGTATCGTAGTTTGATTGGTAGTTTACTTTATTTAACTGCAAGTAAACCAGATATCGCTTTAAGTGTTGGTATTTGTGCTCGTTATCAGTCAAATCCTAAAGAATCTCACTTAACTGCTGTTAAGCGGATTATGCGATATGTCGCAAGTTCTGCTAAACTGGGTCTCTTGTATCCACATGAGACTAGTGTTCAATTAGCCGGGTACTCAGATGCTGACTGGGCTGGAAATATTGATGATAGGAAATCAACCAGTGGTGGTTGTTTCTACATTGGAAATTGTCTTGTTTCTTGGTTTAGCAAGAAGCAAAGTTCTATATCACTATCAACAGCTGAGGCTGAATACATTGCTACTGAAAATGCATGTACTTAGCTTGTTTGGATGAAACGTATGTTAAGCGATTATGGAATTACACAGGATTCTATGATTTTGTTTTGTGATAATTCCAGTGCAATAAATATCTCAAAAAATCCAGTTCAGCATTCACGTACTAAGCATATTGACATTAAATTTCATTACATTCGTGAATTAGTGGAAGAAAAATTAATATATTTGGATTACATTCCAACCGAGACTCAACTTGCAGACATTTTCACTAAACCGCTCGACAAAAGCAGGTTTAATAAATTAAAGTTTGATCTCGGTATGTGCAATTTAAATTGAATTTGCATGCTTTGGTGTATCATAATGTACATATGTTTGATGTTTTATTTGCTTAAATTTGGAAATCATTTGAAAAAATGTAAATTTTAGTCGGTACTCGACTAGTCGTGAGTGTACACGACCAGTCGTGATACGACCGGTCGAACACATCCACGACCGGTCGTGAAACTCGTGAATTCACTTTATTTTGGGGATTTGGCTCTTCTTCTTCATTTCCTTTTGTCTCTCCAACGAGCCTAGCCTCGACCGGTCGAACCCACCTTCATGATACTTCAAGGTTAGTGGTTCTTTTACAATTTTCTTGCAGATTCTTGTTATTGGTGTTTCAAATTTCACTCTTGTAGAATCTATTTGCTCTTTCATTGCAAGTTTGGGGTTTTCTCTTGAAAAATCTGTTCTATCAAAACCCCACTTCTTCTTTCTTGCATCTTATAATTTCCTTGATTACTCCTTTGAAAATGGATGCTAGGGGTAAAAAGAAAACTACACGTGGTCCCTCTTCATCTAGATCAGCATCTATTTCGCAACGTCATCTTCGCTCTCCCGAAAATGATCCTTCAGATGCACGGGATTTGTGTATGCGCAATATTATTGTTAAGCATCCTGTTAATGTTAATCACATTGCTTCCTTTGGTATCCTTCCTCTGTTGGAATCTGTGGGATGGGATAACATCTTACATTGGGGTGGAGCTGCATACCAGTTCATTGCCCAATCCATGTTTGAATGTATTTGTGATTCTTCTCTTGAGAATTTAACCTTTAAAGTTGATACTCAAGAAGTTTTACTTTCAGTGGATCGACATTTGATTGCTCACCTTATGGAAATACCTGTCAATGATGAGGGCATTCCGATTCATATTTTACATGACAAACTCTCAGAATCTGAACGAAAAATGCTTACTAGAGATTTGTGTAATTTGGATGTTCACTGGACTTATAAAGGTCATGCACTTCCCTTAAGGTACTTGTTACCCAGACACAGAGTGCTTCACAGGATTTTCATCTCAAATCTATATCCGCGTTCTGGTAATAAAACCGAACTCACTGCATTCATGGTTCGTGTTTTGCATTCTGTCATCTCTGGTGCGAAAATCTGTCTACCTTCGTTAATTTGTCACTCCATTATTTTGTCTCGTCACCATCCAGGTCATAGTGATATTCCCTTTGGTTATTTGATGACTGTGCTCGCAAATCATATGCACGTGGCTATGCCCATTAGAGAAAAACCCATCCATCATCTCCCTTTTAATAATTCCAATCTTAACAAGATGAATTTAGAATTGGTTCCTGGCCAAGTGGATGCTGCTAGCAGTGGTGCTGAAGCAAGAAATGCAGATCAAGCTAGTGATCTTCCTGGAGATGTAAATATGGATGATTTATTTGAAGAACTTGAGTCAGACTCGGCTGATGATCCTGACTTTCAGCCTTCTGATTTTGATGAGAGGTTAAATTCTCTTCAAGAACAGGTGGCTCAAATTCGTGTTACCCAAGACACTCAATTTTCTTATTTACGCAAATATATGAAGCGGGTTGCTAGGGGTTTACACAAAATTGATCCATCTAATCCTGCTCCCTCTTCTGGTTCTGACTGAATTTTTATTGGGTCTGTAATAACTAATATTTTTCTTTGCTTTTGGTCTGAACTTTGCATGCTTACTGACTTTTTGTTGAATTATGCACTATGCTCTCTTGCATCTATATTCCATTTCCTATTTCCTCTGTCATTTTGTGTCAAAAAGAGGGAGAAGTTTTGGGAGGCTTTGGCTTTGGTTGGATTTAATGATTATGATTAGTTTCATTCATGTCTATGGAGGTGCTGCTATTACTCAGGGGGAGTTAAGCTTCTCAGGGAGAGTTATGCTAGATATTGCTTATGATGTCTATATAACTGGTGCATGATTCTCTATTTGAACCTGTTGTACCTGTACTTCTCTTATTTCTATTGGAAGTATTATTTATTTGGGTGTTTTGTCACAAATTTGACAAAGGGGGAGATTGTAAGTGCTACGGTCTCATGCTCCTTTGGTTGTCAAATTTTGTTGTGTCAAAACATCTATCTGTGTCTTGTGTTTGTATGGTGATTTATATGTATTCAAGACACTGCATAAACACTTCATGACATTGGATGTCTTTAAGAAATACAAAGTGTACTTCATCATCCTATCAATGTTTAAAGCTACAATAATGAAGTTCAAGTCTCAAGAAACAACTTCAAGACTTAAGAAATGACTTCAAGATTCATAAGCAACGCATGAAGTAGTTTTCACGCTGATGAAGATCTCAAGATTAAAGCTACAACAAGTTCAAGATATCAAGCTTGATATGGTTCAAATATCTACATTCGTTGAATGGTTGAAGTTCAATGTCCATACGACATGTTTCAGGTTTGACTGACCTTAGGTTGACCTTATAAGTAGGTCACTTTGGATACATAAATCAAATGTTTATTTTACATAAGTTTGGCCTATTCTACGACCAGTCCTAGCTCCTGTTCGACCAGTCCTAGCATTGGTTCGACTAGTCCAAGAAATTCCTCGACCAGTCCTAAGTTGTTGAAGATTTTTGGAATTTTTTGGTACACCTACGACCAGTCCTGGAGGTCCTTCGACCGGTCGTAGGAGTGGCTTCGACTCGTTCTCGACCAGTCCTAAGTTGTTGAAGATTTTCGAAATTTTTTGGTACACCTATGACCAGTCCTGGAGGTCCTTCGACCGGTCGTAGGAGTGGCTTCGACTCGTTCTCGACCAGTCGTAGAGTTACGACTCAAAGTCCAGAAAGCTAATCTATGGTCCTACGACCAGTCGTAGAGAGCTACGACCAGTCGTAGGTAACCCACGACCAGTCGTAGGCTTCCCACGACCAGTCGTGGAATGACTTTCAAAGATCGCGCTCAATATTTCAAATATCCGTTAGAGCTACGACCAGTCGAAGGTTTTTAAGACCAGTCATAGATGCGATTTTTGTTTCTATAAATTGAACACGAAATTCAGAGTTTTTACAATTCAACTCGATTCAATTCAAGAAATTTCAAGTGATCACTCTGAGATAAGTCTGTGTTTATTTTAAGTTACTTTGTGCTTATTTAATATTCCTTTTTGCTAGCTTATTTAATTTGATTTTGTTTATGTATTCCAATCTTATTTGAAAAGAAGAATTACCTTATTCCTTCTTCTTGGAATCAAAATCAAATATAGCCACGCCCAACTAGTTAAAATCTAAAATCTATTAGAATTTAGAACCATATTAAAGTGAGTATTGGAAATTGAACTTTGACATTCAATCATCTACTTCGATTGGTTCTACCGGGCTGCTACGAAAAGGAGAAATCCAGGTATTTTACAATTCTGTAAAATTTCATTTCTATTGGTTTTATTTGAGGTTAAGCCAGAAAAATCTCATTGTATTGGTTTTGTTTGAGGTTAAGCCAGAAAAATCTCATTGTATTGGTTATCTGAGGAGAGCCAGAAAACTCAGAAAAGAGGGGTTTTTGAATTGTGTAAGCCCGAGTGAAAAAGACACAATTGTAAAGGTTTTGGGTGAACCTGTGAAAACCTATTTGATAGTGAACGCTAATATCCCCTGTGTGAGGATATTAGGAGTGGAGTAGCATTCTGTGTGGCTGTTGAAAGACAGTTGGTGTACACACAGGCGAACCACTATAACTCTTTGTCTTGTGGATTGAATGCTTGCTTAATTTTCATATCTTTTATCATTCAATTGTGTGGAATGTACAAGTGGATGTGAATGTTGTAACTATTTACATTTCAAGCAAGTGTGGGGATTGTTGTAATAATTTAGATCTATATTTTTGCATTTAATTTCAATTCCTTGCTATTCATTTATTGCTATTAAAATTGAGTTCTTGATTCAAAAGATGTTCTAGAAATAAGGTTGTCCTACCATAAGCCCTTGTTTATTATGGTGTAAGGTTGTCCTTAGAACTGAATTTGTATCAATCTCTCAATACTTATTTATCAAGGTGATTTGATTTCAGCATTGTGAATTGATTTATAATTGTAAGGCTATTGGTTTATTTTATTTCCGCTGATTTTATTTTAATTTGGCAGTCCTATTCCCCCCCCCCCCCCCCCACCTCTAGGACATATAGCTTGGCCTTTTCAGTTATCTGACATAAAATATATGAATTTGGGGTAGAACGAGCTAATGAAGCCAACCAACCCTGCTATGCTGGGTTGCGCAGCCCAGAATTGTGAAAAAACCCTCCGATTGACGGTCGTTTCCCCATTTCAATTTCGTTTTACTAAAAATAGTAGTTTTAACTTGATTACTCTTCCTCCGTTGCATTTTAGGAGTTGCGCTCATCGCGTAAAGATATTAGAATAATTAGGAGAACAGTTTGGTGAAGTCAAATAGGACACTTACTATTTTTGGTTGAAAACCTTGCGCACTAGTAGACATCACGACCTTAGTAAGTCGCTAATGCTAGGAGTCTTATTTATAGTTCGATTTTGATTTCTTTCCCATTACTTGGTATCCCTATTTAAAGGGTTGTGAACTCATTTTTCTTTTGTCATTCATTAATCAATTTCGAATTTATTAGTATTTATTTTTACTTCCTGCTTTCCTTTCCTCGTGGATTCGAGAAGTCTCTGTGAGGAGTCCAGAGAAGCTCCGAGGATTCGGAGTAGTTTTTCTCATCACGTTTATCCCGTATTCTACCGATTTTTAACGGTTGGGGTGAGGTGGATTATGATCTAGACTCATTATTAGACAACCTAGGAATGTTTTAAGGTCGACCCATGCGACCATGGTTGAATACAGACTCGATTTCGGCGTTTGTTTTCAGTGAACTTCGCCAATTGATGAAATCGGGATACCTATAACTGTTTCTACATTCCGTCGCTCCCTCCTAAGTTAGAGTGCGTCAGAGTGCGTCGTATGACCATAACCCAGGTCCGGTTTAATCAAATCATGCTCTGATACCAACTGTAACATCCCGAAAAATCGAGGGTCGAGCATAACTCAACTCTCGAGTTTCCAGAACATCACTTATGCAACATAGATATTGATGATTGAATGTTGTCTGTATTAGTGCATTGAACATGAGCGAGATTAAGCCAAAACAGAATATCATACTCCAGAGATAGTTAAATTGCAAGCGGAAGACTGTGATAGATAGATAACATATATAAACTATGGTGAGTCTCCAGAGTGTGATAATGTTACCAGGTTAAAGAATTACAAGTATAATTTTAAAATATACCAAAGGTGTAGTGTCATCTAGTCAACATCCATATAACCCCGTCGATCAAGGCACGGCTCACATCAAGCCGCCAAAAAATAACATATGCAAGAAAGTGTCCTCATCGTCGCAGAGGTCTGGCTCTGCCTCACAAGCATCGCCAACACCTGCAGCTACAACAGGGTCTGGTTGGTGTTTAAAAACACCGTCCCATAATGTGGGAGTGAGTGATCAACTCAGTGGAACAATAAAGCATAGGTTAATATGTTATCAATTCAGTCAAGCAGTAATGATAAAGCAGTAAAATCAAACAATTCTAACTATTATTAATGCAAGTATGAATGACATGATGTATGCCCTCACTGACATACTCCCTCATGCGACACCCTCTTCGTTCGCGGCATGCTTTCATCCCTCAGTGCTCCACATCTTCCAGGCACATGCAATGCATGATGAGCATGATTACCGAGTTATTATTAGTCCATTTCAAATAGCAGTATTGGAAAACTAAGGTACCTCCCTTGTATCATTCCCAAACATGATCCATTCTAGGATCGTCAGTCCTAGTTAATCTTAGACGATGGTATGTTTTCTAGGTTGCTGCAAGGGCTACCAGGGCTGTTACACGGAATCGTTACACCACTCCCCCATCACCCTTTTAACGGTTCATCACTATATAGATACAGGCCTAGTTCATACTCTATTCACTGCGGCAAAACTCGTCCACAATTCAGAGTATGCTCGAGGTCACTACAAAGGGCTGTCAGGGCTGTTACACGGAATCATTGCACCACTCCCCCATCACCTTATCAATGTAGGCTGACAGCACGAATATAGTGTCCCATACCACCAAAATCGGCTCACGAGTCTGGTTGCTCACTAGTCACTAGGGGAAGGCACGTGGCCCCAGCGTAGGCCGACAGCTCGACCACGATGTCCCATACCACCATTCCCGGCTCATGAGTCTTAGCGAATCGAGGTACCATGGTTAAAAGAGATTTCATTGGTAAGTTTGGTACCCTAGGTTCAAGCAGTGGTGACCAAACATGGTGAACATACATTAGACAGATCAGATTACTTGACGAGCTCGGCTAGCTCGAGCACACAACAAGTTGAACGATATGAAGCGCATAAGCACTTCGTGTGGCCAACCACTATCGCCAACCGAAGTACGACTCGAGTTCGTAGAACACAGCTCCGTGGTAAATGAATCACAGCCATGAATTCAATTCTGGTACCGATTGTCTGGACTATAATCATAGCCCCAAACACAATCAATTGCAGATAGATAAAGCAGTAGTGGATCAAGATTCAACCCATACAATCAAGGTCTGGTATTATCCGTTTAGGGCTGCCAGGACTATTGCACGGAATCGTTGCTCCACTCCCCCATCACCCATGACGGATCATACAATGTAAACATGAATTTAAACATATGCATTACATAGATAAAATCATAAAAGCAGTTGAGCATGTTATGAAGCACAACACAAGCATGAGTTTGTACATATTCAATTCCTAATCACACAACTATCCAAGGAAAACATACACATAGTTAAAAGAAGTTGAGAATCATATCTCAACTCTCATATACATTACAATTTGCTAACGACTACTCATTCAGACATTTCAACAAACACTTTAAAAGACATACATCAACATACACGACATATGTTGATCACACAGGCATTTGGCCAAATCCTTTCACTAGGGAGTTGCCCCAATCGTAACATGCATACACCCACGACGGATAGTCATGGAAAGTAGGAATCCAAGTTCCATATTCATTTGAACATTTTCACAAACACTTGGGCTACACATTTCAACATATATAGCGTATTTTGGCCGTGGCGTGATTTAGGGCACATCCTTTCGTCAAAGGGGTATCGCCAATACAACAATCATAAATCCATGACAATTAGTCATGGCGAGCATGAATGAGAATTCTATACTCATTCGGTCATTTTCACAAACACTTAGAATACACTATTTCAACATACATAGTGTATGTTAGCAAATCATGTATTAAGGCAAATCCTTTCGCCAAACAAGTATTTTATCCATATATAATATATTCATACAGCAAATAATCATGGCAAACACATCTCCAAAATGTATACGTATACGGTAGTTTCTAGAAACACTATTTCTACATACATAGTGTATATTAGCAAAACATGTATTAGGGCGAGTCCTTTCGCCAAACAAGTATTTTATCCATGTATAATATAATCATACAACAAATAATCATGTCAAACATATTTCCAAAATTTATACGTATACGGTACTTTCTATAAATACCTAGAGTATGTAGAATTCCATATTTTTCATCTTTAATCGAAACGGAAAACAGACGGCACTTTGTACATGTACAATTGCATGCAGATCATGAATCTATCATTATCTGACATTGAAAGCGTTCAAAACCATAACCTATACACCTAAAGTCTGCACCTTTTGTCGTAGAATCGTAACAGAGTCGATAGAACTGCTAAGCCTTTGTATACGATTGTTTGACAACCTATAGAACGAAATAGGTTAGCTATTTCATAACCTACAACTATCAAAACCCCAAATCAGTCTAGGGTTAGGGTTTCTTACCTAGAAATGGAGCCGGAATCGCCGGGAAAGCGATTAGAACGAGGCAGTTAAACACGTATAGCAGAAGGGAAGAGTGGCAAGGAGAATCTCCCACTGCTCCCACACTTTCTCTCTTTTCTCTCTTCTCTCTCTAGGATTTTCTCTCAAATTCGTATGGCTGCCATGAGAGAGGGTTTAAGGTCCTTATATAGCATAAAAACTAACCGAAATAGACTCCAGGTCAAAGTATACTTAGGTTATAACCAAAGCGGGTCAGTTTCAGCTCAACAGAGGACTTCTGGCGGGTCTCCTTGAGCCAAAGGTCGGACTTAAGCTCACCAACACCGGATATACGTTCTATTAAGTTTTCGTTTCTGTGGGATTTTCAGATCACTCGTGGCGGACCAGTTTCCGTTCAACGGTCAGCGGATCTCGATCAGAGATTCCGAGTACATGTAAATGTGTATGAAATTTCTCCTGATCCGAGGGTGTAATTTGGTCTGATTCTGACGGTCTGGTTGCTTAAAACTGATCCGCAAGAAACACGTGCCAGATTACTATTCAAGATATTTTATGTTGAATTAATTTCACATTTCTCACACTCTTCACTCCGAGCTCAAGCGAATAGCGCTGGGACACTATTTGGATTTGATTTTCGAGATGGTTGTCAAGCCCAGCAAGGCGGTCCTAATTCCTTAACTTCGTGTTCATTGGACTTCAGAAGTGCGGTCCAGATCTGATACGGAGTTTCGAGATGCTCCCGAGAGCAGCCGGGTAATGAGATTGATCCTAGATTTTAGGGTAACTTAGCGTCAATGATTCTACAAGTTTTGGGTCTTGCAGATCGTATTTAAAGTGATTGGTGATAATTTCACAGGCACTCTAGTTTAACACTAGCTAAATCTCGCCTAATTTCTAAAGGATTTAGCCCTGTAAGATTTTTGTCTGAGGTGGTACTTAGTCCTTTGTAGTTTGTATATAAAGTGATCTAAGTTATACTACTTAGCTAATTTAAGATAGTGTCTAGGGTGAAAGTACTTTGAAAAAAATTGAAAGATCAAGGTGGTGAAGGGTGGAATTTGTGAAGAAAATGGTTTGAAAAGGGATTTAAGACCCTTAAGTTGAGTGTTTGTGAAGTTAAACAGGAGTTAGGATTGTCCCATCGCCTAAGGACGTCTAATTCCAGGTTGGGAAAAAAATCTGGGATGTTACATTCTATGATTTATGGCATTATATTATATACTTGGCACTTACCTTATGCACACACTTACACCACCCTCTATGCTTTCTATAAGCTTATGTACGATAGATGCATGCAGGTGGCGTTAGGTCACAGTAGCATTGAGGTTAGAGCGTGTAGTGGACTCCTGGAGCTTTGATTTCGATATATGTATTTCCCTTTCAGCATTGTATTTAAATGTTTCTATTAGTGGATATGTGATGATGATGATGTTGCCTTTGTGATTTGGGTATACTTGTGGTTATGCTTCTTATGAGACAAATGTACGTCGAAAAATCCTCCTTGTAGGATCCCAGGATCGGAACCTAGCGTATGGGCGCTGGGAGCCAAGAATATGGTACTACGGAGATTGTTGGCACCGGATTCAGCAATCGAAAATTCCGTGAGCCCGATTTCTGGGTTTGAGGTGTGACAGAAGCGATTACGGATTACGCAAGAATCTATGGTTTTATATTGTGACAATTCAAGCACAATTAATATTTCTAAAAATCCAATTCAGCATTCACGAACTAAGCATATTGACATTAAATATCATTATATTCGTGAACCAGTGGAAGACAAGATAATTTCTTTGGAATATATTCCGACTGAGAATCAACTTGCAAACATATTCACAAAACCGCTCGACAAAAACAAGTTTGTAAAATTGAAATTTGATCTTGGTATGTGCAACATGAATTGTGATTTGTGCCTTTTTGTATCATAATGTATATATTTATTATTTTGAAAAATTGTGAATTTTCAGTGCTGCACGACTAGTTGAGTACACACTCGACCGTCGTGGTTCGACCAGTCGAGTATGTACACGAGCAGTCGTGGTACTCGAGTTTTGCTTTTTATTTAGGGAAAAACACCTTTCTTTTCACTTGGTTCTTCTCCTCCAACAAGCCCTACCACGACCGGTCGAACCTATCTACGATTCCTCCATGGTTAGTACATTATTTTCAATTTCCTTGTAGATTTGAGTTCTTTGATATTCCATTTCCTTGTGTGTTGTTTATTTCAAGGTTTATGGTTGTTTGGTGGGTTTTCTAGCTAAAAATCTAATTTGCTTGAAACCCTTCTTGCCTCTTTTGCAATCCTTGTATTCCTTGATTTCCTTGTTACAATGGAGAGTAGAAACAAGAAGAAAGGATCTCGTGGTCCCTCTTCTTCTCGTTCTGCTCTTATCATGGTGCGCCATTTTCGGTCACCCGAGGAAGATCCCGAGTATGTGCAGGATATTCGCTTACGCAACGTGATAGTTGAACGGACAGTTAACATTGATCATTTGGCACCTTTTGGTATCCTTCTACTTCTTCAATCTGTTGGATGGGATAACATTTTACATTGGGGCGGTCCAACATTCCGCTCTATTGCGCAAGCCATGTATGCTTGTATTGCTGACTTCTCTACTGAGAATCTTATGTTTACAATTTCTACTAGAGAAGGTCTAATTGATGTGGACCGTCACCTCATTTCTGGATTAATGCATCTTCCAGTTAATGAAGACGGTATTCCCATTAATACTCTCGTAGCAAAACCGTCTGCATCTGAGAAGCGAATGCTCACTAGAGTTTTATGTAATATAAATGAGGAATGTAGTACTGAGAATGCACTTGCTTCCAAGTTTATGTTACCTAGATACAGGGTTCTTCATCGGATTTTCATTTCAAATGTCTACCCTATATCTGGTAACAAAACCGAGCTTATTACATTCATGGTTCGTACTCTTCATTCTATTACTAATGAAGTCTCTGTGTATCTCCCTTCACTTGTCTACTATATCAGGATTCAGTTTCGTCTCCATCTAGGTTACAGTGATATACATTTTGCTTACCTTATGACTGTATTAGCCACCCATAGTCTAGTGGTTAAACCTGTTGGAGAAGCTCTCATTCATCATCTTTCTTTCAAAAACTCAAATATAAATAAGATGAATTTGAGATTGGCTCCTGGTCAGGTTGATGAGAGTGTTGGTGGAGCAGCTGAAGCATATGACGAGGAGGGTGCTTTGCCTCCTGATGATGTTGATATGGATGATATCTTTGATGAGATTAAATCTGACTCTACACCGTATCCTGATTTTCAACCGTCTGATTTTGATGAACGTTTGCATTTCCTTGAGGAAAACGTAGAGGGTATGCATGTGTCCCAAGATACTCAATTTAAATACATGCATAAATATTTGCGGCGCATTAACAAGGGACTATATCAAATCGATCCTTCCATACCTGCTCCTTCCTCTGGTTTTGATTAGTTTTTAATTTCTGATCTATAATAACTCTTATACTTGGATTTTTCTTAACTATATACGCTTGGACATGTTTTCTTCTTATTGTGAACATGTTTGAATGGTTTATGTTATCTTGAACTTACTTCTTTCTATCATTACTCATTCCTCTTTTGTCTCCATCATCATTTATAGGTTCTTTCCTTTGTCATATTGTGACAAAAAGGGGGAGAATTTGTGTTGATATGCCTATTATTTTCATAATGATATTGGATTCTGTAGAGTGGATGTTAAAAATGTAGAAATGTGGAGAAGTGTAGTTAGGTACAAATTTTTAATCTCCTCTTGTCTCCTCTTGGATTCTATGGAGTAATATATTAAGGGGGAGTATTGGTTTGGTTTGCAGTTTTTTACTGGTGCATGATTCTTTGACTAGGTTGTAACTGGTGCATGATTCTTTATTGTGCATATATGACTCTTTACTATGCGTATTATGCATCATATTATTTATTTGGTTTTGTCACAAATTTGACAAAGGGGGAGATTGTAAATGCTATCTTATCTAGCTCTTATATTTGTCAAATTTTGTAGTGCCAAAACCTCTTGGAATCTGTATCTTGTGTAGCTCAACTTTATATCATCCTTGCCTACATTTAAGAAGTTCAAGCATCTCAAACTCAAGTTCAAGAAGTTCAAGTATAAGAATAAGAGATTCAAGTACTAGATTAAGTTTTCAAGCTTCAACTATGTCAAGACAGTGTGCATTACTTAAGAATACATGCTCAACTTCAAAGTACTTCAAGATGACAAGCTTCAAAGTACTTCAAGATGACAAGCTTCAAAGTACGTCAAGATGACACGCTTCAAAGTACTTCAAGATAAACTATCAACCGAAGCAAACGATGTTTCAATGTTCAATTTTCACCGATAAGGTATGAATGACCCTAGATTGACCATAGGTTAGGTCATATTGATTGCATACTTAAATTGGGTCATTATATAAGTTTATAAGTCATATTTCAACTAGTCCTAGTCATGGTTCGACTAGTCCTGTCATTGGCTCGACTAGTCCAAGGTTCGTTACTAATTTTTGGGATTTTCTGCTAGACCCTCGAGTAGTCCTGGAGACTGCTCGACTAGTCGAGTGAACATTGTCGACCAGTCGACAAGGCTCGATTCAAAGTCCAGCAACCATTTTTGGTTCAACTCGACCAGTCGAGTGCAGGGCTCGACCAGTTGAGCAAGCCACTCAACCAGTCGAGTAAGGTACTCGACCAGTCGAGAAACGGTCTTATCTTATCGCGCATGAAATATTTGAAATTTTGTTGGTCCTTCGACCAGTTGAGTGAACAGTATTTGTGCCTACAAATTGAGCACAAATTTTAGAGTTTGGTAAGTCATTCAAGCAAAATCAAGACACCACTCTGAGAGATAAGTTTGTGATATTCTTAACCTATATTGTGTTCATTTAATATTCTCTTTAATTTAGCTTTTTGCATTTGATTTTGAAGTCTCTATTCCAATCTTAATTGAAGAAGAGATTTAAGTTTTCCCCTTTCTTGAGATCAAAATCAAATCAAGCTAGCCCAAGGTGATTTATTCTAAAAATCATTTAGAACTTAGAACCCTTTCATAAGTGAGTGTGGACATTGAACATCTACTCTGAATTGGTTTTATCGGGCTTCATCAAAGGAGAATATCCAGATAAGTATATTTACATTTTTATAAATCTCTTTTTGGTTTTTGAGGTTGTGCTAGAAAAATCTCTCTTTCCTTCTTGGTTTGTCTGAGGTGATCCAGGAAATCTCAGAGTGTGGGGTTTTTGAATTGTGTAAGCCGACTTGAAAGACACATTGTGAAGGTTTTAGGTGAACCTTGAAAAACCTATTTTATAGTGAACGCCAATATCCTGTGGGTGATGATATTAGGAGTGGAGTAGTTGTTTGGCTATTTTTTTAACAATTGGTGTACACACAAGCGAACCACTATAATTGCTGGAGTTGTGGATGGTTGTTTGTGGCTTTGTGTGAATGTTGTAAGTTCTCTTTAAGCTTTTGTGGAGAATGATTGTAATTTATTTTTTGCATATATAGTGAATGTTGTAATAGTAGTAGAAATTTATTTATATTTTATTCTTTATTCCTCTGTATTTGTTTGGGATTTTGATACACAGACTATTCTAGAAATCAGGTTGTCCTACTATAAGCCATTGCTTTTTAGTGTAAGGTTGTCCTTAGAACAACATCTGTATCAACCTCTCAATACTTGTGCATTTGAGGTTGCTATTCATTTTTGGTATTTGAATTGATAAGTACTATCTTTATTTATTTCTTTCTCATTCCGCATTTAAAATTTTAATTTGACATAGTCCTATTCACCCCCCCCCCCTCTAGGACTCTAAGCTCGGCCTTTTCACATCGCATATTACATTGCATCCTCAGCACACAACATTTAGTTTACTATGCTTCTGTATTGCATGGCCTGAATGAGCTTGATGGTATTATGGACTCACCAGGATCTACATATTGCATTACATTCGTGGCATATGGCATTTGGGTTGCTATGTTTCTGCATTTATATGGCCTAAATGAGGCTGATGGTATTCGTAGCTCTTCAGAATTGCATATTGTATTGCATCCTCGGTATCTGATATTTGGCTCATTATGACTTCGCATTGCATAGTCGTTCTACATTGCATACTCTGATATTGAATGACTTATAGCCTTGCCAGTATTTCGCTTATGTTGATATTTATGTGCCAGATTTTGTTACGCCAGTATTCCGCACACGACACCACCCTTGAAGCTTTCTATAAGCTTATGCATGATAGATGCATGCAGGTGACGATAGGACGCAGTTGAGCTGAGGCAAGAGTGTGCGGCAAAGCTTCTTGAGTTTTTGGCATTTATCTTATATTTGCACTACATGTATTGTACTCAAGTTTTTGATATTAGTGGATATGTGATGATGATGTTGCCTTTGTGATTTAAGTACACTTGTGGTTATGCTCCTTTATTTTAAAAAAAAATCACACTGAAAAATCCTCCTTGTAGGATCCCAGGATCGGAACCTGGAGTATGTGCGCCGGGAGCCGAGAATGGGGTACTACAGAGGTTGTTGGCATCGGATTCGGTGATCGAAAATTCTGTAAGCCCATTTTCTCAATTTGGGGCGTGACATTCACTATCGTCTCTTGGGCATGGTAGGATGATGTAATCCCTTCCAATCATCACAGTTCTCTTCCATTAAGAATTAGGTCAATGAAAAGTTCAAATTTGATTTAATTATTTTATCTTCCAATTGGATAGGATAAGACTCCAATTCCAATTGTGTTCCTTGAATCAAGTAAGGTAGCATCTTGATAGTTACATGTGGATCCTTGACACCCTAGTTCCCACATTTAATTAATAGTTTAAACATTATTCACAATTACTCTCTTTTATTCAAGAATTCATATTTAGATCTTCTTCTAGTTCTAGTTCTTTTCAGAATACGTACAAATTTAGTCCCTGTGGATTCGACCTCATTCTCACGAGTTATTACCACATCACGACCCTACACTTGGGGTTGTGAATAAGTTTTTGTTACCGTTGCCAGAGACTACGACTATGTTTTTCTAGAATTATTTGGTATTAGAATTATGTTAAGTTAGGGTTAACTTTTTTTTTTTAAGGTTTTGATTTTTCTGAAATTATTTTTAGAAACTAACATTGTTTCTGTTTTGTAGGATCTTAACATAGCAACTCCAATCCGGTAACCTCTTTCCAATCCTCTCTCTTTTTGCTTCTTTTTTTAGATTTCTTATTTACTTTAGTTTTCTTTCTTTTAAGTTTTAATTGTTTGGTGCTTGAGGGCTATGTGTGTTTCATACTCAAGTGGGTTCATGAAAACACTCAATGTCTCTTGAGTGGAGGAGGATTAGTTGAAGGGTTGCCTATTCATCAAAGGATTAGACACCACTTGAGATCCTCTCAGTTAATTGAAGTAATGATTGCAAATTAGCCTCAACCACCAATTGAGGAGGTTTAAGATGAAAATGAGGTGCAAAATGCACCCTGCCTTGTACTCTATGAGAT
Source organism: Magnolia officinalis (assembly GCA_021015155.1). NCBI lineage: Eukaryota > Viridiplantae > Streptophyta > Magnoliopsida > Magnoliales > Magnoliaceae > Magnolia > Magnolia officinalis. Next base: position 60,319,806 of record JAJHSJ010000004.1, read on the forward strand.
TATTTACAACCGGCGGGGGTTAGTACACCTTCCTGCATGATATTTTCATTGAATGTAGGAACTGCAGATATTAAACCAGGGGTAATTCAACTCCTCCCTAAATTTCATGGACTAAAATCTGAAAGTCCATACTTGCATATGAAAGAGTTCGATGAAATTATATCTACATTACACTTCCCAAACATGTTTGAGGAAATAGTTAGAATGAAATAGTTTCATTTCTCTTTGAAAGAAAAGGCTAAGTTGTGGTTACATTCTTTAAGACCAAGGTCCATTGGCACATGGGCCGAGATAACAAGGGAGTTCCTTATAAAGTTCTTTCCCTATCATAAACAAATACCTTGAGGAAGGCAATCATAAATTTTGCCCAAAAAGAGGATGAGACCTTCTTCCAATGTTGGGAGCGATTTAAGGATCTCATAAATTTATGTCCACAACATGGCTACAAAATATGGTGTATAACAAGCTTTTTCTATGAAGGATTGACCTCACCCATGCCTTAATTTGTGGAGATGATGTGTAATGAGGAATTCATGAATAAGGTAGCCGATAATGCATGGGATTATTTTGATAAACTTGTTATATATGTGTATAACACTTACTTGGCGAGAGGGTACGCCCTAATACATGTTTTTGCTAATATACACTATGTATGTTAAAATAGTGTATTCTAAGTGTTTGAGAAAATGCTTGTAAGTGTAAGTGCTTAGATAATCATGCTTCAGGTAGGTGTTGAGATGGGATTCTCAACTACCTTAGAAACGTATATGATTTACTCCATGATGGTTGTTCAATTTCATCGCTTACTATGAAATATATGTGTTTGTATTTCTTGTTTACATTATGCTTTGTAACATGCTTTATGACATGTTTGTTAACATGCTTGAATTACTTTGTTTATTATGCTTTACTCCACATGCTCTGATAGAGTCAGGGGCCACACTATGAAATCCGGGGGGAACCGGGACAGACCCGGGGTACCATTGGCACCATGGGATGGTGGTGAACATTGCCCAACTGCGGAAGCACTGCGATTGGTCCAGTGGACCGTGGCGGAACCGCGGTCAGGTTGGGCTTGGTTGGTCGGGCCAGTGTCGGTCGGTGTCGGCTCGACCCCTAGGCTCGTGTGGTGCCCACCAAATTGTGTGGGGACCCCTGTTTCACGTCTGTTTTGCCCCCTCTCTCTCAACTACACCTCCAAACTCTCATTTCTCTTTAAACTTAATGTCCCCTCTCTCTAATTTGCCTCCCAATTGTCTAATCTATCATTTTCGGCCACAACCCATCCACATCCATCGTTCACAGCAACACCTACCCTCTACCCTTTCCGTTTTCTCTCATTTGAGCTTCTACACCCCCATTTGAAGCTCAAATTCGTGTTAGCTCTCTAACCCATCCATTTTCTTCCCTTTCCTTCTTCAAACCCTGCCTTATGGGCCTTTACAATCCCTGTCGAGACTCAAGTCCATGGAGAACCAAAAACTTCAGCCCCTATTTCCCCTTATCCTCATCTTTCATGGCTCTATCCGAGCTTGTATGGCCATTTTTCTTGGAGGCCTAATCATCCATACCGTGTTTGGATGTTTTTATTTTCATGTCGATGAGTGTAGTAGTTGGTAGAATGTTTTAGATGTTTGAGGACGTTTAGGGCCCGTTCGGCCAACTGCATTAGGTGACTTAGGTGGATAGTATTGTATAAGTAACAACAAATGTATGTGTAAAGTATGGCCCCTAGATTGGGTGTATCCCATGTTTTCCAATGCCATGTTTGGAATGTATGCAATGAAAAGTATATCTCCGGTTTTCCTATTACACTTAGAAATTCATTATCCTGGGATTTGAAAATCCCATCTCACACTTTTCCAACACCAGGCTCATTTTCCAAAGCCTATAAAATTAATTTTTATCCACCCACCCTCCTACCAACCATGCCACTCCCAATCCCGAGGAGGGATTAGCAATGCAAGCCCATTAAATACAACTTAAGACGACTGACCAAATAGGCCCTTGGAGTTTTGGACCTAGAGCAGTGCTCCCAGATTTTAACAGACCTAACCATATAGGAAATCCAACAAATTTATAATGTCAACCTTAGGACCCTCTTAGTTGGAATGAGTATATGTGAAATGTTCGAGCGTCAAGTACAGACAACTCAGTTCCAATTAGACAACTTTGACCCTAAGTGATAAAACCCTTCCTGTATTAGAAATGATGTGAAATCATCTAGCGTATGAACATATACTTTGGACTACACCTATGGATTTCCACTACTCCTAAATTAAGACTAGACTACCGGTTACATTAGAGAATGCCAGAGACCGATAGATGTAGCTAGGTCAAATCAAAACACCTTTTTGATCTGGGTGGCGCGGCGAAAGCGTGGTGGACCCTGCCCCACTAGCCCAGGATCAAATGGAGTTGATCCAGACTATACGTAAAGACAAGTCACTAAATAGGATGAGCTACCCTATCTCGGACATAGAATGAGACGAGGATTTTCTTAGACCAAGACCTAAAGGGCAACCCGAGAAATAGGACATTTGAACTTTTCTGTGATAAGCATTCCCTAAGTTTTTTAGAGTGATCGGTCTACGAAGTTATTGAAATATACAACTGCGAAGCATTCGCGGCTTGACCCAATTCTCAATCCTGGGCGACTACCAATGGACTCACTGCTTGGCCGAGAAGAAGACTAGGATCCACCAGGACTCGGAAGGGATACGATGAGCTTTCTACCCTGGCCCGGTAGATGATCGATGTATCGGGATCAAGCCCACTATAACCGTCTCTCCGTGTTGGTCAAACATTGAAAACAGCTATCTTACTCTAAATTGTTGGGAATCGTCGTCAAGACTCCAAATAGGTAAAGAAATAAATTGTAGAAAACCATCAGGATATGGGAAATGGATAAAGAAATAAGTTTTAAGGGGGGTAGACTAAAATGAACCAAGCTAGTATATACCCTACCACGCGTAGAAGCTCAAAATAATTAAATCTTTCCTTATTAACCTTAGGCAATTTTGGGGACGAAATTTTGTTTTAAGGTGGGTAGATTGTAACATCCCAGATTTTTGCCAACCTGGAATTAGACGTCCTTAGGCAATGGATCGATCCTAACACCTTATTAACTTGTCAGAACTCAATCCTACAGTCTAAAATCGCTTGTTAACCCTTTTCCTTCACAAATCTCATCCTTCACCACTTTGTTCTTTCAATTTTTCTAAGTACTTTCACCCTAAACACTATCTTAAACTAGCTAAGTATTATAACTTGGATCACTTTATATACAAACTACAAAGGCCCAGGTACCACCTCAGACAGAAATCATACAGGACTAAATCCTTTAGAAATTAGGCGAGAATTAGCCAATGTTAAACGAGAGTACCTGTGAAACTAACACCAATCACTTTAAATACGATCTGCAAGACCAAAAACTTGTAGAATCATTGACGCTAGGTTACCCTAAACTCTATGATCAATCTCATTACCCGGCTGCTCTCGGGAGCATCAGGAAACTCCGTATCAGATCTGGACCGCACGTTGGAAATCCGATTAACACAAAGTTAAGGAATTAGGACCGCCTTGCTGGGCTTGGCAACCATCTCGGAAATCAAATCCAGATAGTGTCCCAGCGCTATTCGCTTGAGCTCGGAGCGGGGGGTGTGAGAAACATGAAAATAATTCAAAAATAAATATGAATTTATGAAATCTGGCACGTCTCACTTGCGGATCAGTATTAAGCAACCTGACCGTCAGAATCTGACCCAAATACACCCTCGGATCAGGGGAAATTTCATAGACATGTCAATGTACTCGGAATCTCCGATCGAGATCCACTGACCGTTGAACTAAAACTGGTCTGCCACGTGTGATCTGGGAAGCCGACCGAAACGAAAACTTAGCCATACCTAGATCCAGTGTTAGTGAGCTTAAGTCCGACCGCATACAGAAAAGGGGCCGCCAGAAGTCCTCCGTTGAGATGAAATTGACTCACTTTCGATATAACCTACGTATACCTTGACCTGAAGTCTATTTTGGTGAGGTTTTAGGCTATATAAGGACCTTAAAACCCTCTCTCATTCAGCCATACGAATTTGAGAAAAACCCTAGGAGAGAAGAGAGAAAAGAGAGAAAATGTGAGAACAGTGGGAGAATCTCCCTGCCACTCTACCCTGCCGCTATATGTGTTCAACCATCTCGTTCTAATCGCTTTTTCGGGGATTCCGGCGTCATTTCTAGGTAAGAAACCTTAACCCTAAACTGATTTGGGGTTTTGATAATTGTAGGTTATGAAATAGCTAGCCTATTTCGTTCTATTGGTGGCCAAACTGCCGTATATGAAGGTTTAACAAACCTATCAAATTCGTTACGATTCTACGACAAAAGAAGCGGACTTTAGGTGTATAGGTTATGGTTTTCAATGCTTTCAATGTCAGATAATGATAGATTCATGATCTGCATGCAATTGCACATGTACAAAGTGCTGTCTGTTTTCCGTTTCGATTAAATACGAATTATATGAAATTTTGTGTATTCTAGGTATTTGTAGAAAGTACCGTATATGTATAAATTTTAGAAATGTGTTTGCCATGATTATTTGCTGTATAAACATATTATATATGTGTATAACACTTACTTGGCGAGAGGGTACGCCCTAATACAAGTTTTTGCTAATATACAATATGTATGTTAAAATAGTGTATTCTAAGTGTTTGAGAAAATGCTTGTAAGAGTAAGTGCTTAGATAATCATGCTTCAGGTAGGTGTTGAGATGGGATTCTCAACTACCTTAGAAACGTATATGATTTCCTCCACGATGGTTGTTCAATTTCATCGCTTACTATGAAATATATGTGTTTGTATTTCTTGTTTACATTGTGCTTTGTAACATGCTTTATGACATGTTTCTTAACATGCTTGAATTACTTTGTTTATTATGCTTTACTCCACATGCTCTGAAAAAGGAATGATTACGATTGAGACTATGATTATAGTCCAGACAATCGGTACCAGACTTGAGTTCGTGGTTGAGAATCATTTCGCCACGTAGGATGTGTTTGACGAACCCGAGTCGTACTTCCGTTGGCGACAGTGGTTAGGCCACACGAAGTGCTTATGCACTTCATGTCGTTCAGTTGATTGTGCGCTCGAGCTAGTCAGACTCATCAAGTGACCCAATATGTCTAATGTATGTTCACCATGTTTGGACGCTACTGCTTGAACCTAGGGTACCAAACTTACCAATGAAATCCCTCAAACCATGGTACTTCGATCCGCTAAAACTCATGAGCCGAGCATGGTGGTATGGGACACCATGGTTGAGCTGTCGGCCTACGTTGGGGCCACGTGCCTCCCCGTAGTGTCCATTGAGTAACCAGACTCGTGAGCCGATTATGGTGGTATGGGACACTATATTCGAGCTGTCGGCCTACACTGATTGGTGACAAGCCCTTTGTAGTGACCTCGAGCATTCTCTGAATTTGCGGTGAGGCAACGAGTTTTACCACGGTGAATAGAGTATGAACTAGGCCTGTATTAATTTAGTGATGAACCGTTAAAAAGGTGATGAGGGAGTGGTGTAACGATTGCGTGTAACATCCCTGACAGCCTTTGCAGCGCCCTAGAACCACACTTTCGTATGAGATTATTAGGTTTGACAACCCTAGAATGGATCATGTTTGGGAATGATACAAGGGAGTTACCTTAGTTTTCCAATCCTGTTGTTTGAAATGGACTAATAGCAACTCGGTAATCATGCTCATCATCGCACTGCATGTGCCTGGAAGATGTGGAGCACTGAGGAATGAACGCATGCCGCGAACGTAAGGTGGTGTCGCATGAGGGAGTATGTCGGTGAGGGCATGCATCATGACTGCATTCCATACTTGTATTAACAAGAGTATTTAGAATTATTTGATTGTACTGCTTTATCATTACTGCTTAACTGAATTGATAACATGTTAACCTATGCTTTATCGTTCCACTGAGTTGATCACTCACTCCCACGTTATGGGATGGTGTTGTACACACCAACCAGAGTTGTTTGAGTTTCAGATGATGGCGATGCTGCGAAGCGGAGCCGGACTTTTATGAGGATGAGGAATATTCCTCCTTTATGCAGTTTCAGGCGGGTTCCTGTGAGTCGTGTCCTGATCGACGGGGCTTTCTGGGATATTGACTAGATGACCTTGCACAATTTGGTATAATTTGAAATTGTACTTGTAATGAATTAACCTGGTAACATTACCATACTGAGGAGACTCACCACAGTTTATATATTTTACATATCTATCACAGTCTTCCGCTTGTAAATTTAACTGTCTCTGGAGTATGATATGTTGTTTTGGTATAATCCCATTCATGTTTCAATGCTCTCATTATAATCATCATTATCTGTGTTGCATAAGTGATGCGTTGGAACTCGGGAGCTGAGCTTTGCTCGACCCCCGATTTTCAGGGCGTTACAGTTAAAAAGACTAAGGACCCGAAAATAGATGAGAATGATAGACCTAGCAATGCTTCAAATGGGTTAGAACTGAAACTTCAAAGTAAGCTGATTACGTCATTCCCTCAACGGTTGATTGCACCAAAACCTCTCTCTAACTCTCAGGATATTCTAGAGGTACTTAAGCAAGTGAAGGTTAACATCCCTCTACTGGATGCCGTTAAACAAATCCCTTCATATGCCAAATTTTTGAAATATTTATGTATGACCAAAAGATGACAAAACATACAAAAGAAAATCTTTTTGAATGAAAAAGTGAGTATCATCCTCAAGCAAGATGTGCCACAAAAATAAGATGATCCCGGTAGCCCAACCATTACTTGTGTAATTGGGAACCATCGGATTGAGCACGCACGTCTTGACTTGGGGGCGAGCGTAAATCTGATCCCTTACTCAGTTTCCGAACAATTGGGTCTAGGTGAATTAAAACCCACCCAAACCACATTACAACTTGCCGATCGCTCAGTTCGTGTACCGAGAAGGATGATTGAGATGTGTTGATCCAAGTTGATAAATTCTACTATCTAATAGATTTTATTGTCCTACATACTCAACTCATCATTGATGTGAGCACTCAAATACCCATAATTTTTAGTCGCTCATTCCTTGCTACATCAAATGCTATCATTAATTGTAGGAATTGAATTATGAATTTATCTTTGAGAAATATGACATTGGAGCTCAACATCTTTTTCAACATGAACAAACAGCTAGAGGATGATGACGATACCCATGACATTAACATGATCGATTCTTTCGTGGAAGATAGAGCACTCCTGACTCTATACTCTGACACTCTAGAGACGTGCTTGGCCCACTCCTCTGATTTAGATGATGACATGATTAGGGAGATGGATGCCTTGCTTGATGTTATGCCGGTACTTGAAGTTAACTCGTGAAGGCCACAGTTTGAAAAATTACCCCAAACCGATGTAGTGCCTCCACCGTCTAACCTCAAAGCACCGAAGCTTGACCTAAAACATTTGACCATTGATCTTAAATATGTCTATTTAGGTCAGGATGAGACATACTGGTGGTGATCTCTTCCCACCTTGAGAAAGAACAAGAGAGTGTGCTCATTTCTACTCTCATTGAGCATTGTAACGACTCAGAAAATCCCGTACAAAGGCCTGAGTATCACCTCAAGTAGAAATCACTCAGGACCAAATTCTTTAGAAATTAGATGAGGATTAACTAGTGTTAAACTAGATTACATACGAAATCTGTACTAATCACTTTAAATACGATCTGCAAGACCCAAAACTTGTGGAATCGTTGACGCTACATTACCTGCTCTCGGGAGCATCACGAAACTCCGTATCAGATCTGGACCGCACATCGAAAGTCTAAATAATACAAATTATAGAATTAGGACTGCCTTGCTGGGCTTGACAACCATCTCGGAAGTCAAAACCAGATAGTGTCCCAGGGCTATTCGCTTAAGCCCGGAGCGAGGAGTGTGAGAAAATATGGTTTTCTTTAGAAATTAAATCTAATTTAACTAATCTGAGACTTGTCGCTTGCGGGCCAAATATAAGCAATCAGACTATTAGAATCTGACCCAAATACACCCTCGGATCAGGGAACATTTCCCATACATGTCCGTGTACTTGTAACCCTAATCGAGTTTCAGTGACCGTTGAACTGAAACTGGTCTGCCACGTGTGATCTGGGAACCCGACTAGAACAAAAACTTCACTCGACCTAGATCCAAGGTCAGTGAGCTTAAGTCCGACCTTTAGCTCAAGGGGGGCTCAAGAAGTGCTCTGTTGAGACGGAACAGTCCGTATTTGGACATAACCTAAGTATACCATGGCCCTGAGTCTATTTCCGTGAGTTCTGGGCCTATATAAGGACCTTAAACCCTCACTCTCTCATCCCATACGAATTTGAGAAAAACCCTAGGTGAGAGAGAGAGTAAAGAGTGAAAAAGTGTGGGAGAAGTGGGAGAAAGATCTTGTTGCTCTAACTTGCTACCATACGTGCTTAGCCACCACCGTCTAATCGTTATTCCGGCGATTTTATCTTCGTTCTTAGGTAAGAAAACCCTAACCCTAACTTGTTCTAGGGTTTCAACTGTTATAAGTAGCGAGATAGCTGACATAATTCATGTTATAGGTTGTTGTGCCGCCGTAGACGAAGACTTAGAGATTTTATCGACTTCATTACACTTCTACGGCGTAAGGTGCGGACTTTAGACGTATAGGTTATGGTTTTCAAGGCTTTCAATGTCGGTTAATGATTTATTCTTGTTATGGGTTCTATTTCACATGCAAAATGCGTCGTCCGTTTCATGTTTCATTTATATATGAACTATGTGTAATATAGTGTATTCTATGTATGTGTTGAAATATTTGAATACGTTTGGAATTTGGATTTGTGCTTAACATGTTTATTTATCGTGAATATATGCTTAATACATGTGCGACAACTCCTTAGCGAAAGGACTTGCCCTAAAATCACATCACGACAAATACACACTATAGGTGATAAAGTGTGTAGCCCAAGTGTTTGTGGAAATGCTTAAATTAATATGGAATCCGGATTCGTGCACGCTATGATCATCCGTCGTGGGTATATACATGTGGTTTACGGGGCAACTCCCTAGTGAAAGGAGTTGACCTCATATATGTGTAAACCACATACATCATGTATGATGATGTATGTAGTCTAAGTGTTTGTAGAAATGTCTGAATGTACTAAGTATTACTAATAGTAGCTTTGTATGAGGGCTGAGATATGAATGTCGGTTACCTTAATTATGTATATGATTTCCTCCATGTACGATACATTATGATGTCTGTTTTATTCATGTAATGAATGTGTGTGCAAATCATGTTTGTGTTACATTTCTCAACATGCTCACATGCTTGTACGAATTGAATTATTTGTTCATTACTGTTTTGACTGTCTCTTATGATTACCTATTGGAATGAAGTGAAAGTGGGGTTACGATATAGTCCAGGCAATCGGTAATAGGCTTGAGTTCATGACTGAGATTTATTCTCCACTTAAGATGGGTTTGACGAACCCGAGTCGTACTAAAGTTGTCAGCAGTGGTTAGGCCACACGGAGTGTTTGCGCACTTCATGTCACTCAACTCAACGTGCGCTCGTGCTAGTTGAGCTCGTTAAGTAACCCGATGTGCCGATGTATGTTCACCATGTATGGACGCTACTGCTTGAACCTAAGGTACCAAACTCACAAGTGAAATCCCGTTTAACCTTGGTACCTCGATCCGCTAAGACTCATGAGCCGGACATGGTGGTATGGGACACCGTGGTCGAGCTGTCGGCCTACGCTGGGGCTATGTCCCTCCCCATAGTGACCAATGAGCAACCCAAACTCGTGAGCCAGATACGGTTGTATGGGACACTGCATTCGAGTTGTCAGCCTACACTGATTTAGTGATGAGCGAGTGGTGCAACGATTCCGTGTAATAGCTGTGATAGCCCTTTGTAGTGACCTTAAGCATACTCTGAGCATATGTAGAGGCGACGACCCTTCCGTAATACGAAGAGTATAACTAGGCCTGTACTAATTTGATGATTAGCCATGTAGGGTAATGGAGGAGTGGTGTAATGAGTGCGTGTAACAGCCCTGGCAACCCTTTGCAGCGACCTAGAACCACACCATCGTATGAGATTATCTAGGACTGAAGACCCTAGAATGGATCATTGTTTGGGAAAGATATAAGGGAGGTACCTTAGTTTCCCAACACTGCTGTATGAAAAGGACTAATAATAACTCGGTAATCATGCTCATAACAACGCACTGCATGTGCCCTGGGTTGAAGAGCACTAAGGGATGAAAGCATGCCGCGGACGTAAGATGGTGTCGCATGAGGGAGTGTAGGCGAGGGCATGCATCATGGCTGCATTCCATACTTACGTTAATAAGAGTATTTAGGAGTGTTTGATTATACTGCTTTATCATTACTGCTTGACTGAATTGATAACATATTAACCTATGCTTTATCGTTCCACTGAGTTAGCTACTCACTCCCACGTTATGGGATGGTGTTGTACACACCAACCAGACCCTGTCTTAGATACAGGTGTTGACGAGACGCAGGAGGCTGTGCATGACTACTACGATGATCAGGACGAGTTCTCCTACATGCAGTTCTCTAGAGGCTTCGCTTAGGCCATTTAGATGATGGGGCTACAGGGTTTACCATTATAGTTGTACCATTTTTTTTGGCATTTTGATTTTGAAACTAATACATGTATATGGTGACTCAGTAAGGTGTTCATAATCTGGAGACCGATTGTGACCGTTTCTGGCTTTATATACATCTTTCAGTCTTCCACTTGCGTTTTATAACTTGATCTGGAGTATGAATTACTGTTTTGGTGTAATCTCACTCATGATTAATGCACTAACACAAATAACTTTCAATCATAAGCATTTATGTTGCATAAGTGATGTTTTGGAACTCGGGTGTTGAGTTGCTACTCGACCCTCGATTTTCAGGGCGTTACAAGCATAAAGGAGCTCTTGGATGGTCGATCGCGGACATCAAGGGAATTGACCATTTGATTTGTACTCACCGCATCAATCTTAAGGATATTGCGAAAATCTCCCGAAAACCACAACGTCGACTCAATCCAAATATGAAAGAAGTGGTTAAGGCTGAGGTAATTAAGTTATTGGATGTGGGTATCATATACCCTATATCCGACAGTCAATGGGTGAGTCTAACTCAGGTGGTTCCTAAGAAGTCCGGAATCACCATCGTAGCCAATGCCAACAATGAACTCATGCAACTAGAATTGCTACTGGTTGGAGAATGTGCATTGACTACAGGAAGTTGAATACCGTCACAAGGAAGGACTACTTTCCTTTACCCTTGATTGATCAAATTTTGGAAAGGCTAGCTGGTCACTCTTATTATTGCTTCCTTGACGGATATTCGGTATACAATTAGATAGAGATAGCCCTTGAAGATTAAGAGAAGACAACATTCACATGTCCCTTTGACACCTTTGCTTACCGAAGGATGCCATTCGGATTATGTAATGCTCCCACCACTTTTCAGCGATGTATGTTGAGTATTTTTTCTGACACGGTGAGGCAATATTTAGAGCTCTTCATGGATGACTTCTCCGTCTTTGGTCCATCCTTCAGCGAGTGTTTGAAAAATCTTAAATGTGTGATAAAGTGATGCGAGGAAAGAATTTAGTTCTGAATTGGGAGAAATGTCATTTCATGGTTCCCAAGGGAATTGTGCTTGGACACATAATTTTATCCAAGGGAATTGAGGTAGACAAGGCAAAAATTGATCTCATCTCTAACCGACCTCTACTTAAGAGTGTACATGATGTGCGATCCTTCCTAGGACACGTCGGATTCTATAGACAATTCATAAAGGATTTTAGTCATCTCTCTCGTCCTTTATGCAATCTACTTCAAAAGGATGTACCAAACGAGTGGACTGAACAATGCCAAGAAGTTTTCACTAAGCTCAAGGGCATGTTAATTACCGCACCTATCATACAGCTACCTGATTGGAGCATCCCTTATGAGATTATGTGCGATGCATCTAACTATGCTATTGGGGATGTGTTAGGCCAGAGAAAATAAAAGAAGCCCTACATTCACTATGCAACTAGAAGTCTAAATTTTGCTCAAGTGAACTACTCTACTACAGAGAAAGAACTCTTAACCGTAATGTTCGTTTTGGACAAATTTAGGCCCTACCTGATCGGATATAAGATCATCATCTACATGGATGTTCACAACCCCAAGTGTAGGGTCGCAATGTAGTAATAATCTCGGTGAGACCGAGGTTGAATCCACAGGGACTAATCTCGTGAGTATTCTGAGAGCAACTAGAAATAGAACTAAAAGAAGATGCAAATCTAAATCTGAAAATAAGAGAGTAATTGTGATGTATGAAATTAGAAACTTAAGAAATTAAAGGTGAGAACTAGGGTTTCCAAGGATCCACTTGTAGAGATCAAGGAGATCTATGCTTGATTCAAGGACCAACTGGAATCAGAGTCCCATCTTATCCAAGATTTCTCAGTAAAACTAAATATGAACTTTCTTTGACCTAATTCTCAATGGATGAGAGTTGTGAGAATTGAAAGTGATTCCATTACAAAACCATGCCCAAGAGACAATGGCTCACAATAGGATAGACCAATCTCATAAATAAACAAAAGAGAATCATGAAGATTAGAAGGGATTCTGTCATCCAACCATGCCCAAGGGACGATGGTAAACAACAAGATTTCCTAATTTCACAATCTCAATACATGAAAAGAACATACACGAAGCTATCGTAGATCTATTGTAATTTGAGTCACAACAAACCATTAAAAACTGAAAGTATTTCTTAAATATCAAACTAAAATTAAAGAGAGTTCAACTTAAACATGAATCAAAGCAATAAAAAACATCCAATCACGCTACAAGCTTCATGTAAGGCCCGTATCCTAATTTGTACCGTTCCATAGACTTCCACGATCCTCCCTATCGAATTCGGGTGACCTGCGACCTGTAGTCAACATTTGCGCGTGATCCTAAGTCGCATCCCATAGATCAGGGTCGACTTGACCCGAGACTTGTACCATTACGACTGAACCGTCGCCGTGGTTCCAACGCAGCGACTTACGCACCGATGCGATACCTAGGAGTTGTATGTCCGCATTTATTTTGAAAAATGTCGCGCATTGCGAATCCCGAGGAAATTGTTACCCAAACATTGCATCAATCAATCAAGTACAACACATCCCTCTCTTACCAACAATGCATGGTAACCCATACCTCTCCCATTCCCAAAGTCAATCAAGCCCTTACCTCTCATGTCACTTCCCTTACAACACCCATTCCTCCCATCTCCCTTACAAAAAAAAAAAATCCTATTCTCTCTCTCATTCTCTACCCATTCCAAGAGGGAGGACCATCCAAGCTTTAAGAAGAGCAAGGAGCTTCCTACCCCCAAGATCTCACCATCCAACCCTTCAATTCTCATCATCCTCCATCAAAGAGGAAGCTTAGGAGCATGGGAGATCAAGGAGCCTATAAGAAGTGGAAATCGGTGGGTGTTCATAGCACTAGATCGTGATTTTGATTTAGGGCCCACATGATTTGGGGCCCACTCATTATATGTGTTGTATATGGCCCACATAAGGGAGCTCATAGTGGCAGAGCTTCCCCACCTCACTGTTCTCTCTCTCTCTATTTTTTTTATGGCAATGATGTATGATGGCCCACCCGACGGTGATGTATCATATCCATGCCGCCCATGTGATGGGCCCACCTTACTGGACCATCCAGCGGCAGGCCCGCTGGCCTGCCCGTCTGGACAGGCCCAGATGAAGAGAACATAAATATTAGCTTTATCGAAAGCCTTGGTGGGCCACATGCGTGGACCCACCCATGATGAAAATGTTGTATCCCTGCTGTCCAGTCCCTAGACGGTGGGACTCAACAGGGTATTTGTTTCGTCCATGACGTCTGTGCATGATGTGGACACCACCCATAATGCATGTGTTGTATACTCCACCGTCCAACAGGTGAGACGGTGGAGCCCTGGCATGTGATGCATCCACACCGTCCAGATTTAGGACCTACAAGGTGTACGTGTTTCATTCACTCTGCCCTTCTTGAGGCAGATTCAATTCTCAAGTGGGCCACGTACGTGAGGCCCACCCTGTTGTAGTATTACACCCACCATCATCCAGTCCTTGGACGGTGGGACTGACCTTGATGTATATTTTTTATCCCCACCGTCCATTGCTTGGACGTGGGGCCACCTTGATGTGTGTGTGGGGTCCACACCGTCCATGGGACCCACGTGTTATACGTGTTTTATCCTAGCCGTAGTGATCACGTGGGACCCACCAGATTAGTGATCTCGCACGGACATAGATTAGCTACGACAGCTACTATATTGACATCAGCAAGTTCTGTGGGATTAATCATGAGGTATGTGTTATATCCAGACCGACCATCCATGGACCACGTGGGGTGTATGTGCTTCATCCACACCATCCAGATGACTAGACGGTGGAAACCTAACATGGAGTATGTGTTGTATACACACCGTCCATCCAAGGACCACCATGATTTATGTGTTTTATCTACACTGTCTAGCTTGCTGGACGGTGAGATCCCCTTAATGTATTGTCTTATACCCACGTCGCCCGTGCATAGCACGTGGGGCCCACCTTGATGGCACGTGTGGCTCAACCACGTGGAATCACCATGATTTATGTATTTATCCACCTACGGTGGGACCCACCTAAATGTATGTATTCTTTATCCACTGTTCGTCCGTTTTCAGGATGTGGGACCCACCTGTAGCCACCCTGCTGTCCGTGGCCCACCTTGGATGTATGTATTCTGTATCTACACCGTCTGTCCAACGGTGGGATGCACCGTGATGTTTGGGTCCTATCCACACCGTCAACACTCTGGATGGTGGGACCCACCTTATATGTATGTGTTTTGTGCCACATCGTCCATCTATTGGCTGGACGTGTGGGGCCCACCTTATATGTATGTGTTTTGTGCCACATTGTCCATCTATTGGCTGGACGTGTGAGGCCCACCTTATATGTATGTGTTATACACACACTGTCTGTAACACCCCAGGTTTTCGAGGGCCGTGTAGGAACTTGGCTCTTGAATTCCCAAATGTCATGGGTGCCCTAATGGGCTTCAGATTTTAATTACATTTGGATGATCTCATAAATAATGGAGAGTTTAGCAGGGCATGTAGCATAAGTAACGTAAGTGTTATGGTTTCTAGTTCCTATGATTGTCAAATTTTGTAGTGCCAAAACCTCTTGGAATTTGTGTCTTGTGTAGTGCATTTATATATTCAAGAAAGTGCATCTCATGTACAAGAATAAAGGTCTTTACTTGAAGAACGTCAAATGCGAGATTACATGTTCATGTTCAAGTACAATACCAAGTGTGAAGTCAATCTTTCAAGCTTCTCCAAAATACAGACTAAGAAAAAGAGAGTTAGTAAGAGGCTTACCCAAAATACAGAAAATAGATAAAATATGTGGTGAATGCCAGATTGGTAAGCAAACTAGGAGTTCTCACAAAAAGGTGGACTCCAATGCCACATCTAAACCGCTCGAACTCCTCCATATGGATCTTATTGGACCAACTAGAATGGAGAGTCGATATGGCAAGAAGTACATACTGGTAATTGTTGATGACTTTACTAGATATACTTGGGTAGTCTACTTAAGAGACAAATCAGAAGCTCTCGATGAAGTAAAAAGGATCCTTAAACGTATTCAAATAGAAAAAGGTTCCCAAGTCTGTAAGATCCGTAGTGATCATGGATCAGAATTAGAGAATAGCAGTTTTGAGAAGTTTTGCGGTGATCAGGGAATATCACATGAATTCTCTGCGCCCAAAACACCACAACAAAATGGTATAGTAGAAAGAAAAAATAGAGTGCTTCAAGAAATGACAAATGTAATGTTAAATAGTATGAAGCTCCCTAAAAATCTTTGGCCCGAAGCTGTTAATACTGCTTGTTATATAATTAACCGCGTTTATACTAGAAAATCAAATAGTAAAACGACTTATGAAAAGTGGTTTGATACGAAGCCTACTATCAAATACTTTCGGGTTTTTGGCAGCAAGTGCTACATTTTATGTGACCGAGAAATCTGGGTAAGTTTGACACCAAAAGTGATGAAGGGGTATTTTTAGGGTATGCTCTGAATAGTCGAGCATATTGGGTTCTTAATAAAAGAACCGGTGTAATTCAAGAATCCATTAATGTGGTTATTGACGATCACTTGAATACACTTGTCTCAAGTTCAGAAAATGATGAAGTTCTTCTAATTGATAAACCAGATACTTCATCAAGTCAACAGAACAATGAACCGAGGACTGTTAAAGATCATCCAACTAATCAGATTCTTGGAAACCCTCTCACTGGTGTGCGCACTCATAAACAACTGGAAGATATGTGTAATTACGTGTGTTTTATATCTCAGATAAAACCAGCTAATGTAAAAGAAGCTCTTACTGACAAAAATTGGATTGTTGCGATGCAAGAAGAGCTTAATCAATTCGTTAGAAATGATGTTCAGTACTTAGTTCCTAGACCTAAAGATAAACACATTATCGGAACTAAATGGATTTTTAAAAATAAGTATTATGAACTTGGTAATATTATTAGAAATAAGGCTAGGCTGGTTGTGTAAGGGTACACTCAAATTAAAGGCATCAATTATGATGAAACCTTTGCCCCAGTAGCTCGTCTTGAATCAATCAGACTATTTATATCCATTACGTACTTTAGAAAGTTCAAAATATATCAAATGGATGTAAAGAGTGCTTTCTTAAAAGACGATTTGCATGAAGAAGTGTATGTTGAACAACCAATGGGTTTTGAAGAGCCTAAGAATACTGATCATGTTTATCGCCTAAAAAAGACTCTCTACGGTTTAAAACAAGCTCTCAGGGCATGGTACGAAAAGTTGACTAAGTTTCTACTAAGTCATAACTTTATAATGGGAAGTGTTGATAAGACATTGTTTGTAAAGAAACATAATGATCACATTTTAATAATACAAATTTATATTGATGATATTATTTATGGATCTACCTGCGCTAACATGACTATTGAGTTTGCAGATCTTATGAAATCTAAGTTTGAAATGAGCATGGTTGGGGAATTGAATTACTTCCTAGGGTTGCAAGTTAAACAGCAACTTGATGGTTTCTTTATTTCTCAAACCAAATATGCTCTGAACTTAGTTAAGAAGTTTGAATTTGAGAATGAGAAAATTTTTGATACTCTTATGAGTACTACTTTAAAACTCTCAAAGGACTCTACAGGTAAGAGTGTGGATCCTAAATTGTATTGCAGTATGATAGGTAGTTTGCTTTATTTAACTACAAGCCGACTTGATATTGCATTTAGCATAGGAATTTGTGTTAGATATCAATCTGACCCTAAAGAGTCACATTTAATTGTTGTTAAGTGGATTATGCGATATGTCGCAAGTTCAGCAAATCTAGATCTTTTGTACCCACATGATACTAGCGTGCAATTAGCTGGTTACACTTATGTTGATTGTGCTGGTAACATTGATGACCGAAAATCAACCAGTGGTGGTTGCTTCTATGTTGGGAACTGTTTAGTTTGTTGGCAAAGTAAGAAACAAAGTTCCATATCGCTTTCAACTACTGAGGCTGAATACATTGTAGCAGGTAATGCATGTACTCAGCTTGTGTGGATGAAAAGAATGCTGAACGATTACAGAATTGCGCAAGATTCTATGGTTTTATACTGTGATAATTCCAGTGCAATTAATATATCTAAAAATCCAATCCAGCATTCACGAACCAAGCACATTGACATTAGATATCATACATTCATGAATTAGTGGAAGACAAGATAATTTCTTTGGAATATATTCCGACCGAGACTCAACTTGTTGACATATTCACAAAATCGCTCGACAAAAGCAAGTTTTCTAAATTGAAATTTGATCTTGGTATGTGCAATTTGAATTGATTATTTATGCATTTTTGTATCATATTGTATATATTTGTTATTTTAAATGATTAGAATTTTAATTTTTATGAAAAATGTGTATTTTGTGCTGTGCACGACCAGTCGAGTGCATACTCGACCAGTCATAGCACGACCGGTCGAGCATGTACTCGACCAGTTGTGTAGTGCGGGTTGGTACTTTATTTGAGGAAAAAAAAAATTTCTTCATTTTGGGTTTCTTCTCCAACGGGTCCTAGGTCGACCAATCAAACTCATCTCCTAGTTCTTCAAGGTTAGTGCTTTATTTACATTTTCCTTGTAGATTCAATTTCTTATCACTCCTTTTTCATCATTGGTGTGATTTATTTCTTGTTTCATAGTAGTTTTTTGGTTTTTCTTCTCCAAATTCTGATCTTGTGAAAACCCACTCTAATTCTTTTGCAACCACTTGATTCCTTGATTTCTTAGTTGCAAATGGAAGGTAGAGCCAAAAAAAAGTTCTCGTGGTCCTTCATCTTCTAGATCGACACCTATTATAGTACGCCACCTTCGGTCACCCGAAGATGATCCCTCTTATGTGCGGGATATTAGGTTGTGCAATGTTATAGTTGAACGACTTGTTCATGTTGAACATCTAGCTCCATTTGAAATCCTTCCTCCCTTCCAATCTGTAGGTTGGGATAACATTTTACATTGTGGTGGGCCAGCATACCGGTTTATTGCGCAAGCTATGTATGCATGTATTTCTAATTTTCAACTGAAAATCTAACATTTATTATTGACACTGGAGAAGGTCTAGTTGAAGTAGACCAACATCTAATCTTTGGTCTAATGGACATACATGTCAATGATAAAGGTATTCCCATTAGCACGCTAGTAGATAAACCATATGAATCTGAAAAGCGTATGCTTACTAAAGCTTTGTGCAATATAGATGCGGATTGGAATCCTAGTGAAAATCGCTTGCCTTAAAGTATTTGTTACCCAGATACAGAGTCCTTCACAGGATTTTTATTTCAAATGTTTATCCCCGTTCTGGTAACAAAACCGAACTCACTACTTTCATGGTTCGAATCTTCATTCCATGTTTTTGGAACCATTGTATGCCTTCCTTCTCTAATTTGTCATTGTATCATTCAATTCTATCTCCATCCTGGACACAGTGACATTCCTTTCGCATATCTTATGACTGTGTTGGCCACTCATATTTTAGTTTATATGCTTGTTGGAGAGGCTCCCATTCAACACCTAATCTTCAACAACTCCAATATCAATAAAATGATCTGAGGTTAGCCGCAGGCCAAGTCAACGTGGGTGTTGGTGGAGCTGATGCAGTGAATGAAGAGGAAGGTGATTTACCTCCAGATGACATTAACATGGATGATATTTTTGATGAGATCAAATTCGATTCGGCAGATGATCCTGATTATCAGTCGTCTGACTTTGATGCGCGTTTGTGCTCATTAGAGGAGAAGGTAGAAAACATGAATGTGTCCTATGATTTACAATTCAAATATATGCGTAAATATTTAAGGCGCATTAACAAAGGACTCCATCAAATTGATCCTTCCATACCTGCTCCTTCGTCGGGTTCTAATTAGTTTTTTCTTATCTTGGTTTGTAATAACTTTAATTATATTTGGTTTTCTGTTGAACTTGGTTGCACTTGGCTGAACTTAGTTTAATTTGGTTGAACTTATTTGATCATGCTTGAACAATATATGCTTATGAGTTTTATAACATTGACTATCTTGTTCATTTATTCTTCATTACTCTTCTTATTCTTCCTTCTTTATCTACTTCATGTTCCTTTATTGGTTCCTTCCTTTGTCATCTTGTGACAAAAGGGGGGAGAATTTTATCTTGCTGCTTGTGTGGATTGACATGTGGTGGATTGTGGATAATTGTGTGAATGGATTGTGGATAGGTAGCCATCATCCATTATTTGAAAGGGGGAGTAAGTAAGGGGGAGTATTGTTGGAAGAATTGATGTGATGCGATTTATTTTGACATGTTTATAACTGGTGCATGATTCTTTGTACGTATAATACTTATGTTATTATAAAGTGTGTTTTGTCACAAATTTGACAAAGGGGGAGATTGTAAGTGCTATGGTTTCTAGTTCCTATGATTGTCAAATTTTGTAGTGCCAAGACCTTTTGGAATCTATCTTGTGTAGTGCATCTATATATTCAAGAAAGTGCATCTCATGTACAAGAACGTCAAATGCAAGATTGCATGTTCATGTTCAAGTACAACACGAAGTGTGAAGTCAATCTTTCAAGCTTCAATGGTTTAAGTTTTCAAAGCTTCAAGTCAAGACAAAGTTCATATACTTTGAACCTCAAGCTCAAGCTTCAATTACAATTTCAAGCTTCAGAAGTCTCGAGTTCAAGCCTCTACATATGACAAGATCTCAAGCCTCGTGAACTTCAAAGATTAACTATCAACTGAAGGAAAAGAAGTTTCAATGTTCATACATCATGTATAAGGTATGAATGACCCTAGATTGACCTTAGGGTAAGTCATACATAATTCAGTTGGGTCATTTTATAAGTGCATAGACTGTTTCTCGACTAGTCTTGGACAATGTTCGACTAGTCCTAGCACTGGCTCGACCAGTCCTAAGTTTATTTAAAATTTTCAAAATTTTTTATTAAGCCTCGATTAGTCCTGGAGCCTGCTCGACCGGTCATGTGAACAGTGCTCGACCCATTCTCGAGTAGTCCTGCAGGCTCGACTCAAAGTCCAGCAACTAAAATGGATTCCGCACAACCAATCGTGGACATGACTCGACCGGTCGTGGAGGCCGCTCGACCGCTCGAGCAGGTCCTTCGACAAGTCGTGGAACGATCTGATCTTATCGCGCTCGAAATTTCAAAATTTTGTTGGTCCTACGACCAGTCGTGGCGACCTCAGGACTAGTCATGACTATGATTTCTACACTTATAAATATAACACGAATTTTAGAGTTGAACATTCAATTCAAGCTAAATCAATATGCCACTCTAAGAGTTAAGTTAGTCATTATTTTAAGCTATATTGTGCTCATTTTATATTCTCTTTAATTAGCTCTCTTTGCATTTGATTTTGAATTCTGCATTCAAATTTTATTTGAAAGAGGGATCGTTGTATTCCCATTTCTTATAATCAAAATCAAATCAAGCTAGCCCAAGGTGATTAAATATAAAATCAATTTAGAACCTAGAACCATTTCATATGTGAGTGTGAACATTGAACTTCTACGTTGAAATTCTACTCCGATTTGGTTCTTCCGGGCTGCATTAAAAGGAGAATATCCAAGTATTTTACGTTATTGTAAATTCTTTCTTTTGGTTTCATTGAGATTGTGCCAGAAAAATCTCTCTGTTTTGATTTGTTTGAGGTGATCTAGAAAACTCAGAGTGTGGGCTTTTTTGAATTGTGTAAGCCCACTTGAAAGACACAATTGTAAAGGTTTTGGGTAAACCTTGAAAAACCTATTTTCATAGTGAACGCTAAAATCCACTGTGTGAGGATATTAGGAGTGGAGTAGTTGTGTGGCTGTTGTTGAACAGTTGGTGTACACATAAACGAACCACTATAATTTCTGGTCTTGTGGTTGATTGAATATTTATTTCATTTTGTGGATGTTTGTAATTTCCTTCTATGCACTTGTGGAGAATATTGTAATCCTTTTATGTATGTGTGGGAATGTTGTAATAGCTTAGTTCTTTCGTTTGCTATTATTTCTTTTATATCCTCTTCAGTTTGAGTTTTTGATACTCACGTAAGTTCTAGTAAGGTTGTCCTGGCATAAACCATTGGTTTTTGGTGTCAGGTTGTCCTTAGAACTAAGTTTGTATCAACCTCTCAATACTTGTACTCTTGAGGTTGTTTTACATTTCTTCATTGTGGGATTGTATATTGCTATTAGTATTTAATTTATTTAAATTTTGCTATTAATTTTTTAATTTGGCATAGTCCTATTCACCCCCTCCCCTTCTAGGACTTAATAGTTCAGCCTTTTCAAGTAAGTCATAAAGCAGTATCAAGTGCCACTAAATATAAAAATATCCAACCACAAATCTAAGTTCATCTAAATAGGGAACTAGTCCCACCCATACATGACCAAAAGTGATTAGAGCCCTAACCCATATTCCGCCGTATCCCGAACTCAGACTAGAAGGATCCGCCAAAAGTCTGAAAACATGGAAGCTCCTCTACCTCGTCGAGCTCCGCCTCACTTACATCTAATGACATGTCTGGTTGGTGTTTTAAAACACCGTCCTAGAGTGGGAGTGAGTAGCTAACTCAGTGGTGCCATTAGCCATAAGTTACATCAAATAACAATTCCATGATGAATTTAATGAAAAGCACACATTCATAAATCACTAATTAGTTTTTGTTAATGCATATGCATGAGTTGTGTATGATGCATGACCTCACCCACAACACTCCCTCGAGCGACTTCGTCTCACGGTCGCGCATGACCAACACTCCCTCATTACAACCTCAATTGTCGAGTCACCAAATCCTAGCTGATGCGATGCATGAATAATGTTAGCCGGGTATTTAGTTCATTCCGTTCATCCAACAGGTTGGGAAACCTGGTACACCCCAATGATATCAATGCCCTCATTCATTTGTGAGGCTCGGACCCCTCAATGCGCAAGGCCAGGACCCCGCGATCCTTGATCCTATCAGGGTCCCCACCCCCGATTGTAAGCACGCGGGGAGTACTGGGAAGCGAGATCGCTCGTGGTCACTACGGGGAGGTTCATCACCCTAGCGTAGACCGATAGCTCGGACATAGTGTGTCATTCCACCATGCCCAGCTCATGAGACTGTGGATCAATTTCTAGCTATTGTCAGTGGGCGTCAGTGGGCGAGGGGGTTTCAGGTTCCGAACAGGTGTGAGTAAATATGGTTAACAAACACAGTTGGTCAGTTGGTGGACCCAACCACTCAAACTTAGGCAAGTACTTATCGCACGACATCGGGTGAAAGCAACCCATGTAGTCCCACTATTGTCATACATACGAGTTTTCCCAAATTGGTCAGTCTAGTCTCGGGACAGCCCAACCGACGGGGCTGCCCTTATAATTTATAGGTTCCTGACCAACCCTGATAAAAGGGCTTCGATTCTTAACATATTAAGATAGTCATGATTTCTCATATAATATTCATAAAATATAATACACAAACAGTTAAGACATAATTTTCAGAATATCAAAATGAATGCAAACTACCCCTAGCAGCAAAAATTAGACTTGCATGTACATGGAATTGGATTTTTTTCTAAGAGACAAAAATTTCATATGTCATTCACAATACAGGAAATGCAGACATACAAAAGTATAGAAAATCATGCTGGAAATCAAATACAAGGGTGAACATGCAACAAAATTCCTAGGCCTAAACACCATTTCAAATTGATCAAACATTAATTTATCTTTGCATGCATGTTAGGCATACACATCAAACAGGTTCATAGATAGAATCTCTTAAAATCTACACATGCATATCAATCTAGTATCAAAAATCATTAAGTTCATCCTATAATTGGTAATATGTCACCTAAGGATAATAGTCTGCACCTTTGTAATGATTCGCCTGACTCAAAGCGCTCCTACGATTATGGTTATTGGAAAAATTCAGCAAAGCCTAAATAATCATACGAACCATTGTACTGATTAGAAAACCTAACCCAAAATACTAGATTAGAGAGTATAATATATTTTTTACCTCCAATTACCGCTGAGAGAACTCCATAAAAGATCCATGAGTAGCAAGGTAGCTATAGAGGGGGATGTGAGGGTGAAGGTACACATATCATCATACTTTCAAGCTCTCCCTTTCTCATTCTCCTCTTTTTCTTCTCTTTCTCTCTTTCTTTCTTCTAGGGTAAATTCGTATGGGGAGAGGGGTACCCAAATGAAGTCCTTATATAGTGTCAGATTTGGTGTAAATGGCCCCATGGGCTAGGTTTTTACTATACTAGCCCTATTAGAGGGTCTTTCTAACCTCTAAGGCCCACTATGGGGCGTACATGTTGATATACACCGTAGGATAGTTAGCCCTAATGATGATCTACGTATGGAAATAATTGGCCCGCCATTTGGATGCGCCGATTGACAGATATGATTAGAAGTCTATTCAACGGTCACCGATGGTCAATCAGGACCGTGGCTATACGGATATGAGCAGGGAAATATCCTTACTCCACGCGTGAAGTTTGGTCGTCGTAAACTGACAGTCCAAAATCCTCAACTTTGGATAAGAGTAGACGACCCAATTCACTTAAGTTTCAGCTTCTTCCTTTAGGGTAATTGCACTTCTCATAAATTCGTCCTTTGGCTCAAGTTGAGCAATTCTGCACACTACCCAGGTCCGTCTCCTGCGATGGATGTTGAGCCCAATAAGATGGACATTATTCTATAGTTTTGGAACTAGTGGCCCACTAACGAGCGGTATAGAGCTTGTTCTGAAAATCGGGGCATTTCTGGAATAAATTAGGTATTGAGATTTCTCGTGGGCAATGATTAGGGTTTGGATTAACTATGTTTATAGGGTGACCTATTTATAACTAGTGAAAGTGGAGATTTGGTCATGATTACTCTAAATCGTCGGTTTTAGGCTAAAAGAGTGATGAGGTTGATTTGGTCCATTAGTCAAGATCCGAGCCTTATCTAACTCGGCTTCGAGTAGTTCTTTTAATTTAGTTATAATTGTCTTGATTAATCAGTGTTAGGTTGGTTAGATTTAGGCTCTGTGTGAGCAAATCATGTGGCTAATTTTGGTGTTTAAGTGATCAGGTGGATTTGTTGGCTTCCTGTGGTTGATTACTCGGACTTGTGCGGTTCTTTATTGGTACCACCCGTGTATAAACTAACACTGAGCGTTAATGGTCAGTAAGTCATAATATAAGTTAATTACATTAAAAAAAATTTAAGAATTTTTGGAAATTCAAAACCGTGAAAATCTAGGATGTTACAGTCTACCCCCCTTAAAAATAATTTCATCCCCGAAATTGCCTAAGGGTAATAAGTAAAGATTTTATTATTTCATTTGATAAGTTTTATTGATTTCAAGTTTATATGAGTGGTAGGGTGTATACTATTGATGCTAGTCTGGTTCATTTTAATCTACCCCCCTTAAAACTATTTCACCCTGATGGTTTACTACAATTTATTTATTTATCTATTTATTTTTAAAGATTTGGATTCATGACGACAATTTCTCTCTATCTAGAGTAAAAATATTTGTTTTCAATGTTCAACCAACACGGAGAGACGGTTGTAGTGGGCTTGAACCCGATACATTGATCATTTACCTGACCAGGGTAGAAGGCTCATTGTATCCCTTCTTCGCCCTGGTGGATCCTGGTCTTCTGCTCGGTCAAAGCAGTGAGTCCGTTGATAATCACCCAGGATTGAGAATTGGGTCAAGCCGCGAATACTTCGTAAGTGTATGGTCTCGTGATTTCATAGTCCGATCAATTCAAACGTTTAGGGAAAATCACACATCATTAAAAAGTTAAAATCTCCTATTTATAAAGTTGTCATTCAAGTCTTGTACAAAGAGAGTTCTCATCTTAATTCATGTCCAAATTAGTGATTAATAAATCTTACACTATGCCTATGGTCAAATAATTATCCTAAAAAGATTTCCAATGGACTAAGATTGTATCTTTATGTTATCGTCTCGATCATATGGCTAGTGGGTTATGAGCAAACCGTGCTTGGGTTTCGTTAATTTCGAGAGAGAATAAAGAACCAAAAGTTCTAGGATATCTCAGAGGTTTGAAGGGATGGTGACCCTAGAAAGGCCGTGGGAATGGAAAAAGGAAGAACATCCTCCCCTCAATGTGCTATGAATCTTGATTCCATAAGAAAATAAGAAAACTTACAATATTTTAGTGAAGTCTGCATCGAATATGAACTTAGAAAGTATTAAACAATCAAACTCAACCATATTCAAGAGTTGTAGTTTAACCGCATTAGAAACTATTTGAAGTAGAAAAATATAGTAAAAATAATCTAATTTAATCACACAAGATGAATTCTATCATGGTTAGAAGTAATTTCTAAAAAGAAACAAAATACTAAAACTCCAATATGAAAAAAAAAATACACTTGGTTCATTGGCAACACGAAGTTGTAGAAATTTTTAGTTTCAACCCATCTATTGTTCATAACATCTTTGTCACATTTAGTAACTAAATTATTTTTATAATTTTTTTAGTAATCCATAATTAAGTTAATATTTATCTTACAAAATTTTAGTTCATTTTAAGCTCCAGAAAAATTATAAAAATTTCTGGAAGAAAGGGTTGTCCAAAACCAATGAATTTTGTATGATTTCAAAATGTCTCTATTCATGTAACATTTCTTATATATTTAGTAATAGAATTATTTTTCTAAAAAAAAAAAAATTATAATAGTTTATCATTAAGCTTAAACTCACTCCATAAAATTTTATTTCATTTGGAGTTATAAAAAAAATATTAAAATTCTAGAAGTGACATTTGTTTGAAACTAACGATTTTTATTTATTTATTTATTTATTATTATTATTATTATTATTTTTTATGATTACAAAATGTCTCTATTTCTTATAAGGTTTCTTATACTTTTGGTAGCTGAATTATTTTTAAAATTTTTATAATGCTTCATAATTAAGCTTAAAGCCATCCCACAAAATTTCATATCATTTGGAGTTGTAAATAAATTATTAAAATTCTAGGAGCAACAGTTATTCGAAATTAATAATTTTTGGATAGTTGGCAAAACATCTTAAGTTTAACTATATTATAAATTTTATTTTATTTTATTTTCTTATTTTTATATAAAACTAGACTCATTAAGGCTTTTGAATCACCTAAATTAGAGTTGTAACGAAGGAGATATGAATTTTTTAAGTCGACCCAAAATTGCAGGAAATTCCAGCGAGGGCAACGCCGAAAACTAGTTCCCCGGGCCGGGCGAGGGCCACGCAGGCCTTTGGTTCCCCGAGCTATCAAGATCTTTCGACGTGCATATCTCGCAAACCAGAATGAGTTATTCGACGTGCCGTATATTTGGGGTAGGAGAAGGTACTCTATCCAAATAACCTAGTTATTTCACAAGATTTCATCGGGTTAATGGTCAAAAATCCATTTTACTTATATTTTTATCATTTATAGTAAATGTTTGTTTAAGTATAGTTCTTCATCCTTGAACTTTAGGATTTGTGTCTAAAATAAAGGTACATAGAAAAATTAGAAGGATAAAGGGGCCGAAGGTGAGATTTTTAAAGAAGATGGGTTAGAAAAGGGAGATTCTAAAGGTTAATGGGCCTGGGAGGAAATGAGATTTGAAAGATTAGCTTAGAGAGGGGACTTCTCGTGGAAAAAGAATGGATTTGGAAGAGAGAGTTGACGTCACGTTGACGGCAGCCCTCTTTAGATTCAAGCGGCCGTTCACTTGGTGGTCTAAGTAGGTCAGAAGTCTCTCAAGCTCAAGGCGGAGACGACTTGGCCCGCTAAAACCGAAATGGGAGTATGTCCTACCTCGAATCGGATTATCAGACATGCAATGCACGTGCCTGGGGCAACGCGTGCTACTTCAGCTGCTTGACTCCTCGACATTGGTTCTATTGCCTCCAATCTTCGAATTCTCAACTATAAGTGATTTAGATCATTGCTTATGACCTAGGTCCTTTCTATACCTGAACCTTAGGCTAAGACTTCAGTGTTCAAATTAGCCGGATGGCTTGGTCCTAGGGTCCTATAAGTGTTGCTAAGTTCGATCGCTCCCTCCTACATCACCGAATGCGTTATGGAAAGTTCATAATCCACAACCCAATTTAATCCAAACCATTGCTCTGATAGCATCTGTAACACCCTGGGAATTCGGGAGCCGAGTTCCTACACGGCCCCTGAAAACCCAGGGTGTTACACTGTCCCTCCATGGGACCACCTTGATGTATGGGTTTTATCCATCCCATCTGTCCAAATGGGTTGGACTCATGATGTACGAGTTTGATCCAAGCCGCCTACATGGGACGTGGGGCCACCATGATACATGTGTTGTACATTCACACGGTCCAGGGCAGCGGCCCACCCTGATGAATGCGTTGTATATCCAGGTTGCCCATCCGTTTTTCCTGGATTATGGTTGCCTCATGAGGCTCATTTCGTGGTGTATTGGTGTAACACCCCGAATCTTCAGGACCCAAGTATATGACCCGTGTCTCAAAAACCTGAGTGTTAACTTTAAAGGATGGTCAAATTCAAGTGTACATTTTTTTTCCTCCATCAGAGTAAGCAAATGAGCGTAGTGTGGACAAATCGACATAAAGGAAAATTTCATTATCATTTAAATATACAAGGAGTTGCTCATAATGACTTATATAAACCAATGTCTTTGAATTTAACAAGTACAAGATTTACGAGAATTTAATACATGAAGAATAGCAGAAAGCATATAAATATAAGTCGCAAGATCACGTATCTCCTCCAAGCAAATACAACCATGGATCCCTGGCGATCATACCCTGCTCCTCATCAAGTCTAAACATACACATCACTAAAGCCACTTGTACCACCTGTACGGTTGTATATTTGATGGATGAGTGACCAACTCAATGTGAATTTTCCTCAAGATTACACACCACCACATTAGGTATAAAATAGTATAAAACACCCAGACAACCAAAACAGAAATGCATTCTCATTAGATGCATGAATGCATGAATACAATCATTGGCCCGGGTAAAACATCCAGACGACTTGTGTCCTGAGTAAAACATCCAGACGGACATTGAGGTCGTCACCCAAGGATGTGACTGGTCATCAGTGCAACACTCAGCGTAATTGCATGGGCATGAAGATCCAATTCATCATCATAAATCGAATGACTGGTCATAAGCGCAACATTTAGCGTAATCATAGGGCAAAGTGATCTAAGTCATCGTAATATGCCATGTATACATGATTTGCCAATCCATTATTAGTCCAATTGCAACCAGCCGATTTAAGTAAGCTCACGGCCATTATGAGGAGAACATTGCACAGCGTAGGCCGACAGCTCAGGCATAGTATCCCATGACTACCATCCCCGACCCATGAGGCTACCATCTTGGGATGTTTAATGAAAACCTGTCGACTAGTGGCCAATTATATTACAGTATATGGGGCTTACCATCGCATGGTTGCATAATATAAAACATCAAACCCATATAGGGAAAATATCATAACAGAACCATGTAGGGTGAGTATCAAAATATGACACATAAGGTGAATATCAAAACCATACGATCAAAACCATCCTTAAAAATCATTGAGCACAACAACCCTGGATGGTAGGCCCACATCAATGATCCATCTGGACCATCACCCAATAACCACCAAGTCGAAGGTCCATTACGATTACAACTAGTCAAGTTACATCCTAAGTATGGGTGTTGTTCACTCCCCAAGTATAGGGTTGTGATGTAGTAAAAACTCGGTAAGACCGAGGTCGAATCCACAGGGATTGAAACCTGTATGTTATCTGAAAATAACCAGATCTAGAAATAGGCTAAGATGAAATATAAATTGGGTGAATTTTAGGAATAATGATGGACTAGTAAACTAAAATACGTAGAATTCAAAAGGTAGGGAACTAGGGATTCAGGGGATCCACTTGTAGAGATCAGGGAATTCTATGGTAAAAGATAGCAAGATTGAACCTTGGTTAATGCAGTTTCAATAGATCAGATGGTTATAAATTAGAATGTATTCCATCACAAAACCATGCCTATGAGACAAAGCCAACAACAGAGTTCAATCAATCCACAACCGATCTGTTATGATGTATGATCGTCAGGAAGAGTTCCGTCATCCAACCATGCCTAGGAGACGATGGTGAACAACAGGGCTTCCCAACCCATAATCAGAATTAAGCAAAAGGAAAACTCTAGCCATCACAGATCTAATGTAATATTAGTCACAAAAAATCATTAAAAACCAGAAGTATTCCCATTGATCTAGCTGCAATCAATCAAAAATTCAGTCTAATATGAATCATCACCATAAAAACAGACCCATCAAGCTACAAGCTTCACCCCTTAGCCCTAGCTAAGGGGTTTAGCCAACCATGTTTGGCTAGATCTCTCACAGCAAAGAAAACAGTAAAATAAACAAAACAATTCTCTCTCTCTTCCCTGTCTCTTCCTGTCTCTCTCTTTCTCTCTCCGTATCTCCCCTCCTCCACGACTGCCTCTCCCTTTATATCTGGCACGGTCGGCTGAAATCGGTTTCTAAAAAAACCTTTTTAAAAACTAACTCCTCAGTTGTTTCACGCAGCTGTAGCGTTCGGATCTGTTACTTAACTTGTGTGAAGGGCCTGTGAAACATGATGGATGAGAACTTTTTGATTCCGCCTTCGTGGCTGGAGTTATGCCCACCTGATACAACGAATTGACGGTCTGGATCAGCGATCCGATCTCATCTATGAATGCACAACAGCCCGAAAAATCTCGGTTTCTCAGGACTGCGTAAACAAGGCTTGCGCAAACGTCTGTGACAGTGGTGGGGTCCATGATCTGCCTCATTGGTGAAATCCAGTCCATCCATTGGACTCAGCTTGAAAAACCAATCGCATATGGTCAATTTCGGATTGTATTCGATGCGGCCCACAGATTTTCTCTTACATCGTCGGTCTTCCATTCGGACGATCAAAATCCGATCTTTATTGTTGTTTGCAATTCCGTCATCTAGGTGATGGTAAGCAGGGCCATGGGAAGCTAATGGACGGTCCAGATTGTCCGTTTGGACGATGGGTGGGACCCACAACAGAGACCGACGGTCTCTGTTGCGAAACGGCGAACGACAACTGCCGTTTTCGATTTTTTTTTAAAAAGGAAGTCGGTCAGCGCCGCTGACCGACTTTTGAGTGGTTAGGTGCACACCCGATGCACTTGTACACCGTACACACGTGCTGTACATGTTGGTCCCACAAAGATGTTTTTGAGACATCTGCTCCGTCCATCCGCTTTCCCATCAAATATAAGGGGTTGAGACTAACTTTCTGGCATATCCACTTATCAGGTGGACCCAAAATTGGAAATTAATGGGCTGATCTGTCCGTTGGACCACTTCTCGAGATCTTCAATGGTGGAAATTTAATATGTACCGTTAATTTACGGCCCCCATCACATGTATGAAGTTTCGAGTCAATCTGATGGCGGAAACCATGTGATCCTGCATTATGGACCAATTTCGGGTCACTCAAACTTTAGTTTCTTGGTTTTCTTCAATCTCTGGCATGCAACTCTGTCGATCTCAGTCCCTGGAGTCCGTCATTTGCCTTTGGTGTCATCAGAGCGTTAAATCCATGCTTTAAGCTCCCTTTTTTCAATCCACGCTCATAATTGCATCCTGCAGCAAAATACCATCAACATATGACATTAAGCACTATCATGTACATAAAATTAGGTACTAATCAGGGTCTAATATGCAATATCCGACCCTCAACACGACCCCCAACCAGTATTTTGCTAGTCCCGAGCAAAACATGTGAAAAATAAGTTGAGAATTTACAGGGTAATTTCCATGAAATCAAGTGATATTTTTGAAGAACGATTCAGATATGAGAAATTTAAGATTCATGAATGTTGGGCATAAAATTTCTCCTGGAGGTAAGCGCATGGTAGACTTCATAATCAAGTTCAAATATTAATCCATTACTAGAATAATTCTACACATTGAGTTCCATGAGTGTATAGTGTGATCTCAGCTTATCAACATTAGGATCTACTTCTTTCTTTCATGATATCATTGGTAATAAATAAGAAAACCCATAATAATCCAAACCTAAACCAAAACCTGCCTCATAGATCAACATTCCATCCCTCGATTTCTCCATCAAAATTAATGCCAATGAAAGGAATCAAATCCTCACCTATAGGGAGCAAACCTATGGTGAAGATTAATCGCCCAGAAATCTTGTATTTTCTACCATTTTTTTTTTTTTTCAAAGACAACCATGGGGAATCGACTCTACACCTATGGGGAGCAAACCCATGGTGAAGTCCATTCGCCCAACCCTTTCCGCAGACAGCTATCTTGTAGCTGGGTTTTCTCATTTTCTTTCATTCTTCTTATTGAACATGATGGACAAATTCCCCAGGTTGGTTCCTTTCATGCTTACTGATCACCAAATCAATCCTTCAATATTGAACTGAAACCTTAATGTGCAAGCAGGATGTGTCTTGTGGAATTATGACTCAATCAATGTTTAAAACTTCTAATCCTAGATTAATAGTTTGAACTTATTGTGAAATCTAACAAATACTGGATCCAAGAGTCATATGTTACCAACTCTACAAATCTTGAAATTCTAAGTGCCCTAAATGGCTGTTAAAATCACTTCGAATTCACAGAAATTCCAAAAAAAATAAAATTTTCACAATTTTTACTCAAGACCAAGAAAACACTGATTAGGAAACCTAATCTCCCACCCCCAACCTAAAATCTACATTGTCCTCAATGTAAAAGGTGTAAGCATGCAATGCACATGGGACAACGAAAGTAAATGAGAAGTAATGGGAAGATAGTACCTGGGTAACGAGTCGAGAGAGACTTTTCCAAGCACTCGCTGAAAGATGGACCGAAGACAGAGAAATCGTCCATGAAGACCTCTAAATATTGCCCCACCATGTTAGAAAATATGCTCATCATACATCGCTGGAAGGTGGCAGGAGCATTACATAGTCCAAACGGCATCCTTCGGTAAGCAAAGGTGCCGTAAGGACATGTAAACGTAGTCTTTTCTTGGTCTTCAGGGGCGATCTCTATCTGATTATAGCCTGAATACCCGTCAAGGAAACAGTAATAGGAATGACCAGCTAACCTTTCCAAGATCTGATCAATGAAGGGCAAAGGAAAGTGGTCTTTCCTCGTGACGGTATTTAATTTCCTGTAGTCAATGCACATCCTCCAACCAGTAGTGACTCTAGTCGGCACGAGTTCATTATTGGCATTGGCTACGATGGTGATCCCGGACTTCTTAGGAACCACCTGAGTTGGACTCACCCATTGACTATCGGATATAGGGTATATGATACCCACATCCAATAGTTTAAGAACCTCGGCCTTAACCACTTCCTTCATGTTTGGATTTAGTCTGCATTGTGGTTGCCGAGCTGTCTTCGCATTATCCTCAAGATATATGCGGTGAGTACAAATCGAGGGGTCGATTCCCTTGAGGTCCGCTATTGTCCATCCAAGGGCTCCCTTATGCTCTAGGAGAGTAGATATAAGCATACTCTCTTGTTCTTTCTCAAGGTGGGCAGAAATCACCACCGGGTATGTCTCATCTTGACTTAAGTATGCATATTTTAAATCAGAGGGCAAAGGTTTTAGGTCAAGCTTCGGTGGCTTGATGTTAGATGGTAGAGGCACTTCATCAGTGTGGGGTAACTTTTCAAATTGAGGCCTCCACCGGTTAACTTCAAGTACCGGTACCGTATCAAGCATGGCACATGTCTCCCTAATTATGTCATCATCAAACTCATGGGAGTGGACCAGGCACGTCTCTAGAGAATCAGAGGATAAGGTAAGGGGTGTCCTATCTTCCACGAAAGTATCGATCATGTTAATATCGTGGATATCGTCATCTTCCTCTACCCGTCTGCCAGTGTTGAAAAAGATATTCATTTCTAATGTCATATTCCCGAAAGACATAC
This sequence comes from Magnolia officinalis, assembly GCA_021015155.1. Lineage (NCBI taxonomy): Eukaryota > Viridiplantae > Streptophyta > Magnoliopsida > Magnoliales > Magnoliaceae > Magnolia > Magnolia officinalis. Next base: position 60,353,492 of record JAJHSJ010000004.1, read on the forward strand.
TCATGACACCATTCCTGCAATTGATAATTGCGTTTGAAGTGGCAAGGAATGGGCGACCAAGAATGACGGGAATCTGAGTGCTTGTATTGTTGATGGGTTTGGTATCCAGGATGATGAAATCTACTGGGTAGTAAAATCGATCAACCTGGACCAACACATCCTCAATTATTCCTCTTGGTACACGAACAGAGCGATCAGCAAGTTGTAATGTAGTTAAGGTGGGTTTTAATTCACCTAAACCCAACTGTTTGTATACCGAGTAGGGAATAAGATTAACACTCGCTCCTAAGTCAAGAAGTGCGTGATCAATTCGATAGTCCCCAATTACACATGATATGGTTGGGCTACTGGGGTCTTTGAATTTTTGCGGCACATCTTGTTTTAGGATGGCACTCACTTTCTCAGTCAGGAAGACTTTCTTTTGAATATTTTGCCGTCTTTTGGTCGTACATAAGTCTTTCAAGAATTTGGCATAGGAAGGTATTTGTTTCACGGCATCAAGTAGAGGTATGTTGACCTTCACTTGTTTCAACACCTCTAGAATATCCTGAGAGTTAGAGAGAGGTTTTGGTGCAACCAACCGTTGGGGAAATGGAGCAACCGGCTTTCCTTGAGGTTCCGGTTCTAACTCTGGTGGGGCATGGCTAGATCCATCTTCTTTATCCACTTCCGGGTCCTTAGACTTTTCAGCCCTAACCGGAATGGTTTTGTCAATGATTTTTCCACTCCTAAGAGTGGTGATGGATTTAGCTTGCTCTATCTGATTTGAAGAGCTTGGGTCGCTAATTTCATATTGCGATTTAGGATTGGGAAGAGGTTGAGCTGGGAAGCTCCCCTTGTTCCCAATCGCATTTTCAGCCTTAAGTCCTTGTATTGCTTTTGTAAGGTCTTGAAAGGCCTGTAGCATACCCTGATTGAAAAGCTCTTGCTTTTGAAAATGTTTCAGAACCGGATCCTCTTGAGGTTTCTCTTGAGTTGGATTTTGATTTAGGAAACCTTGAGGTGTAGCGGTTTGTCCATTCCTCCAACTGAAGTTTGGATGGTTTCTCCAGCCAGGATTGTATGTGTTAGAGGTGGGCCCACTAAAAGGTCTTTGGTAATTGCTTACAGCATTGGATTGCTCATTCAATACCTCTTGAAAGGCAGATATAGTTGGGCAATTCTCAGTAGTGTGAATGTTGCAACCACAAATACTACAAACAATTTCCTTGGCCTTATCCTTCTTTAATTCCATGGCCTCGAGTTTTCGAGTGAGATTGGCTACCTTGGCGTTAATATCATCATCCTCTTTTAGGAGGTACATTCCACCTTTTTCTTTGGAATGAGTCGGCCTAGGCGTAGTACTCGGTCTAGGGGAGATGTCCCATGTTTGTGTGTTCTCAGCAAGTTTATCAAAGTAGTCCCACACCTCATCGACACCTTTATTCATAAACTCCCCATTACACATTGTCTCAACTAATTGGCGCATGGGAGATGTCAGTCCATCATAGAAAAAATTTGTGATGCGCCACGTTTCAAAACCATGTTGTGGGCATGAACTAACAAGATCTTTGAACCGCTCCCAACATTGGAAGAATGTTTCATCTTCCCTTTGGGCGAAGTTCATGATCGACTTCCTAAGGGTGTTCGTCTTATGATATGGAAAAAACTTTTTAATGAACTCCCTTGTCATGTCATTCCATCTGCCAATAGATTGAGGACGTAATGAATGTAACCACGTCTTGGCTTTCTCTTTTAAAGAAAAGGGAAAGAGTTTTAACCTGACCATGTCATCAGATATGTTAGGAAAGTATAGGGTAGTCATGATCTCATCGAATTCTTTCAGATGTAGATATGGATTCTCTGACTCAAGCCCATGAAATTTAGGAAGGAGTTGGATCACCCCTGGCTTGATATCCATATGTCCTGCATTCTCCTGAAAAACCATGCATGAGGGCGTACTCACCCCCGCCGGTTGTAAGTAATCTCGTAAGGTACAAGGCGGGGGTGCTTGATGCACCTCATTCTCATCCTGGACATCTTCCACCCTAGGCTGGGGTAGACGAGGTTGATTTCCAGCCATATCCTCAATTAACTCATGGGAATTTGAGTGATGTCTAGTCTTACGATGGACAGTTAACCCCTCAACTAATCCTCCTTCAGTCAAGAGACGTCGAGTGTTGTCACGAGCCCACTTGGGCATGAAACACTCACAGCCCTCAATCAAATTCTAAATCTAATCCTAAGAAGGGAAATAAAAATCTAAAAAGAAAGAGAGGGTTGGAAGGAAGTTACCAAATTTGGAGTCCCTAAATTAAGAACCTGCAAAAAGAAACCAAAAAGAGATTAGTTCCTAAAAATAGAAGTTAGAAAATTCTAAGGTGAAAACAAAGTTAGTTTCTAGAAAAGGAAAGTTTCCTAAACCTAGAATTAGAAAGTTCTAAATTAGAAATCCTAATCCTAAAATAGAAGGTAATGTGAGTTTCAAAAAAGGAAAGAATTTCTAAATTAATGAAAGCCTAGAAATAGAAAAGTTTCTAATTTAGAAAAAGAGAAATTCCTAAGAGAATATAAAATTTCTAAAACAAAAGAGGAAAGTTCTTAAACTAGAAAGTAAGTTAGTAACAGAAATTCTAAAAATAGAAAGTAGAATTTAGAAAGATCTTACCAAATTAGAAATTTCTGAAAGGCCTACAAAATAGGAAAGTTAGTTTCTAAACAGAAAGTCTTTAAATAGAAAATTTCTAAAAATAAAATAGGAAACAAAATTAGATTATAAAAAAGTTAGAATTAGAAACTTTCTAAAAAGGAATTCTAATCTAAAAATAGCAAGGAAAAGAGAAATTACCAATTTAGAAACCTATCTCAGAATCCTACAAAATAAGAAAGTTGGGTTAGTTTCTAAAAAAGGAAAACCAAAAAATAGAAAGTTACTTTAAATATAAAATTTCTAAAAATTTAAGAAAAACCTGAATTAGGAAATTTTAAAAATAAAACCTAAGAATCAAAAAAAAAAAAAAAAAAAAAGTCCTAATCTCAAACTAATCCTAAAACCAGTTATCTTCAGGAAACGTAGCCGTCAATCCCCGGCAACGGCGTCAAAAACTTGTTCACTCCCCAAGTATAGGGTTGTGATGTAGTAAAAACTCGGTAAGACCGAGGTCGAATCCACAGGGATTGAAACCTGTATGTTATCTGAAAATAACCAGATCTAGAAATAGGCTAAGATAAAATATAAATCGGGTGAATTTTAGGAATAATGATGGACTAGTAAACTAAAATATGTAGAATTCAAAAGGTAGGGAACTAGGGATTCAGGGGATCCACTTGTAGAGATCAGGGAATTATATGGTAAAAGATAGCAAGATTGAACCTTGGTTAATGCAGTTTCAATAGATCAGACGGTTACAAATCAGAATGTATTCCATCACAAAACCATGCCTATGAGACAAAGCCAACAACAGAGTTCAATCAATCCACAACCGATCTGTTATGATGTATGATCGTCAGGAAGAGTTCCGTCATCCAATCATGCCTAGGAGACGATGGTGAACAACAGGGCTTCCCAACCCATAATCAAAATTAAGCAAAAGGAAAACTCTAGCCATCACAGATCTAATGTAATATTAGTCACAAAAAATCATTAAAAACCAGAAGTATTCCCATTGATCTAGCTGCAATCAATCAAAAATTCAGTCTAATATGAATCATCACCATAAAAACAGACCCATCAAGCTACAAGCTTCACCCCTTAGCCCTAGCTAAGGGGTTTAGCCAACCATGTTTGGCTAGATCTCTCACAGCAAAGAAAACAGTAAAATAAACAAAACAATTCTCTCTCTCTTCCCTGTCTCTTCCTGTCTCTCTCTCTCTCTCCGTATCTCCCCTCCTCCACGACTGCCTCTCCCTTTATATCTGGCACGGTCGGCTGAAATCGGTTTCTAAAAAAACCTTTTTAGAAACTAACTCCTCAGTTGTTTCACGCAGCTGTAGCGTCCAGATCTGTTACTTAACTTGTGCGAAGGGCCTGTGAAACAGGATGGATGAGAACTTTTTGATTCCGCCTTCGTGGCTGGAGTTATGCCCACCTGATACAACGAATTGACGGTCCGGATCAGCGATCCGATCTCATCTATGAATGCACAACAGCCCGAAAAATCCCGGTTTCTCCGGACTGCGTAAACAAGGCTTGCGCAAACGTCTGTGACAGTGGTGGGGTCCATGATCTGCCTCATTGGTGAAATCCAGTCCGTCCATTGGACTCAGCTTGAAAAACCAATCGCATATGGTCAATTTCGGATTGTATTCGATGCGGCCCACAGATTTTCTCTTACACCGTCAGTCTTCCATTCGGACGATCAAAATCCGATCTGTATTGTTGTTTGCAATTCCGTCATCTAGGTGATGGTAAGCAGGGCCATGGGAAGCTAATGGACAGTCCAGATTGTCTGTTTGGACGATGGGTGGGACCCACAACAGAGACCAACGGTCTCTGTTGCGAAACGACGAACGACAACTGCCGTTTTCGATTTTTTAAAAAAAAAGGAAGTCGGTCAGCGCCGCTGACCGACTTTTGAGTGGTTAGGTGCACACCCGATGCACTTGTACACCGTACACACGTGCTGTACATGTGGGTCCCACAGAGATGTTTTTGAGACATCTGCTCCGTCCATCCGCTTTCCCATCAAATATAAGGGGTTGAGGCCAACTTTCTGGCATATCCACTTATCAGGTGGACCCAAAATTGGAAATTAATGGGCTGATCTGTCCGTTGGACCACTTCTCGAGATCTTCAATGGTGGAAATTTAATATGTACGGTTAATTTACGGCCCCCATCACATGTATGAAGTTTCGAGTCAATCTGATGGCGGAAACCATGTGATCCTGCATTATGGACCAATTTCGGGCCACTTAAACTTCAGTTTCTTGGTTTTCTTCGATCTCTGGCATGCAACTCTGTCGATCTCAGTCCCTGGAGTCCGTCATTTGCCTTTGGTGTCATCAGAGCGTTAAATCCATGCTTTAAGCTCCCTTTTTTCAATCCACGCTCATAATTGCATCCTGCAGCAAAATACCATCAACATATGACATTAAGCACTATCATGTACATAAAATTAGGTACTAATCAGGGTCTAATATGCAATATTTGACCCTCAACAGGTGTACATTCATATGTGAGAATTTCCCACTAATGTACCAGTTTAAGTTCCATAAGCAATCCACAAAAAGAACACTAGCATGAACAATTATACAGGATAATCATAAAGCATATAATACAACAATTCAATTTCCACCAGCTAACACATGTGATTATGAAGGGAGATATCGATTATGAATTTAAAAAAAAAAAAAAAACTTTAACTTAAGCTAATGAGAAGATGGAAAGCTCAAGGGGAAGAATCATCACCTTATACTTGGAATCGCCTACTAGTATTGCGAAGTACTTGCGCCTTTAGAATTGAATCCTAACACAATTCATGAACTTGTACCATTAGATCCAAGTTCTATGTACTACCTACATTTAAGATCATAGCCTAGGGTTTTGAATATACTTATCTAAGGGTTTTGATGTAAAATTAGGATTTTCATCCTAAAGTTTAGTTCTAGGCTTAAATTTCTGCGATTGGAACGCTAATTAATGAAAATTTATTTACCATGCTAAACTAGTAACTATAAGCTAATTATTAACATTAATGATAGTATTAATATTAGCTAACATACTACTAAAAATCATTATGATGATAATTAACATTATAATCCACTATTTATAATAATATTTAAAAGTGACAAAACAAAACACTAGTATTTAGTAATGTTATCATTTTATTTTATTTTATTCTTGTCTACCATAACTAATATTAGTATAGATCATTTACTAATGGCTATTCTTTTCTAATAATAACAATTCTAATGAGGATAGAGATGGTAACAATGTTAATTGATGTATGTTAACCACGGAATCGCCATTAACATTAACAATGGATTTGACATTAACTATCATGATAATAATAGTTAGTATGATGGTAATAAATAGTGTGATCTATTACCAATATCTAATAATTAACACCAGTATAAATAATGTGTTAATGGCTAATAATAATAAATCAAATACTTTGGGGACAAAAGATGACTTACATAAGTTGACTTGAAAGCGAGTCGGGCCTCTAATCCCAATTTGTTTCTAGCAGCCCCATCATGGCCACCACTTACTCGTGCAAGTTCAACGCCAACTGGACTTGGCCAAGGCTCGACCCAACACATCAGCCCATGCCCGTGACTTGAACGAGTAGAGTCGAGTCAACTCAGTAACACCCCAACACCTTTTGCCTCTATCTTCTTCCTTTCTTTTCTTTGTTTCCTTCCTTTCCCTACCATGTTCTTACAATCAGACAGGTTTTGGATCCTCCTAATTGCATGACTCAAACCGTGTCAGCTTGACTCAGTGCGACTTGAATGCACAACAGTCCCAACTCTCCCCTTCTTCACTATCTTCTTCCTCTACCTTCTCCCTCCTTCTCCCTGCTTTTCTTCTCTCCCTGGCCTTTCACAGGGTCTGGAGTGGACAAAACTTACACCCAACTCGAACTGACCCCAGCTCATGCCTCAACGGGTCGAGTTCGCTTGACTAGGCAGTAAGTGCAACAGTTACTCTCGCTCTCTCTCCCTTTCACTCTTCATCCCCCCACCTACCTAGATCTTTCCTCCCTGATTCTACCAATCACCTAACAGCGGGTTAAACAGACCCAACACAGTAGACTCGGTTTGATCTCGAACTCGAACTGGGCTCGGTTCGAGCTTGTTCGAGGTGGTGCGGTGCAACGACTACACCTCTCCATCTTCTTCTTTCTCCCTTCTTTCTCTCTCCCACCATTTCTCTTTTCTAGTCACATTCAACAGGGTCTAGATGAGGCCAAACAAGGGCCGAAACACTAGCGCTCGGACTGCTTCTCGGTGGAGAAGAAGATGGCCCTTAATGACATCTTCATCACCACTGCTCCTTCCTTTAATCCACCCCTTTAGGAAGGTTTGTATCGATCCTAGGAAGCTTATAGGTAAGGATTTTCGAAGCTCAGGAGAGATTTCGGCGATGGGTTCGTTAGAGGAAGGAAACGGCTGGTTTTTCATAGCTACCACAGAATGGGAGGAATATGGCGTTTTCTCTCCCTTCTTGTAGGGATTTCAGCACTCTCAAGTCCGTTGGATGTGAATGGAGGGCTAGGATTTGATCCCAGCATCCGTTTCTCTTGAATAGCGATACCAGGGTGGTTTTTGGTGTCGGTTTTCCACAGAAAACCCTCACTTCACGTGAACAGTGAACGAGTGGTCGAGATGGCATTGGGATGAACGGCTGAGATGCATGGCTTCAACATCACGCGGATCGCCTCGCTGGCAGCAACAAATTTCCATTTTTGGAAATATTGGTTTTGTAGGGCCTGTTAATGCCATAAACTGTGCCCACACGCACACACATCAACTTGTGAGGTGAGTTGGGTTTTGGTGGGTCCCATCGTCCGAGTCAAATGGACGGTTTGGATATTTAGATGGATGTTGAAGGTGGGCCTTTGATCAAGGAAACGGATGGTCATCCGTTCTCTGTCGAAAACTAAGGAGAGAGAGAATATCCTCCTTTTTAGAGCAAGCACGGGTCAGAGCTCGTCTGACCGAGCCCCCCGGCTCAGTGCACTGTGGGTGCACGTGTATGGTGTACACACCCCACACAAAGGTGGGGTCCACAAGGGGTTCGAGGTAAATCTACTCCGTTCATTCACCTTTATCATCCCATGTTAGGCCCAACCCAAAGAATAAGGCAGATCCTAGTCTTAGGTGGGCCATACGTCTTGGTTTAGGGTCCTACTTGGGGATTCCCGTCAATTTAATGGTCGGATCTTCTCGAAACTGAGCGTCAACGGTTAAAAGATCCTAATAGACCATTTCTAAGAATTTCATCATATATTACTAACCAATACGAATGTTAATATAATTTTTATTATTTGTGTGTATTACTTATAATTAAAATGTTTAAAACCTCATATACATATGTAAATAGAATTTCAAATATTATCATACTACTATATTCAGGCTATATTTATTAATATATAATTCATAATTTACAATATCATATTATACATATGAATGAATTGAAGGTTGTACGATATCATGTTTAATTAAAATTATATTTGTATTTAATAATGTTGTTAAATAATATACAATTCTATTAAAGTATCTAATGGTGTTTGTATACTTACTCATAAAAGATATTTAATGCTACATTGATATTTTTAATTTGGTTTTACGTTGCGAAATCATTATTCATTACGTTCATTTAATATAATATTATTTTCATAATATCTCATATACATTAAATACATACATACCACTCCATTACAATGCATTTTCATACGTTATTTATTTGATAAATAAATTATCAAAATACACCCATATTCTTTTGATCCATGTTTGTGTAAAATTTATAATATAATAAATAGATAAGATAATAGACTTAGTATATTTCATTTTGACTACTGCGTGGTTTGATATGTGGATCACCTTCGACGGTCAGATTTAAGCTAGGATGCACGTGAATGTTCACTAGCTAGGTTTTCATCCTACTAAGTCAGTTTATCTAGTAATACTCAAGTACGGGAATGTACGAGGTGTTACAATTGGGCTCACCTATATGTATGTATTTTGTATCCTCATCGTACATCCATGGGGCCCACTGCGATATATGTGTTTTATCAGCGTCGTCCAGCCCGTGGACCCCACATTGTGGTGTATTTATGGCCCATTTGGTGAGGCCCATTATGATGTATATGTGGCCCATGAATGAGGCCCGATGTGTTGTATATGAGGCCCAATGATGAGGCCCGATGTGTTGTATATGAAGCCCATGTGTTGCGGCCCACTTGGTGTATATGAGGCCCATGTGATGCAGCCCATTATGATATGCGAGGCCCGTGTGCGAGGCTCATTATGATGTATATGAGACCCATTATAAGTACGAGGCCCGTTGTGATTATATGAGGCCCATTGTATGAGTGAGGCCCATTATGTGTGTGGGACACACCATGATGTATGTATTATATACACACCGTTTATCCATTAATAGGTCATGAGCCCCACCACCTTATTCAGGGCCACCATGTATGAATGATGGGAACACGCTGTCCATCCATTTCCTAAATAATTAGGCCCCCATTAATAATGGTGCTTCCTGTCATGCCCTGTAGTACTGCCCAAATTTTGAAGCCCACCTTCACACTAGGCCTTCTATACAAAGGTGGCCCATGTAAGACCTGTATCTTAGCCTGCATCGTTCTGTAGACCTCCGCGTTCCTCCTGGTCGAATTTCGATGACCCGCGATCTGTTATCGGCAGTTGTGTGTGACCCTAAGTTGCATCCTGTCGATCTGAGTCGGCTTGGCCCGAGACTTATATCATTGCGACGGCGCCGTCACCGCGGTTCCGACGCCCCATCTCGCGCATTGAGGCGATACCCGAGCTAGTAGATGTGGGGAAAATTTCGCGGGTGCGAATTCTAAGAGAAACTCTATGACACGTCACATCAATCAATCAAAGTACACATCCTATTAAAAGTACAAGTCAAGTACAAGCAACCCATCTCTCTCCCATTCCCAAAGTCAACTCTCTCTCTCTACCCATCCCTTCCTTACACCACCATACTTCTCATCCCATCACTCCATCCATCACCACTCTCTCTCTCTCTCTCTCTCTCTCTCTCTCTCTCTCTCTCTCTCATTTTCTCACTCCATCTCAAGCACCATGAGAGAGAACATCCAAGGTTGAGGAGAAAGCTAGGTGTGGCCCAGCTTCCTACTACCCAACCCTTAGATTATTATCTCTACCATTGAAGGAGCCTCTTAGGAGCCTTGGAGCACAAGGGAGGAAGAAGAAGAAAAGGTGGGTGATTTTCTTTGGATTTGATGATTTGAGGGCCCACATATGGTGGGACTCATCTTGATGTATGCATTGAATAAAGGAGGGCCCATTAGTGGCGGGATCCCTCCCCTTCACATTCTCTCTCTCTCTCTCTCTCTCTCTCTCTCTCTCTCTCTCTCTCTCTCTCTCTCTCTCTCTCTCTCTCTCTCTCTTTTCTTTCTTTGTGATGGAGTGTGGTCCACCAGATCCAACCTCTTGTGGGGCCCATCTTGCTACATCCAGTAGCTAGCTAGTTAGCTGGATGGTCCAGCATTGCTGGGATCATCCAGTCAGCCTAGATGAAAGGGAAAAACAAATATCGGCTTTATCTTAAAGCTGTAGTGGGACACACGTGTGAACCCACCATTGATGTGTGTGATTCATTTATCCTGCATGGGCCAACGACAATCCAATCGCCCATCTATTGGCTGGCCCACCAATAGTTTTATAGTTGTTGTTTGATGCAGCGAGATCTCTAGGTCCCACCAGATTGGGCCAGATCCACACCATCCAGCTGTTTGGATGGTGGGGCTACATCGTGATGTATTTGTTGTCCACCGTGCATGTGGACCCCACCTATGGGAAAATCCGATTAGCTGATGTACCTTACATCAGCTATATAGTTGATGTATTGACGTCAACAAGTTGGTGGGGACCACCATGATATATGTGTTTCATATCCAGGCCGTCCGTACGTACCTGGACAGTCCTATGGGACCCGTGCATGATGTATGTGTTGAATCCACACCGTCCAGTGATCTGGATGGTGAAGACCACTGTGATGTATTTTTGTAGCCATACCGTCTAGAAGCTTGGACGGTGGAAGCCACCATTGATTTATGTATTAAATCCAAGCCGTCCATCACATGGGACCCACCATGCTGATTAATGTCAACAAATTCTGTGGGTCCCACGTGATGTGAGTATTACATCTGCAACGTCCGTCCCTAATGTCCGGGGCCTAGACTGGATGGTGGTCTTTTTCAAAATAATAATAATAATAATAATATAAAATAATAAGTAATATAACTATTATAATATTTTATATTTTAATATGTGATGGTGGGCCCCACATGGGACCCACCGTGATTAGAAAGGATTGGTTGGTGTACGTTGACACCAGCCATATGGCTGACGTGTTGAGGTCAGCAAGTCTGTGGGCCCCACACGCGGGACCCACCATGATATGTCTTTTATCCAAGCTGCCACTGTGGCCCCACACGTGGACATGTGTGGCATCCTCACCTCCAGTTAGGACAGGACGGTGGGATCCACCGTGATGTAATTGTTTTATTAAAGCCATTCATCCATTCGCTGGGGACCCCACCTCGATGTGGTTTTGACGACAGCAAGTCGTGTGGGTTTAATCCACACCTTCCATCTGCATGGATCCCACGTGCTGTGTGGGGTTTATCCACACCGCCCATTTGTGGTCCCCACCAGTAGCAGGCAACTGCTGCATACGTCAGCAAGTTCTGCGGGTCCAGCATGATGTATGTGTTACATCCAAACCATCCATCCAATTGGCAAGCTCGTCTTAGGCCTGAGACTAAAAATGAGGCAGATCTATCAGGTGGACCACATTGTAGAAATAGTTGAGAGATTGAACGTCCACAATTGAAATCCTTTTGGGAGCACCGAAGTTCTGGATCAATATGATATTTGTTTTTTTCCTCTCAATTCAGGCCTTTGTGACCTTATGAACAGATTGGATAGAAAATAAACGTTATGGTGGACCCTGGGAATTTTAAACGGCAGGAAACATTATCACCACTGCTATTTGTGGTATGGTCCAGATGAACTTCCAATCATCATCTCCGCCGCTATTTGAAGTGCGGTCCAGATAATCTTTCGATATGATTTTTTTTAAATACTCTAAAATGATCTTTAAAATATAGATGAATGGTGTAGATGGTGAGGCCCATTGGTGCGGCCCATTGATGCGGCTCACTTGATGCATATGAGGCCCATTGGTGCGGCACATTGATGCGACCCACTTGATGTATATTGAGGCCCATGGGTAACGGCCCACTTGATGTATGTTGAGACCCATGGGTCGTAGCTCATTGTGACTTATGATATATATTGAGGCCCATGGGTCGTAGCCATTGTGATGTATTTGAGGCCCATGGGTCGTGGCCCTTGGTGATGTATATTAGGCCCATGTATGCGGTCCACCGTGATGTATGTATTATATATCTATGTCGTCCATTCGTGCAGCCCGCCGTGTTGTATGTATTGTATATCTATGTCGTCCATTTGTGTAGCCTGCTGTGATGTATGTATTATCCATGTCATCCATTTGTGTGGCCTGCAGTGATGTATTTGCGGCGCATATGATGAGGCCCAATGTGGCATATTTGTGGCCCATTGATGAGGCCCAAAGTGATGTATTCATGGCCCATGTGGTGAGGCCTAATGTGACATTTATACGGCCATGTGTATGGCCCAATGTGATGTTTGTGTGGTCCATGGGGTGTGTGGCCCATTGCGATGTATATTAGGCCCATGTGTGAGGCCCATTGTGAAGTATATCAGGCCCTTGTGTGAGGTCATGGGCCCACTGTACGCTTGGCTCTATGTGGGCTACTTCTTGGGAGCAATGTTGGTTAAATGTCCACAGTGATGGACAATAATGGTTAAATGTCCACATTGCGACCTTCCCTTAGGCCCTTTATTAGGCCGATTATCGAGGACGATTTCGATTATCGAGGCCGATTGTCAAGGCTGATTCTGATTGTTGAGGCCGATTATCAAGGCCGATTCTGATTATCGAGGCCAATTTTGACTGTCAGGACCAATTCCGATTGTTGAAGCCAATTATCGAGGCTGATTTTGATTGCTGAGGCTGATTATCGAGGCTGATTCCGATTGTCAAGGCCGATTCCAATTATCGAGGCTAATTGTTGAGGCCAATTCCGATTGTTGAGGCTGATTCTGATTATCGAGGCCGATTCTGATTATTGAGGTCGATTCCGATTGTCAAGGCCTATTGTTGATGCTGATTCCAATTGCCGAGACAGTTTCCGATTGTTGAGGCCGATTATTGAGGACGATTCCGATTGTCAAGGCCGATTCCAATTGTTGAGGCCGATTCCGATTGTCGAAACCAATTCTGATTGTCAAGACCAATTGTCGAGGCCGATTCCAATTGTCGAGGTTGATTTCGACTGTTAAGGCTGATTCCGATTATCGAAGCCTATTCCGATTTCGTGGCCGATTGTATAGGCCAATTATCGAGGCCGATTATCGATGCTAGTTGTCGATACCGATTATGAGTATGTGACGGCATAACATCATGATACATGCTCATACGCATCATCTGCATGTTTGTTATGAGATGTGATTGACCATTGCATATTGCATTGGGTAGGTTGCTATAAGACTCCCTGATAGGTGGAGATTGTCTCACATGAACGAATGGTATGTGCAGGATTAATGCATGACTAGATTGTATGACTCATGCATCTTGCGTTGTGTGTTGTGATTACTGTACGCCCTAACGACATCAGGGTCGTAGCCTCCACAGGCATGTCGTAGATGGCTAGATGGGACACCAAAAATCTGTTACTAGCATTGAGACGCCATAGGTGGCCCTAGATGAAAATCCATAAACCCTCTTGGTACCAAAGGACGCCCCAACATCGAGATCGAGTGGATATATATATATATATATATATATATATATATATATATATATATATATATATATATATGAGCGTATGAGGGCCGTATACCAGTAGGACGCGTCTCCCGCCGTGTCGTGGTCGGTTGGGAGGGGGTATGGCTTTACCTGCCCGAGGGTAGGGGCATAGCTAGGCTGAGTTTGACCAGCTCGTAAATGGGTCTGCTATCGATGTGTCGGGTAGATATTGGCTGACTACTGGCCAGGCGGATAGTGAGGTCTCTTCCACTTGCATGGTTGCACGTCTAGTGGGCGGCGTGTAGAGTGTACTAGACCCCAGTGATGATCTCAGAGATGTACAATACTGATATGTGGACTTATTGACCAGGAGTTGCATATTCATTCATTCATTCACTACCCACTCGGGCTGGTGGTGTGCAACTATTTGTTACATGTACCTTCTCAATAGCCAGGATTTCGGTTGGGGCGTGTGACTAACCTGAGATCAGGGGTTTACCACATTGAGTCTGACTATCCAAATTTAAGAATGGGACTAGTTTGGATAGAAGTCCCTTGTGATGGACCCCATAGCCTATGATACTACGTACTATCATCCCGACTTCACCCTCCAGCTTGGTCATTTCATTCGCACCGCATATTGCATTACATCCGTGGTATATGGTATTCTGGATTGATACGTTTCTACATTTATATGACCTAGATGATCCTTACGGTATTTGTAGACTAATCAGGATTTATATACTACATTGCTTCCTCAGCATATGATATTGGCTTATTATGTTTTTACATCGCATAGCCTGGATGAGGCCGATGATATTTATGGACTTACCAGCATGTTTCCGCATTACTCTAATATTGTACGATTTATGGATTGCTAGTATTTCCACTTACTCTGATATTTAAATGCTTGACACTTATCTTGTGCACACACTTACACCACCCTCTAAGCTTTCTATAAGCTTATGCGTGATAGATGCGTGCAAGTGGCGTTAGATTGCAGCAGCGTTGAGCATGAAGCGTGCAGCGATCATCCAGAGCTTTGATTTTTTTTAATATATGTATTTTCCTTTCAGCATTGTATTCAATAGTTTATATTAGTAGATATATGATGATGATGTTGCCTTTGTGATTTGGGTATACTTGTGGTTATGCTTCTTATGAGATAAATGTACATTGAAAAATCCTTCTTGTAGGATCCCAGGATCGGAACCTGGTGTATGGGCGCTGGTAGCCGAGAATGAGGTACTACGGAGGCTGTCGGATCCAGATTCGGCGATCGAGAATTTTGTGAGCCCGGTTTCCGAGTTTGGGGCGTGACAGCCCATCTAGATGCATGTTTTGCCCAAGTTTAGTGACCATACCCAAGGCCCACTTAGGTGTTGAGCGAGCTACCCAATCTGCTTGGAAGGACACATAGTCCTAGGTGTAGGTACTCCACCAAACCCACTTTGTGTACATATCGGGATTCCCATAGGAAAGCCCAGTTTATTACATGATATAGAGATTTAAGAAGCCTAATTGTTCACCCTGTTAGCTCACCTTGTGAACACACTTTGTCATATACCCACTTAACTCACCACGAGAGGTACCCTTGTACCCATTTACTAATACCTCGTGACATGTACATATCATCTGCACCGTCCGTCTCTTTGTTGAGACAAGTGCGAGGTCCATCTTGGACATTAGTGTATCATCCAGGCTATCCATTGCTTAGAACATTATCACCCCTTGTCGTAGATAGAAGAATATGTAGTATCAGGTTTGGTAAATCCACTATGTAGAACTTATCTCGACGTATGGACTAGACCTGTTGTCCCCGTCTTGGATCATGCAGAGCCTTGGAAGGCTAATGTAAGACATACCGCATAGACTCCTATAGTTGTAGAAGGAGCACATCGTTCAGTTTATACTCGTAGTATGCGACAAGTCGGTGATGGTCGATTGTGAAATATTGTTGTTTGCCCTATCAGATAATCATGCTTGGTATACTTCATGATACATGCCCATACACACATCCGCATGCTTTTATGAGGAGAGATTGAGCATAGCATGTATCATTGGGCTGATTGTTTATAGGACTCCTTGAGAGACGGAGTTGCCCCACATGAACGCTTAGTACGTGCAGGTTTGATACATGACTGGATGGTATGATTCATGCATCTCATATTTTGTGATATAACTACCGTACGCCATAGCGACATCAGGGTCGTGGCCTCCACAGGCATATCGTGGATGGTCAGATGGGACACCGAAAATGTTTGGTTCTAGCATCGGGGCGCCATAGATGTCCCTTGGTGAAAATTCCTAAACCCCTTAGGCCAGTGGAAGACCCAACGTCTAGACGGAGTAGATGCATGAGTGCATGAGAATCGAATACTAGGAGGCCACATCTCCCACTGTGTCATGGTCTGTTGTGAGGGGGTATAGCCTTACCCGCCTGAGGGAGTAGGCAATGTTAGGCCGAGTCTAACCAGCTCGTAAATGGGTCCGCTATTGACGAGCTGGGCCAATATTGGTAGGTGAATAATGAGATCTCTTCCACTTACCCAATTATACGGTTGATGGGGCGACAAGCTGGCATAGAGTGTACTAGACCCCGGTGATGATCCCAGAGATGTACGGTACTGGTATGTGGACTTACTGAGCAGGAGTTGCATACTCAGCATTTTACTCATTCGTTCATTCATTCACTATCCACTTAGGCTTGTGGTGTGCAACTAATTTGTTGTGAACCTTTGCAATAGCCAGGGTTTCAGTTGGGGCGCGTGACCAACCTGAGATCAGGAGTTTACCACATTGAGTCTATCTATCCAAATTTAGGTATGAGACTATTTTGGATAGAAGTCCCTTGTGATGGACCCCACAGCTTGTAATAATACGTACTATCGTCCCGACTTCACACTTCAGTTTGGTCATTTCTTTCACACCACATATTGCATCGCATCCTCAGCACACAACATTTGGTTTACTATGCTTCTGTATTGCATAGCCTGAATGAGGTTGATGGTATTATGGAGTCGTCAGGATCTGCATATTGTATTACATCTGCGACATATGACATTTGGGTTACTATGTTTCTGCATTTACATGGCCTAGATAAGGCTGATGGTATTCATAACTCTTTAGAATTGCATATTGTATTACATCCTTGGTATCTGATATTTGGCTCATTATGACTCTACATTGCATAGCCGTTCTGCATTGCATACTCTGATATTGAATGACTTATAGCCTTGCCAGTATTTCGTTACGCTGATATTTATGTGTTTGACACTTATCTCTCGCACACACGTACACCACCCTCTAAGTTTTTTATAAGCTTATGCACGATAGATGCATGCAAGTGACAATAAGACGCAGTTGAGATGAGGCAGGACCGTGCGGTAGAGCTTCTGGAGCTTTTGGCATTTATCTCGTACTTCCCCTTCATGTATTGTACTTAAAATTTTGATATTAGTGGATATGTGATGATGATGTTGCCTTTGTGATTTGGGTACACTTGTGGTTATGCTTGTCCACAAAGAAATGCATGTTGAAAATCCTCCTTGTAGGATCCCAGGATCAGAATCTGGCTTATGGGCACTTGAAGCCGAGAATGGGGTACTACGGAGGCTGTTGGCACCGAATTCGATGATCGGGAAATATGTGAGCCCGGTTTCTGAGTATGGGGCGTGACAGAAGTTAGTATAAGAGCATAACTTGGGAATACCTGATGATGACATCACATATCTGCTGATAGCTACCCTACACTCTATGATTGTTGAGAACTTAGAATGATCAAGTACCTGAGTTTGAATAACTTAGAAACTTTCTAATATAACTCCCTACCATTGAGATTATGAGGCTACTTAGTATCCCAGTTTCGATTGTTTCGGACCGAGATCCAAAGTTTAGTGGGGTCATCATAGCGTAAACGAGGCATTTTGGTAGCGCGAGGCTGAGATTCGAGGGCACTATTCCCATCTCTTCGATGTTTGATTGTATATGGTGGTTCTGACTATATATAGTGATATGATTTCTCTTCCTTGGTGAGCTCTGTCTAGTTGCATTATAGTGTAAATTTTGAGGACGAAATTTTTATTAGGAGGGGAGAGTTGTAAGGCATGTATTCTAGTCTGTACCGTTCCTTAGACTTCCACGATCCTCCCTGTCGAATTTCGACGACCCGCTACCCGTAGTCGACATTTGTGCATGACCCTAAATCGCATCCGGTAGATCAGGGTCGACTCTCCCGAGACTTGTACCATTGCGACTGCACCATCGCCGCGACTTGCGCACCGATGCGATACTCATGCCAGGAGTTGTGGGCCCTCGTTTATTTCGAAGAAACATCACGCATTGTGAATCCCGATGTAACGCCCTGAAAATCGGGGGTCGAGCATAAACTCGACTCCCGAGTTCCAACGCATCACTTATGCAACAAAATGATTGATGAGTGAATGTTGACTGTATTAGAGTAGTGAACATGAGTGAGATTAAGCCAAAACAACATATTATACTCTAGAGACAGTTAAATTGCAAGCGGAAGACTGTGATAGATATATAAAATATATAAAAACTGTGGTGAGTCTCCAGAGTGTGATAACATTACCAGGTTAATAAATTTCAAGTACATTTCTAAAATATACCAAATGTGTAAGTGTAATGTCTTCTATCCCAAGTACCATAGCCCCGTCAATATAATAACAGGTCTTCATAAACCTGTCAGAGAGCTACAAGTAGGAGAACTCCTCCTCCACATCATAGTAGTCCGGCTCTGCTTCATAAGCATCGCCATCACCTGAAACTCAACAAATCTGGTTGGTGTGTACAACACCGTCCCATAACGTGGGAGTGAGTAGCTAACTCAGTGGAACAATAAAGCATAGGTTAACATGTTATCGACTCAGTCAAGCAGTAACGATAAAGCAGTACAATCAAACACTCCTAACTACTCTTATTAATGCAAGTATGGATGCAGTTATGAAGTATGCCCTCACCACACCCTCCCTCGTGCGACACCATCTCACGTTCGCGGCATGCTTTCATCCCTCAGTGCTCCACATCATCCAGGCACATGCAATGCATGATGAGCATGATTACCGAGTATTTATTAGTCCATTTCAAACAGCAGGATTGGGAAACTAAGGTACCTCCCTTGTATCATTCCCAAACACGATCCATTCTAGGGTCGTCAGTCCTAGTTAATCTCAGACGATGGTGTGTTTTCTAGGTCACTGCAAAAGCTGCCAGGGCTGTTACGCACGAAGGTTAAACCGCTCCCCCATCACCTCTTTAACGATTCATCACTATATAGAAACAGGCCTAGTTCATACTCCATACACCGCGGCAAAACTCTAAGGCTCACCGCGATTCCAGAGTATACTCGAGGTCACTATAAAGGGCTGCTAGGGCTGTTGCTCGCATTCGTTGCACCATTCCCCCATCACCTTATCAATGTAGGCCGACAGCACGAATATAGTATCCTATACCACCATAATCGGATCACGAGTTTGGTTGCTCACTGGTCACTACGGGGAGGTACGTTGCCCCAGCGTAGGCCGACAGCTCGACCACGGTGTCCCATACCACCATGCCTGGCTCATGAGTCTTAGCGGATCGAGCTACAATGGTTAAAAGGGATTCCACTGGTAAGTTTGGTATCCTAGGTTCAAGCAGTAGCGTCCAAACATGGTGAACATACATAAGACAGATCGGGTTACCAAACGAGATCGGGTAGCTCGAGCGCACAACAAGTTGAACGACATGAAGTGCATAAGCACTTCGCGTGGCCAACCACTATCGCCAACCGAAGTACGACTCGAGTTCGTAGAACACATCACACGTGGCAAATGAATCACAGCCACGAATTCAATTCTGGCACCGATTGTCTGGACTATAATCATAGCCCCAAACACAATCAATTTTAAATAGTAAAGCAGTAATGGATCAACGTTCAAATCATACAATCAAAGTCTGATATTATCCGTTTAGGGCTGTCAGGGCTGTTGCACGCATTCGTTGCTCCACTCCCCCATCACCCAAGACAGATCATACAACGTAAACATGAATTTAAACATATGCATTACATAGATAAGATCATACAATCAGTTGAGCATGTTGTGAAGCACAACACAAGCATGAGTTTGTACATATTCAATTCCTAATCACACAGCTATCCAAGGAAATCATACACATAGTTAAAGGAGTTGAGAATCATATCTCAACACCCTTAAACATTACAATTTACTAACTACTACTCATTCAGACATTTCAACAAACACTTTAAAATACATGTATCAACATACATGACGTATGTTGATCACATAGGTATAAGGCCAAATCCTTTCACTAGGGAGTTACCCCAATCATAACACGCATACACCCACGATGGATAGTCATGGCAAGCAGGAATCCAAGTTCCATATTCATTCAGTCATTTCCATAAACACTTGGGCCACACATTTTAACATATATAGTGTGTATTGGACGTGGCGTGATTTAGGGCAAATCCTTTCGTCAAAGGGGTATCGCCAATACAACAATCAATTATCCATGACAATTAGTCATGGCGAGCACGAATGGGAATTCTATCCTCATTCAGTCATTTTCACAAACACTTAGAATACACTATTACAACATACATGATGTATGTTAGCAAAACATGTATTATGGCTAACCTTTCACCAAGCAAGTATTTTATTCATACAGCAAATAATCATGGCAAACACATCTCTAAGATTTATATGTATATAGTACTTTCTAAAATACACAATTTCAACATACATAGTGTATATGAGCAAAACATGTATAGGGCGAGTCCTTTCGCCAAACAAGTAATTTATCCACATATAATATATTCATACAACAATTAATCATGTCAAACACATTTCCGAAATTTGTACGTATACCTACTTTCTACAAATACTTAGAGTATGTAGAATTCCATATTTTCATCTTTAATCGAAACAGAAAATAGACAGCACTTTGTACATGTGCAATTGCATGCAAATCATGAATCTATCATTATCTGACATTGAAAGCGTTGAAAACCATAACCTATACACCTAAAGTCCTCACCTTTTATCGTAGAACCGTAACGAATCCAATAGGTTTGCTAAGCTTCCGTATTCGGCAGTTTGGCAACCTATAGAATGAAATAGGTTAGCTATTTCATAACCTACAACCACCCAAGCCCCAAATCAGATTAGGGTTAGGGTTTCTTACCTAGAAACGGAGCTGGAATCGCCGGAAAAATGATTAGAACGGAGTGGTGGAGCTCGTGGACCAGCAGGGAAGAGTGGCAGGAAGAATCTCCCACTGATCCTACACTTTCTCTCTCTTTTCTTTCTTCTCTCTCTAGGGTTTCTCTCAAATTCGTATGGCTGCAATGAGAGAGGGTTTAAGGTCCTTATATAGTCTAAAAACTAACCGAAATAGACTCCAGGTCAAAGTATACTTAGGTTATAACCAATGTGGGTCAGTTTTAGCTCAACGGAGGACTTCTGGCGGGCTTCCTTGAGCCAAAGGTCGGATTTAAGCTCACTAACACTGGATCTACATACTATTAAGTTTTTGTTTCGGTCGGGATTCCAGATCACGCGTGGCGGACTAGTTTCAGTTCAACGGTCAGCGGATCTCGATCGGAGATTCCGAGTACATATAAATGTGTATGAAATTTCTCCTGATCCGAGGGTGTAATTTGGTCTGATTCTGACGGTCTGGTTGCTTAAAACTGATCCGCAAGCAAGAGGTGCTGGATTACTATTCAAGATATTTTATTTTGAAATAATTTCACATTTCTCACACTCTTCACTCCGAGCTCAAGCGAACAGCGCTGGGACACTATCTGGATTTGATTTCCAAGATGGTTGTCAAGCCCAGCAAGGCGGTCCTAATTCCTTAACTTAGTGTTAATCGGACTTCCGACGTGCGGTACAGATCTGATACGGAGTTTCGAGATGCTCCCGAGAGCAGCCCGGTAATGAGATTGATCCTAGATTTTAGGGTATCCTAGCGTCAATGATTCTACAAGTTTTGGGTCTTGTAGATCGTATTTAAAGTGATTGGTGCTAATTTCACAGGTACTCTAGTTTAACACTGGCTAATTCTCGCCTAATTTCTAAAGGATTTAGTCCTGTAAGATTTCTGTCTGAGGTGGTACTTAGTCCTTTGTAGTTTGTATATAAAGTGATCCAAGTTATACTACTTAGCTAGTTTAAGATAATGTCTAGGGTGAAAGTACTTTGAAAAATTGAAAGATCTTGGTGGTGAAGGGTGGAATTTGTGAAGAAAATGGTTTGAAAAGGGAGTTGAGGCTTTACTTGAGTGTTTGAGAAGTTAAACCTGTGTTAAGATTGACCCATCACCTAAGGACGTCTAATTTCAGGTTGGGAAAAATCTGGGCTGTTACACCCGAGAGAATCTCTACCTAAACATCACATCAATCAATCAAGTACAACCAAACCCTCTCTTACCAACAATGCATGGCAACCCATACCTCTCCCATTCCCAAAGTCAACCAAGCCCATACCTGAAATGGCCAAGCTATATGTCCTAGATGAGGGGGGGTGAATAGGACAACGCTAAATTTAAAATAATTACAGCAGAATTTAATAATGAGATAGCCAAATAAAGTAAAACAATTCACAATGCTGAAATGAAAAGAAACCTCAATAAACAATAATTAAGAGGTTGATACAAAAGTTGTTCTAAGGACAACCTTACACCAAAAACCAAGGGTTTATGATAGGAGAACCTTATTTTTAGAAAGGTCTTTGTATCAAAAACTCAAACTAAAGAAGAATAAATACATAGCAAGGAATTGAAATAAATTGTAGGAATTAAATCTAAATTATTACAACATTCCCACAATGCTTAAAATGTAAAAATTATAAAATTCACTTCCACACATGCATTCCACAGCTAAATAATCAAAGATAGGAAAATAAAGCACACATCCACACAACACAGAGTTATAGTGGTTCTCCTGTGTGTACACCAACTATTCAACAATAGCCACACAGATTGCAACTCCACTCCTAATATCCTCACATAGGGGATATTAGCGTTCACTATCAAATAGGTTTTCATAGGTTCACCCAAAGCCTTCACCATTGTGTCTTTCTCTATGGGCTTACACAATTTAAAAAAAATCCCACTTCTGAGTTTTTCTGGCTCTCCTCAGATAACCAATACGATGAGATTTTTCTAGCAAATCTCAAAAGAAAACCAAATAAAGTATATTACACAAAATGTAAAATACTTGTTTTTCTTCTTTGTTGTAGCAGCCTAGAATAACCAAGTCGAAGTAGAGGTTTGAATGTTAAAGTTCAATGTCCAATACTCACTATATAATGGTTCTAAGTTCTAATAGATTTTAAATTAAAACAAATGGGCTAGCTTTAATTGATTTTGATTCCATGAAAAGGAAAACAACACTTCCTCTTTTCAGATCAGATTAGAATACAAGAAACAAAATCAATTTAAAAAGGTAAAGAAAGAAAATATTAAATATGCACACTTAGCTTAAATGGAGCACAAACTTATCTCTCAGAAGGCCGGATTAAAATTGCTTGAGTAGTTGTCAATATTCTGAGATTCATTCTCTATTTAAAGGTGAGCAAATCACATCTTCAACTGGTCTAGAAGTCGCTACAACTGGTCGTAGGACCAACGGAAATTTGAAAATTCGAGCGCAATAAGATAAGGCAGTTTCACGACTGGTCGTAGGTAGTCTATGACTGGTCGAAGCACGTCAAATTTCAACGTTGTAGTTTGAGTCGAAGGTCTACGACAAGTCGAAGAAGCAGTCGAAACTGTTCATACGACTAGTCGAACAAACCCCAGGACTGGTCGAAGCTTAACATAAAATTCTGAATTTTTGCAACAAACTTACAACTGGTCCAGGCAAATTTTAGACAGGTCGAAGCAGTGCTAGGACTAGTCGAACAAAGTCCAGGACTAGTCTTAGAATAGACCAAACTCACTTATATAAAACATATGACTTATGTATCCGAAATGACCTACTCTAAAGGTCAACCTAAGGTCAAACAAACCTTAATAGAAGTAAGGACTTTGAAATTTAGACGAGAGACCTTAAGCATAATGAAGCTTGAGATCTTGGTGTAGCATGAACTTGAAAGCTTCTTGAGATCTTGAATGATACTTGTCTTGAGCTAAGTCGAACATTCTCACATTCTCGAGTCTTGACTTGTGAACATTGCTTGTCCATCGAAGCTGATCTTGTGAGACTTTTGTCTTGACTTGGCATATCATGTGTAGAGCTTTGTTCTTCACATATGTAAGCTTCATAACAAGATACATACAGTGTCTTTGGCACCACAAATTTGACAATATAGTGAGGCTATCAACTATAGCACTTACAATCTCCCCCTTTGTCAAATTAGTGACAAAACACTTACAAGATATATTTCATAAAATAGAATATCTGGTTAACGAATCATGCACCAGTTAATATCAACCGACACACATTCATAATAGCATTAATAGCATGAACCTGCAAATCAATTTCAGCATATATTCCATCTTCACCTTCAACATATATTCCACCTCTGCACATACTCCCCCTGAGTATAACATACATCCATTAAACATCCATTCTCCCCGTTTTGTCACGATAGGACAAAGGAATCAATGAACAAATATAGAAATGAACAACTAGCTAAGGAGTGAAAAAGGTAGGATATAGGAGAAAATAGGATAAACAATACATATAATCCATAAACAGAGATAAGTCATAAGTAGCAACAATCTCACAAACAGAGAGAGAGTAGAGAAATAAAGTTATTACAGTCCGGTAAAAAAAAATGAACTAATCTGAGCCAGATGAAGGAGCAGGGATGGAAGAATCAAGTTGATGCATGCTCTTGTTCAAGCGCCTAAGATATTTGCGCATATATTTGAACTGTAAATCATGGCAACATTCATGTTATCTATCTTAAATTCATATTTTCAACCTTCTCCTCCAATCTACGCAAACGTGCATCAAATTCAGATGGTACATAATTAGGATCATTTGCTGAATCTGAATCAAGTTCTTCAAAAATATCATCCATGTTAATATCATCAGAAGGAAGATCATCAGATTCTTCCTCATGTCTAGCTTCGACACCACCATTACCATCACCTTGACCAGGAAGCATATCCAGCTTCATCTTATTAAGGTTAGAATTGTTAAATATCAGATGATGGATAAGGGCTTCGTCAATAGGCATGTCAACTAACATATGTATAGCCAACACAGTCATTAAATAAGCAAAAGGGATGTCACTGTGACCTAGATGGAGTCGAAATTGAATAATGTGGTGACAAATCAAGGATGGTAAACAAATATGAGCACCTCTAACAACATTATGAAGAACACGAACCATGAAGAACGTCTATTCGGATTTATTACCAGATCGAGGATACAATTTAGACACAAAGATCTTGTGAAGAACTCTGTATTTGGGTAACAAAAACCTTAAAGGAAGCGCATTCCCTTTATGTGTCCATTGAACATCCAAATTGCATAAATTTCTAGTGAGCATACGTTTTTCAGTTACTGAGGGTTTTTCAGATAAGTTATGGATAGGAATGCCCTCATCATTCACAGGAATTTCCATAAGAGCTTAAATCAAATGACGATCAATGTCAAATATTCCTTCTCTTGTGGCTATCTTAAAAGTTAAATTTTCCAATGAAAAAACACTTATGCATGCAAATATGGACTGGGCAATGGACCGGTATGCTGGCCCACCTCAATGTAATAAGTTATCCCAACCTACAGTCTGAAGAATAGGAAGGATATTAAATGGAGCAACATGATTAATATCAACTGGATGTTCAACAATAACATTTTGCAATCTGATGTCCCGAACATAAGACGGATCTTCATCGGGGGCCCGAAGATGACTCTTAGTGATAGGAGCCGATCTGGATGAAGATGGACTACGGGATGTTGTCTTTCTACCTCTAGATGTCATTTGCAATAAGGATTTCAGGGAGACAAAGAGTTGCAAAGGATTGAGAAGTGGGTTTTCTCAAATCAGATTTGGGTGTAGAAAAACTCCAAATCTCAACAAAATTCGAAATAGATAACTTCAAGTGAGAAATAGAAGTAATCTAGACACAAATCTACAAGACAAATGCAAATGGAGTACTAACCTTGAAAATTTTGAAAGATGGGTTCGACTGGTCAGGCGAAGGTTCGTCGAAGAGAAGAAGAAATGAGGAAGAAAGTGATTTCCCCCAAATTTAAGTCAATCACCGCGATCTACAACTGGTCATAAGTTTTCTTCGACCGGTCGTGTCACGACAGGTCGAGGAAATCTTCGACTGGTCGAATACCACCAAAAATCAGATTTCTTGCATATTTCTCAAAGAATGAAATCTAAACAAGCAAATATATACAATATGATACAAGTAGCCATAAATAATCATTTTAGAATGCACATGCCAAGATCAAATTTCATTTTGTTAAACCTGCTTTTGTCGAGCGGTTTAGTGAAAATGTCAGCACGTTGATTCTCAGTAGGGATATATTCCAAAGATATAAACTTTTCTTCTACTAATTCACGAATATAATGAAATCTAATGTCAATGTGCTTAGTATGAGAATGCTGAATTGAATTTTTTGAAATATTTATGGCATGGTATTATCACAATATAATAACATAGAATCCTGTTTAATTCAATAATCACTTAGTATACGATTCATCCAAACAAGCTATTTATACGCATTACCAGCTGTGATATATTCAACTTCAGCAGTTGAAAGTGATATAGAACTTTGTTTCTTGCTAAGCTAAGAAACTAAACAGTTTCCAATACAAAAGCAACCACCATTGGTAAATTTTCTATCATCAAGATTACCAGCCCAGTCAGCATCCGAGTACCCAGCTAATTAATACTAGTGTCATGAAGATACCATAGTCCGAGATTAACAGTACTTGCGACATATCACATAATTTGTTTAACAGCAATTAAATGAGATTCTTTAGGATCAGATTGATATCTAGCACAAATACCAACACTTAAAGCAATATCAGGTCTACTAGCAGTTAAATACAGTAAACTACCAATCATACTCCGATATAATTTTGGATCCACATTTTTACCTGCAAAATCTTTTAAGAGTTTCAAGGTTGTACTTATAGGAGTATCAAAATTCCTACCATTCTCAAATCCAAATCTCTTAATCAAATTCATAGCATATTTAGATTGAGAGATCATCAGGTCGTTGTTTTACTTGTAACCCAAGGAAATAATTTAATTCCCCAACCATGCTCATTTCAAACTGAGATTTCATCAAATCTGCAAATTCAATAGTCATGTCAGTACAGGTAGATCCATAAATAATATCATCAACGTAGATTTGAACCATTAAGATATTTTCGTTATATTTCTTAACAAACAATGTTTTATCAACACTTCCTATTTGAAAGTTATGACAAAGTAAAAGCTTAGTCAATTTCTCGTACCATGATCTGGGAGCTTGTTTTAGACCGTAGAGAGCTTTTTTAAGACGGTATACATGATCAGTAAACTTAGGGTTCAAACCCTGTAGGTTGTTCAACATATACTTCTTCATGTAAATCGCCATTTAAAAAGGCACTCTTTACATCCATTTGAAAAATTTTAAACTTTCTAAAACATGCAATGGATATAAAAAGTCTGACTGATTTAAGACGAGCAACTGGGGCAAAGGTTTCATCGTAATCAATACCTTCAATTTGAGTGTACCCTTGTACAACTAATCTTGCCTTGTTTCGAATAATATTCCCAAGTTCATCAGATTTATTTTTAAAAATTCACTTTGTTCCGATAATCTGTTTATCTTTAGGTCTAGAAACAAGATACCAGACATCATTTCGAACAAATTGATTAAGTTCTTCTTGCATAGCAACTATCCAGTTTTCATCAGCAAGAGCTTCTTTTACGTTAGATGGTTCTATCTGGGACATAAAACATACATAATTACATATATCCTCAAGTTGTTTACAGGTATGAACACCAGTGAGAGGGTTTCCAAAAATCCGTGTGGTTGGATGATCTTTAACAGTCCTCAATTCAGAATTAGTCTGATTAGATGAAGTATCAGGTTTATCAATTACAAGAACTTCATCATTATCTGGACTTGAGACTAGTGTGTTTAAGCAATCATCAATGACCACATTAATGGACTCTTGAATCACACCGGTCCTTTTGTTCAGAACCCTATAAGCTCGACAGTTTAAAGAATATCCTAAAAAGATCCTTTCATCACTCTTCGTATCAAACTTTCCCAGATTTTCATGATCACTAAAATATAGCACTTGCTGCCAAAAACTCGAAAGTATTTGACAGTAGGTTTTTTATCGAACCACATTTCGTAAGCCGTTTTATTTTACCTTTACTAGTATAAACCCGGTTAATGATATAACAAGTTGTATTGACTGCTTCAACCCAAAGATTCTTAGAGAGCTTCATGCTATTCAACATGACATTAGCCATTTCTTGAAGCACTCTGTTTTTCTTTTCAATTATACCATTTTGTTGTGGAGTTTTGGGGGCTGAGAATTCATGTAATATTCCCTGGTCACTACAGAACTTCTCAAAACCGCTATTCTCAAATTTGGATCCATGATCACTACGAATCTTACAGATTTGAGAACCTTTTTCAGTTTGAATCCTTTTGAGAACTTTTCTTTCTTCTTCAAGGGTTTCAGATTTGTCCCTTAAGAAGACTACCCATGTATATCTGGTAAAATCATCTACAATTACCAAGATATATCTTTTGCCACCTCGACTCTCTGTCCTGGTAGGTCCAATCAGATCCATATGGAGAAGCTCGAGTGGTCTTGATGTGGCATTGGAGTTCACCTTTTTGTGTGAGTTCCTTGTTTGTTTGCCAATTTGGCATTCGCCACATATTTTATCTAATTTTTGAAGTTTGGGTAGACCTCTTATAAGTTCCTGTTTGCTCAATCTATATAGATTTCGGTAGTGTACATGTCCAAGACGTTTATGCCATAAATCAATTTCGTCTGTATGGACCATGTAACAAGATTGACTAGTTGAGCTGGATTCGCTTACAATATAGCAGTTTTCAGACGTTCTACATCCAGTTAATATTACCGAACCCTAATTATTTAGAATCTCACAACTTTGATTAGAAAATCTTACACTATGGTTATTATCGCATATTTGAGATATGCTAAGCAAGTTATGTTTTAGACCTTCAACATATAAAACATTCTTGAACAAAGGAAGGTTGTGAAGTTGAATCGTACCTTGTCCCATAACCTTGCAGTTTCTCCCATCCCCAAAAGTGACTGAACCATCAGTCATGTCTTTGAGATTTGTGAATAAACCTTTATCACCAGTCATATGCCTTGAGCATCCACTGTCTAGGTACCACTTAAAATGGCTTGTAGCTTTGAAAGTTGTGTGAGCAACCAAGTAGGTACCCTTTCGAACCCATTTCATAACCGTTTTGGGTTTAGGTGGATAGTTGGTCTTCTTTCGTTTGTACGAGTTATAAGATGAACTATTGAATTATACTTTAGAAGTTCCTTAAGTAAATCAACTATCTTTTCAGCCAAAAAATTTTGGTTTTACTTTTTATAGTTGATATAATTGCTTTTACATTTTTGAAAAGGTTTAGAGTTTTTAGAAAACATTTGATCTTTCCCTTTTGAGTTTAAGATCTCTCCCTTTACAAACTTGGGAGGAGTATTCTTCGTTTTAGGAGGAACACTCTTATCATAGCCCAGACCGGATCGATCGCCACATTTTCTTGATCCTGATAAGAGTTTTTCTAGTTTAGCATCACCTTGGGCATATTTCCAGGTTTCCTTTAAACTCAAGAGAGAAGAGACTTCATGTTTTAGTTGTTCGTTTTCAGATTTAAGATTTTCAAACTGGGAAGTTTTAAAATCCAAATCGCACTTTGTCTTTTCAAAACAGTCTGAAATATGGGACTTTTCTAAAACAAGAGATTCATAAATTTCTTTGAGTTTAGAAAATTCTCTTTTTGAAGTTTCAATTTCACAGCAATTTTACAACTTTCCTTCTATAGGGCATTGTAGGCATCTTGAAGATCATCTTCGTTTTCACATTCACTATTCAGATTTTCTTCACTAGTCTAGTCATCATTATCTGAAAAAGTGAATTTGGCTAAAGTCATAAGGGCCTTAACATCATAGCCCGACTTGGTTTCAGAATTTTTTGATTCAGAGGAGGCTTCAGAATCAGAGGACTCGTCCCAAGTAGCCATCATACTTTTCTTTTTCGACTTGCCCTTATTAGGACATTTGTTAGCCAAATGCCCATACTCATGGCAATTGTAACATTGACTGTCTTTTAACGATTTTCTTGATTTAGGTTTAGGTTTCTTTTTATCATTAGCTTTTTGAAGATCAACCCTCTTTTTACTTTTAAAAATCTTATAAAACTTTTTCACCAAAAGGGCCATATCATCTTCAGAGTTTTCTAAATCAGAGCTTAAATCATTTTCTTGAAAACCATTTTTAGAAGTTTTTAAGGCAATAGATTTACCTTTTGGAGCTTTAAAGGTTAACTCATAAGTCTGTAATGAGCCAACTAATTCCTCAACCTTCATATTGTCCGTATCACGAAGTTCCTGGATTGTGCTTACTTTAGAATTCAATCGTTCAGGAAGTGAGCGTAGTATTTTAGCACATATCTTGCTTTCAGGGATTTTATCACCTAGACCCCACATAGAGTTTACAATGTCATTCAATCTAGTATAGAAGTCCATGAACAATTCATTTTCTTCCATACGTATTTCCTCAAATTTAGTTATGTGGATTTGTATCTTAGATTTCTTGACAATTAAAGTACCCTTGTGTGTCATTTCCAAAATATTCCAAGCTTGTTTTGCAGAATCACAGGATATAATTCTTTTGAATTCATCTGGTGATAGTGCGCAAGTGATTACATTTAGTGCTTTTGCATTTGCACTACTCTCACTTTTCTAAAGTGTCGTCCATGAGAAATAAGGTGTTACTCTCATTGATTTTGAACCATCGATTCCAGTTACTTCAGTGTTAGGAGGGGTCCATTCATTCACTATGGCTAGCCACACATTTTCATCCATGGATTTGAGGAAGATCCTCATCCTGGCTTTCCAATAGGCATAATTGGTGCCATCGAAAGATGGAGGCCTAGTGACTGAAAGGCTATCAAAATTTGACATCTTATTTATATAGCTTAGATTGTTAGCTCAGGAAATAAAACCAAGAATAACAATTAAAACGAGCAACTTAGCTTTGATACCACTTGAAATGGCCAAGCTATATGTCCTAGAGGAAGGGGGGGGGGGGGGGGGGGTGAATAGGACAGCGCCAAATTTAAAATAATTACAGCGAAATTTAATAATGAGATAGCCAAATAAAGTAAATCAATTCACAATGTTGAAATGAAAAGCAACCTCAATAAACAAGAATTGAGAGGTTGATACAAAAGTTGTTCTAAGGACAATCTTACAGCAAAAACTAAGGGTTTATGGTAGGACAACCTTATTTCTAGAAAGGTCTTTGTATCAAAAACTCAAACTAAAGAGGAATAAATAAATAGCAAGGAATTGAAATAAATTGCAGGAATTAAATCTAAATTATTACAACATTCCCACACTGCTTGAAATGTAAAAATTACAACATTCACCTCCACACATACATTCCACAGCTGAATAATCAAAGATAGGAAAATAAACCACACATCCACACAACACAAAGAGTTATAGTGGTTCGCCTGTGTGTACACCAACTGTTCAACAACAGCCACACAGATTGCTACTCTACTCCTAATATCCTCACATAGGGGATATTAACGTTCACTATCAAATAGGTTTTCACAGGTTGTCACGCCCCAGACTCAGTAACCGGACTCACAAGGATTCCGATGACCGGTTCTGAACGCAACAACCTCCATAGTACCCCATTCTCGGCTCCTGAGGCAGGTTCCGATCCTGGGATCCTACAAGGAGGATTTTCATAACAGTATAATCATTCAAATACGAGCATACCCAAGATCACAGTAAGAACATCTGAGAATAACAAAGGCACGCATCGCAAAATCCACTAAAAATTTGAACTTTTACAATCATCCATAAGGTCCAAAAAGACATACATGAGATAAAAGGAAAAGAGAGAAAGGTCAGCAACACTGGAGTCCTCAAATGCTCAGCTCTACTCCATGCTCTACTGCTGTGTCGCCTACCTAGAGTATCCTGCACGCATCAATCATGCATAAGCTTATAGAAGCTTAGAGGGTGGTGTAGGTGTATGATAATGGTGCACAGAAGAGTAGTAGGAGATACAAGGAGAAAAGCATGGTCAATGAGGATATCACTAGCCTTACCCATGCTTATCATGAAAAAGATGCAATGAGTACTGGGTGCCATGCCAAGGCAATGCATGAAGGGGCTTGTACAACCAATGCCAATGCAATGCAAGTAATGTCAGTGCTCATATCCAAACCACAAGTCATGTACATTTCCGATGATAAGGAAATCACCGGGGTCCATTACACTGCTGAATGACTGCCACTCTACAGACCCCGTACAGTCAAACGAGTGTACGAGACCTCACTACCTGCTTGCGGACAGCCAATCACCAACAAGGCCTGAAGGTAGCGGATCCATTTACGAGCTGGTCAGACTCAGCCTAGCAATGCCTCCTCACATCAGGCAGGTAAGGCCACACCCCTATCCAACCGACTACACGATAGTGGGAGACGCGGCCTAATGGTATAAGGCCCCCGTGCGCTCATATATTCCACCCGGTCACGGCGTTAGAGCAGATCCTTGGTACCATAGAAGTTTTGGGAATTTCACCCTTGGGCATCCTATGCACCCGGTATGCTCAACTAATATTTTCGGTGTCCACACATACAGCCATCCATGAATACCCCTGTGGAGGCAAGGCCCTGATGAAGTAAGGGCGGATATCCATAAGCTATGCAATGCCAGATGCATGAATCACACAATCACCCATGCATCAATCCCAAGCATCCATCTCTCGGGGAGATACCAACATGTCCTACACAATGACACAACCATGGCCAATAATACCTCAATCAAACATGCATATGATGCGTATGGGAGTGGGCCATGAAGATGAATAGGGGTGCTAATGAGGTGAAGATGAACTCTCTACCTAACCATGAAGGGTCTAGGTACTTAACCAATTCCTCATAAGGAATACAACCTCTAGTGGGGGCCCATATACCTGGGGTAGCCCATGAGACTAAGGAGAACAATGATATGGGCCTAAATAGATGAAACGAGCCTAGCAAGGGTCTATGGTGGGCCTTTAACCACCCATAGAAGCCCATGGGCCTACCTTAGGGCCACCAATGTGGACATCCAACCACAATTGGTCCCCAAGAGGTAGCCCATCTCTAATTGATTACGGATCAAGGCCCAAGGCCCACATAACATTAGAAATAAGAAATGGGCAGCCATTACATACCACATACATTCATGTTGGGCTTCAGAAAGGCGGCCCAAGGCCCATCCAAAATATGGGTCCAAGGGGAACACACATAGCCCAACCCATATATACCACTATGGGCCCATAGGGGAAAGGTTAGGGCCCAACATAAAGGCTACTAATCCCATATATTGTGGTGGCCTAGTGGGCAGCCCATTGCTCAAATCACATGGGCAAATGTCATGTTCTTAGTCAAGTAAGTTGGGCCTACAACCCGGCCCAAGTATAAAGTTGATTTGGTGGGCAATCAAGGGCCCATATACTTGTGTAATCTGGCCCACTAATCCAACACAATAGTATGGTAAAAATGCCCAAGAGTTCAATGGGCCTTATCTAGAAAGTTCCAGCCCAATTGGGCTCAAAGAGTTCAACAACTAACCACATTCATGGACCCAATTAAATTCAACTGTGGTGGGCCTCAAAGTGCATTTATTAAGCCCAACATTTAAGGAACTAATGTATAAATTATTACCTCTAAGATTCTTCACAATGTGTTGGGCCCCACTCCTCAAAATTTCAGCCCAAAGGCCAAACATAATTATAACATGTTGCTGTCCAAAATTTGGGCACTCCATTGGAGTGGGCCTAGGACCCCTAAAACTCTGGAAATTGAGGGCCAAAGTCCCTCATCATGCATACAATGAGAGAAAACCCAAAAAGGTGGCCCACCATCAGAGGAAACATTTTTGAATTATAATTTTTATCAAGGCATATTGCTGGACTGCACAGCAGAAAATTCTTGCAAGCCAACCATCTTGGCCCATTATTTTGGATGCCCAAATGGGGTCAATTGGGGTTGAAATTTTCAGAGTGATACTTCAATAGGTGGGACACACTTCCACAAAATTTCATAATTTTTAGATATTTCTAAGTATTTTAATTAATTTGAACAAAACAGTCTATCCAGAAAATCGGACAGACCTGGACGTCCCAATGTGGTGGGCCAGTCCGGCCCTCGCCACGGTGTGCACAGGGGTCCATTGGCTCTTAAACTTGGTAGGTAGGTCCCACAATAGGTGAAAAACAACTTCACAAAATTTTGAAATTATTGGAGATTTAAAAATATTTTAATTTATTTAAAGAAATCAATCTATCCTGAAAATCGGATTGATCTAGACACCATATTGTAATGGGCCGGTCCAGCCACCACCATGGTGTGTACAGGTGTTCATTAGCCCCAAAATTTTGTAGGTTGGTCCTAACATGAGTGGACCACCTCCCTGAAAATTTTTATAATTTTTAGACACCCAAAAGTTTTTTAATAAATTTCATAATTCCAACCTGTCCAGGGTAGAATGTTGCTGGAACAGTGCAGAAAAATCCAGACTGTCCACCTCATTTGGACCACACCTTTGGGACCCCAATGAAGGTCAGATGGGGCTGAAATTTGGTATGGTTGTAGGTGGGTCATAAGGCTACAAGAATCATATATTATTTTGTTTCATTATTCCCACCAAAGACCCATAAATCAGACCCCAAAGTGGCCCAAAAATTTGTCCAGGCAGATTTGGACAGCAACATGTAATAGAAATGATTAAAATATAAACATGGTTTTCCATGGGATTTAACCCCAGGAATTTGTGTGGTGGACCACCCTAGTGGGCCCCACAAATGTCCAGACCTTCCCCATCATCAAATACCCCTTGCATGTGTCCCATTTAGGTGGATTTTGGGGCCACATGTCTAAGGATGGACCGCTATGGGCATCCAAGCTCCATGGTTGGTCTGGATTTTTATTGGCCTACAAGGTGGGCCACACATGCAAGATCAACATTCTATCATAAAGAAAAAATAATAATAATAAAGAATCGGCCACAAGAGGAGGGGCTCCGCAACATTGAGGCCCTCCCCTTCATCAATCACACTATACATCCCTTTTATGCATATGTTACAACATAGATCCACCACATGCATGTTGTAGATTCAAGATCAATGGTTGGGATGTCATCCCAACCATGATTCTAGGGTCTAGATGACCCATCATACTATGAAATCCAAGTAATCCTCCATGATGGGGGCCTATAGAGGGGAAACCCCATGCATGGACATGCATGCATCAAAAAGGCCATTTGGCCACAACTAAGGGATGATGTAGGATCTCCACCATGGATTGGTGGGCCCTACACTTCCCACATAAAAAAAAAGAGATCTAAGAATATGAAAATAGAAATCCTAAGTCCTAGGAGTACACCCACCTTAGATTGCTCCAAACTTTGACCTCCTATCTCCTAATGCACCAAGGGATACATATCAATGGGTGAGATTGAATTTAGATGGTTGGATTTGGAAGATTAAAGGGGAAATGGGGCTGGAGAAGAGAGGGAGATGGGAGAGAAGTTGCTGAAGAAGAAGAGAAGAGAGAGAGAAATGAGAGGGAAAGAGAGGGAAAATCTTTTTATGGGAAGTAATAATAACCTATGGTGACAATAACAATGTTGCTAGAGTAGGTTAGGTATAGGTTGTGTTTAGGGTGGGTAGTGTTTATTCCATGCTATAGTGTAGTGTGTGTGTGTGTGGTGTGTGCATGGAAAATTGTGCCATGGAGGTGGTCCACATGTTTTTATAGAAAAAGTGGGCCACATGATAAAATGCTCATAACTTTTGATCCATAGGTCGGATTGACACACAAGATGCGTCGTTGGAACGCAACAACGATACGAACGAGATGGCGTAGGTCTTGGGTCGATCCGAGTCAGGTCTACGTGATTCAACTCAAGGTGACCGTAAACACAATTCGAAGGTCGCGGGTCGCCGAAATTCGACCGGTAGGATCGCGAGACCATGATGAACAAGATGCATACTCATACACATACATGCAAACATGAGAACTAGGGTCGGGTCTCACAATCCTCCCCACCAACAAAGAAATTTCGTCCTTGAAATTGATCAATATAGGATAAAAGAAAAAAAATAAAACACCACCATCATATAACAATCATCTTACAAGGAAGGCAATACAAACAATCATATATCTATCAATCATCAAACAAATGGGGATAACGCTCTCTAATCTCGGCCTCGCGTTCCCAAGACGCCTTGGTCTCTGAATGATGACCCCATTGCACCTTCACCAAGGGAATGACCTTGGTCCTGAGGACTTGCTCCTTCCGATCGAGAATACGAATAGGCTGTTCACTGTAGGAAGCATCCTCACGGACCTCAAGTGGCTGCCAATCAATCACGGGAATAGTGTCCAACCCACATTTCCGTAACATAGAAACATGGAATACATCGTGGATCGCGGACAACTCAGGAGGTAAGGCAAGCCTATAGGCCACAGCGCCTATGCGGTTGGTAATCTCAAAAGGTCCAATAAATCTTGGAGCGAGCTTGCCCTTCACACCAAAGCGTACCACACCCTTCATAGGCGAGACCTTGAGATATACCATGTCCCCAACTGTGAACTCGAGGGGTTGACGCCGACGATCAGCAAAACTCTTCTGCCGGCTCTGAGCTGTGCGCATCCTTTGCCTGATAACATCAATAGCCTCTGACGTCTACAGCACAAGCTCAGGACTTAAGAGACGACGCTCTCCAACCTCGGTCCAACAACTAGGAGATCTGCATGGTCTACCATAAAGTGCCACAAAAGGAGCCATGCCGATAGTCGCCTGATAACTATTGTTGTACGCGAACTCTGCGAGGCGCATATGCTCATCCCAACTACCCGCAAAGTCAATCACACAAGATCTAAGCATATCCTCAAGGATCTGGTTGACCCTTTCAGTCTGCCCATCTGTCTGCGGATGATAAGCAGTGCTGAGGCGCAAAGTGACCCCCAACGCCTGCTGGAAACTCCTCCAAAACTGAGACGTAAATCTGGAGTCTCGGTCTGAAACGATCGAAACTGGGACGCCGTGCAGTCTCACTATCTCCTCAATGAATATCCTTGCCAACCGGTCCATAGACCAGGAAGCACGCACTGGAATGAAATGAGCCGACTTTGTTAAACGATCGACGATAACCCAGATGGTATCGTGACCGCGCTGAGTCCTCGGCAACCCTGCAATGAAGTCCATCGATACATGCTCCCACTTCCACTCTGGAACGCTCAACGGCTGCAAGGGACCAGAGGGTCTCTGATGATCGGCCTTGACATGCTGGCATGTGTCACACTCGGCCACAAAACTTGCAATCTGACTCTTCATCCCCTGCCAGAAGTACTGCCTCCTCATATCACGATACATCTTCGTGGAGCCCGGGTGGATAGTAAGTCTCGATCGGTGTGCCTCGGTCATCAGATCACGACGCAACTTTGGCACATTCGGGACACACAATCTGCCTCTGAAGCGTAATCCACCATCGGAACCAATCTGCCAGTCTGACTGCTCCACGGATGCGGCCTCTGCTCGGTACTCCTGAAGTGACTCGTCCGTCTGCTGAGCTTCGATCACCCTAGCCACCAAAGAGGGTTGAATTGATAAGCTCGAAAGCTGAACAATGGAAGACTGCAGACCGAACTCAAAGTCAAACTCTGAAACATCCTCGAGCATCTGCCACTATCGAACCATCATATGTGCCACCAGGCCTCGTGGCTGACGGCTGAGCGCATCCGCCACCACGTTTGCCTTACCCGGGTGGTACTGAAGGTCAAAATCATAATCTTTCAGCAACTTTGTCCATCGCCTCTGTCGCAGTTTCAACTCAGACTGTGAAAATAGATACTTCAAGCTCTTATGATTCGAGAAGAGCTCGAACCTGACCCCATACAGATAATGCCTCCACACCTTCAGTGCGAAGACAACTGCTGCAAGCTCCAAATCATGAGTGGGGTAGTTCAGCTCATGGACCTTAAGCTGGCGCGAGGCATACGCCACTGGCTTCCCGTGCTGCATCAGTACAACACCCAAACCAACTCTAGAGGCATCGGTGAAAACAACAAAACCCTCACTCCCATCCGGAAGAGTGAGAACAGGAGCAGACATGAGACGGTCCTTCAACTCCGCAAATGCCTTCTCACAAGCGTCACTCCAGACAAACTCGATGCCCTTTCGTGTCAACCGGGTCAGCGGTGCTGCAATACGAGAGAAACCCTTGATAAATCGTCGATAATATCCCGCTAGACCAAGGAAGCTGCGAATCTCGGACGCATTCGCGGGTTGGCCCCACTGACGCACTGCATCAACCTTCGAGGGGTCCACAGTGACACCCTCCCTCGTCACTACGTGACCGAGGAACTTCATCTCCTCCTGCCAAAACTCGCACTTCTCCAGCTTCGCATACAGCTGGTGGGCACGGAGGGTCTCAAGCACAATCCGCAGGTGCTCAGCATGGTCCTCTCGGGTTCTCGAATATACAAGAATATCATCAATGAATACCACCACGAACTGATCGAGGAACGGCCGAAAAACCTCGTTCATCAGTTGCATGAATACGGCGGGCGCGTTGGTCAGTCCGAATGACATGACCAGAAACTCAAAGTGACCATCGCGTGTTTGGAAAGCCGTCTTCGGAATGTCCTCCTCTCGGACCCGAATCTGATGGTAACCGGAATGCAAGTCTATCTTGGAAAAATACTGCGCACCCTGCAACTGATCAAACAGATCATCAATACGGGGGAGAGGGTATCGATTCTTGATGATGACTCTGTTGAGCTCACGATAATCTACACAGAGTCGCAAGAAACCATCCTTCTTCTTCACAAACAATACCGGGGCTCCCCAAGGTGAACTGCTGGGATGAATAAAACCTAACTCCCGGAGCTCATCTAACTGCTCCTGCAGTTCCCTCAACTCTAACGGTGTCATCCGGTAGGGGGCCTTCGAGATAGGCGCAGCACCGGGCACCAAACCAATCTGGAACTCCACCTGCTGACGCGGCGGCAAACCCGGTATCTCCTGAAACACATCTGGGTACTCACAAACAACTGGTAGCTGCTCAATACTCTCTGCGATAAAATTCTCAACGACCGAAGCCAATAAAATAGATAGCAGCTCTCCTCTGGGCTCGGCGACGAACTGGAACACTGGCAAGCCTGGGATATGAAACGTGACTGTCCTCGGGGCACAGTCCAAGATGGCACGATACTCTGCAAGCCCGTCCATACCCAAAATCACATCAAATCCTGCCATCGGCATCATGATTAGATCGGCAGGGAGGAACATCTCGCCCACTAACACCAGACAAGAAGGACAGCGACGGGTTAGCACAATAAACTTCCCCATGTGAGTCGAAACGATCAAGGCCTCAGACACGGCCTCCGATGGAATACCGGTCGATCAGCAAAACTGCTCGGCCACAAAAGAATGGGAAGCGCCAGAATCAAACAAAACATGAGCAACACAAGCAGAAACAAGAAGAATACCCTCAACGACTCCACCGGTCGATGACTACGGGTCCTGGCCTGACGCCTGCTGCGCAGAATAAAAATGGCCCTGAGCTGGTAGGGGAAGCAAACCGGAAGACTGAGGGTCCTGAATCTGAGCCTACTGGGCTGCTATACACACTGGACCTAGGGATCGAACAACATACGGATATCCCCTCTGCTGGTGCAGCGGCTGCTGCTGTCGCTGCTGCTGCTGTCGCTGTCTATGATGTTGTTGTCTCTGCTGAGGTGGTCTGCCTGGCTGCCTCTGCTGTTGAGGAGGAGCCCTAGGAGCGGCAGG
Organism: Magnolia officinalis; assembly: GCA_021015155.1. Lineage (NCBI taxonomy): Eukaryota > Viridiplantae > Streptophyta > Magnoliopsida > Magnoliales > Magnoliaceae > Magnolia > Magnolia officinalis. Next base: position 60,393,140 of record JAJHSJ010000004.1, read on the forward strand.
TGGAAGTTGTGCTCTCTGCTGCTACTGAGGAGGACGAGGAGGGGGCAACTACGGTGGCCGCTGCTGCTGAATGGGGAGAGGGCACTCACGCCTCCGATGCCCAGCCTGTCCACAACCGAAGCATACACCGGAAAAGGGGTCAGAAGATGAAGCAACTGGCTGTGCTGATGACGATGAAGAGGCTACTGACTGAGCCTTAGGCTGCCGATACCCTAATCTGCCCCTCCGCCTCTGCTGACGATGCTGCCTAGAACTGCTAGCTGGTGCACTCCTCTTCCGGTCTCCACCGGAACTCTGCTCTCTCGATCTCTGGGTCATAGCCCAGTCGTCCTCATAAACTAGTGCCCGATGCACAACCTGGTCAAACGTCTCCAAGCAATGCCCCACTACATGACTGCGAAGGGCAGGACGAAAACCGGTCACAAAACGACGGGCCCTCATCTTCTCATCGCTGGTGAGATGAGGAGCAAATTTAGACAAGGCCAAGAAACGGGACTCATACTGAGATACAGTCATATCGCCCTGCACTAGGGTCTCAAACTCGATCGCCCGCTGGATCTGAACATGCTCAGGGAAGAACTTCTGGTCGAAGCGGGTCACAAACTCCTCCCATGTCCAAACGAACTGAGCCCCGACCATCTTGGACACGGATGACCACCAGTGTCGGGCCTCACCCTGAAGAAGGTAGGTGGCAAGGGATACTCTCTGGCCCACAGGACACTAAATAGTGTCAAAATCCTCGCAACTTCAGTGCGCCAAGCCTCAGCTGCAGAAGGGTCAGGATCACCACTAAACCTCAAGGGATCATGCTGCCGGAACTCTCGGGCTATCGCACTAGCACGCGGTAAGTCAGACTGCCCGGAAACCTCAGTGGTAGCTGGTTGACGGGTCTGCAATGCGGTGGCAACTAGCTTCATCAGCTGCTAAAAATGCTCAGCTCCTATAGGTACTGTCGGAAAAGCAGGGGCGACACTCGCCTCAGGCGGAGGCACGGGTACGGCCATCGGAGCAGGAGCCTCCGAAACCGGAATAGCAGACTGAGGAGGAGGAATAGGTGGGGGAACCGGAGCAACTGGAGCCTCTGTAACTGGAACAACAGGCTGAGGAGAGGGGATAGGTGGGGGAACTGGAGCAACTGGAGGTACGGGTGCTACGAGCTCAACTGGGGGAGCAGGCCGGATAGGGACCTAAGGAATCGGATCCTCAACAATGGGAGCAGGATGTGCTCGAGTAGGATGGGTACCTCGGGCGCCACGACCACGGGTGCCACGACCACGCGTCATCGTATACAAAATAATGATGTCGCAAGGAATCAAGACAATTATAGGCTCAATACGGAGCGAAGAGAAGAATCTTGGGACACTACTTGTCCTATGTTCTTGGCAGACATGTGATGTTATCCTGAGTTATTCCAGAATTACTTGCTATGCTCTGATACCAACTCCTGTCATGCCCCAGACTCAATAACCGGACTCATAAGGATTCCGATGACCGGTTCTGAACGCAACAGCCTCCATAGTATCCCATTCTCGGCTCCTGAGGCAGGTTCCGATCTTGGGATCCTACAAGGAGGATTTTCATAACAGTATAATCATTCCAATACGAGCATACCCAAGATCACAGCAAGAACATCTGAGAATAACAAAGGCACGCATCGCAAAATTCACTATAAATTTAAACTTTTACAATCATCCATAAGGTCCAAAAGGACATACATGAGATAAAAGGAAAAGAGAGAAAGGTCAGCAACACTGGAGTCCTCAAATGCTCAGCTCTACTCCATGCTCTACTGCTGTGTCGCCTGCCTAGAGTATCCTGCACGCATCAATCGTGCATAAGCTTATAGAAGCTTAGAAGGTGGTGTAGGTGTGTGATAATGGTGCACAGAAGAGTAGTAGGAGATACAAGGAGAAAAGCATGGTCAATGAGGATATCACTAGCCTTACCCATGCTTATCATGAAAAAGATGCAATGAGTACTGGGTGCCATGCCAAGGCAATGCATGAAGGGGCTTGTACAACCAATGCCAATGCAATGCAAGTAATGTCAGTGCTCATATCCAAACCACGAGTCATGTACATTTCCGATCATAAGGAAATCACCGGGGTCCATTACACTGTTGAATGACTGCCGCTCTACAGACCCCGCACAGTCAAACGAGCGTAAGAGACCTCACTACCCGCCTGCGGACAGCCAATCACCAACAAGGCCTGTAGGTAGCGGACCCATTTACGAGCTGATCAGACTCAGCCTAGCAATGCCTCCTCACATCAGGCAGGTAAGGCCACACCCCTATCCAACCGACTACACGACAATGGGAGGCGCGGCCTAATGGTATAAGGCCCTCGTGCGCTCATATATTCCACCCGATCACGGCGTTGGAGCAGATCCTTGGTACCATGGAAGTTTTGAGAATTTCACCCATGGGCATCCTATGCACCCGGTATGCTCAACTAATATTTCTGGTGTCCACACATACAGCCATCCATGAATACCCCTGTGGAGGCAAGGCTCTGATGAAGTAAGGGCGGATATCCATAAGCTATGCAATGCCAGATGCATGAATCACACAATCACCCATGCATCAATCCCAAGCATCCATCTCTCGGGGAGATACCAACATGTCCTACAGAATGACACAACCATGGCCAATAATACCTCAACCAAGCATGCATATGATGCGTATGGGAGTGGGCCATGAAGATGAATAGGGGTGCTAATGAGGTGAAGATGAACTCTCTACCTAACCATGAAGGGTTTAGGTACTTAACCAATTCCTCATAAGGAATACAACATCTAGTGGGGGCCCATATACCTGGGGTAGCCCATGAGCCTAAGAGAACAATGATATGGGCCTAAATAGATGAAACGAGCCTAGCAAGGGTCTCTGGTGGGCCTTTAACCACCCATAGAAGCCCATGGGCCTACCTTAGGGCCACCAATGTGGACATCCAACCACAATTGGTCCCCAAGAGGTAACCCATCTCTAATTGATTACGGATCAAGGCCCAAGGTCCACATAACATTAGAAATAAGAAATGGGCAGCCATTACATACCACATACATTCATGTTGGGCTTCAGAAAGGCGGCCCAAGGCCCATCCAAAACATGGGTCCAAGGGGAATACACATAGCCCAACCCATATATACCACTATAGGCCCATAGGGGAAAGGCTAGGGCCCAACATAAAGGCTACTAATCCCATATATTGTGGTGGCCTAGTGGGCAGCCCATTGCTCAAATCACATGGGCAAATGTCATGTTCTTAGTCAAGTAAGTTGGGCCTACAACCCGGCCCAAGTATAAAGTTGATTTGGTGGGCAATCAAGGGCCCATATACTTGTGTAATCTGGCCCACTAATCCAACACAATAGTATGGTAAAAATGGCCCAAGAGTTCAATGGGCCTATCTAGAAAGTTCCAGCCCAATTGGGCTCAAAGAGTTCAACAACTAACCACATTCATGGACCCAATTAAATTCAACTGTGGTGGGCCTCAACAGTGCATTTATTAAGCCCAACATTTAAGGAACTAATTGTATAAATTATTACCTCTAAGATTCTTCACAATGTGTTGGGCCCCACTCCTCAAAATTTCAGCCCAAAGGCCAAACATAATTATAACATGTTGCTGTCCAAAATTTGGGCACTCCATTGGAGTGGGCCCAGGACCCCTAAAAGTCTGGAAATTGAGGGCCAAGGTCCCTCATCATGCATACAATGAGAGAAAACCCAAAAAGGTAGCCCACCATCAGAGGAAACATTTTTGAATTATAATTTTTATCAAGGCATATTGCTGGACTGCACAGCAGAAAATTCTGGCAAGCCAACCATCTTGGCCCATTATTTTGGATGCCCAAATGGGTCAATTGGGGTTGAAATTTTTCAGAGTAATACTTCAATAGGTGGGACACACTCCCACAAAATTTCATAATTTTTAGATATTTATAAGTATTTTAATTAATTTGAACAAAACAGTTTGTCCAGAAAATCAGACAGACTTGGACGTCCCAATGTGGTGGGCCAGTCTGGCCCTCGCCACGGTGTATACAGGGGCCCATTGGCTCTGAAACTTGGTAGGTAGGTCTCACCATAGGTGAACAACAAGTTCACAAATTTTCAAATTTTTTAGAGATTTAAAAATATTTTAATTTATTTAAAGAAATCAATCTATCCTGAAAATCGGACTGATCTGGACACCATATTGTAATGGGCCGGTCCAGCCACCACCATGGTGTGTACAGGTGTTCATTAGCCCCAAAATTTTGTAGGTTGGTCCTAACATGAGTGAACCACCTCCTTGTAAATTTTTATAATTTTTAAACACCCAAAAGTATTTTAATAAATTTCAAAATTCCAACCTGTCCAGGGTAGAATGTTGCTGGAACAGTGCAGAAAAATCTAGACTGTCCACCTCATTTGGACCACACCTTTGGGACCCCAATGAAGGTCATATGGGGCTGAAATTTGGTATGGTTGTAGGTGGGTCATAAGGCTACAAGAATCATATATTATTTTGTTTCATTATTCCCACCAAAGACCCATAAATCAGACCCCAAAGTGGCCCAAAAATCTGTCCAGGCAGAATTGGACAGCAACATGTAATAGAAATGATTAAAATATAAACATAGTTTTCCATGGGATTTAACCCCAGAAATTTGTGTGGTGGATGACCCCAGTGGGTCCCACAAATGTCCAGACCTTCCCCATTATCAAATACCCCTTGCATGTGTCCCATTTAGGTGGATTTTGGGGCCACATGTCTAAGGATGGACCGCTATGGGCATCCAAGCTCCATGGTTGGTCTGGATTTTTGTTGGCCTACAAGGTGGGCCACACATGCAAGATCAACATTCTATCATAAAGAAATAATAATAATAATAATAAAGAATCGGCCACAAGAGGAGGGGCTCCGCCACATTGAGGCCCTCCCCTTCATCAATCACACCATACATCCCTTTTATTCATATGTTACAACATAGATCCACCACATGCATGTTGTAGATTCAAGATCAATGGTTGGGATGTCATCCCAACCATGATTCTAGGGTCTAGATGACCCATCATACTATGAAATCCAAGTAATCCTCCATGATGGGGGCCTATAGAGGGGAAACCCCATGCATGGACATGCATGCATCAAAAAGGCCATTTGGCCACAACTAAGGGATGATGTGGGATCTCCACCATGGATTGGTGGGCCCTACACTTCCCACATAAAAAAAAGGAGATCTAAGAATATGAAAATAGAAATCCTAAGTCCTAGGAGTACACCCACCTTTGATTGCTCCAAACTTGGACCTCCTAGCTCCTAGTGCACCAAGGGATCCATATCAATGGGTGAGATTGAATTTAGATGGTTGGATTTGGAAGATTAAAGGGGAAGTGGGGCTGGAGAAGAGAGGGAGATGGGAGAGAAGTTGCTGGAGAAGAAGAGAAGAGAGAGAGAAATGAGAGGGAAAGAGAGGGAAAATCTTTTTAAGGGAAGTAATAATAACCTATGGTGACAATAACAATGTTGCTAGGGTAGGTTAGGTATGGGTAGTGTTTAGGGTGGGTAGTGTTTATTCCATGCAATAGTGTAGTGTGTGTGTGTGGTGTGCATGGGAAATTGTGCCATGGAGGTGGTCCACATGTTTTTGTACAAAAAGTGGGCCACATGATGAAATGCTCATAACTTTTGATCCATAGGTCGGATTGACACACAAGACGCGTCGTTGGAACCGCAACGACGATACGAACGAGATGGCATAGGTCTTGGGTCGATCCAAGTCAGGTCTACATGACTAAACTCAAGGTGACCGTAAACGTAATTCGAAGGTCGCGGGTCGCCGGAATTCGACCGGTAGGACCGCGAGACCATGATGAACAAGATGCATACTCATACACATACATGCAAACATGGGAACTAGGGTCGGGTCTCACACAGGTTCACCCAAAACCTTCACAATTGTGTCTTTCTCTATGGGCTTACACAATTAAAAAAAAAAACCCCACTTCTGAGTTTTCCTGGCTCTCCTCAGATAACCATTACGATGAGATTTTTCTAACAAATCTCAAAAGAAAACCAAATAAAGTAAATTACACAAAATGTAAAATACCTGTTTTTCTTCTTTATTGTAGCAGCCCGGAAGAACCAAGTCAGAGTAGAGGTTTGAATGTTAAAGTTTAATGTCAAATACTCACTATATAATGGTTCTAAGTTCTAATAGATTTTAAATTAAAACAAATGGGCTAGCTTTAATTGATTTTGATTCCAGAAAAAGGAAAACAACACTTCCTCTTTTCAGATCAGATTGAAATACAAGAAACAAAATCAATTTAAAAAGCTAAAGAAAGAAAATATTAAATATGCACACTTAACTTAAATGGAGTACAGACTTATCTCTCAGAAGGCCGAATTAAAATTGCTTGAGTAGTTGTCAATATTCTGAGATTCGTGCTCTATTTAAAGGTGAGCAAATCACGTCTTCGACTGGTCTAGAAGTCGCTATGACTAGTCGTAGGACCAACGAAAATTTGAAATTTTGAGCGCGATAAGATAAGACAGTTTCACAACTGGTCGAAGGACACCTTCGACTGACAGAAGGTTGATCACAACTGGTCAAAGCACATCGAATTTCAATGTTGTAGATTGAGTCGAAGATTTACGACAGGTAGAAGAAGCAGTCGACACTGTTCATACGACTAGTCAAACAGACCCCAAGACTGGTCGAAGCTTAAAAGAAAATTCTAAATTTTTTCAACAAACTTACAACTGGTCTAGGAAAATTTTAGACAGGTCGAAGCAGTACTAGGACTAGTCGAACAAAGTCCAGGACTAGTCTTAGAACAGACCAAACTCACTTATATAAAACATATGACTTATGTATCAATGTCAAACATACCTTAATAGTGAAGTAAGGACATTGAAATTTAGACGAGAGACCTTGAGCATAATGAAGCTTGAGATCTTGGTGTAGCATGAACTTGAAAGCTTCTTGAGATCTTGAATGATACTTGTCTTGAGCTAAGTCGAACATTCTCACATTCTCGAGTCTTGACTTGTGAACATTGCTTGTTTATCGAAGCTGATCTTGTGAGGCTTTTGTCTTGACTTGGCATATCATGTGTAGAGCTTTGTTCTTCACATATGCAAGCTTCATAACAAGATACATACAGTGTCTTTGGCACCACAAATTTGACAATATAGTGAGGCTATCAACTATAGCACTTACAATACCTCTCATGTCACTTCCCTTACAACACTCATTCCTCCCATCTCCCTTACAACAAAAATCCTATTCTCTCTATCATTCTCTACCCATTCCAAGAGGGAGGACCGTCCAAGCTCTAAGGAGAGCAAAGAGACAAGTGTGGCCCACTTCCTACCCCAAGATCTCACCATACAACCCTTCAATTCTAATCATCCTCCATCAAAGAGGAAGCTTAGGAGCTCGGGAGATCAAGGAGCCTATAAGAAGTGGAAATCGATGGGTGTTCATAGCACTAGATTGTGATTTTGATTTAGGGCTCACATGATTTGGGACCCACTCATTGTATGTGTTGTATATGGTCCACATAGGGGAACTCATAGTGGCGGAGGTCCCCAGCCTCACCGTTCTCTCTCTCTCTCTCTCTCTCTCTCTCTCTCTCTCTCTCCCTCTCTCTCTCTCTCTTTCTTTCTTTTTTTATGGCAATGATGTATGATGGCCCACCCAACGATGATGTATCATATCCATGTCGCCCATGTGATGAGCCCTCCTTACTGGACCGTCCAGTGGCAGGCCCATTAACCTGCCCGTCTGGATAGGCCCAGATGAAGAGAAAACATAAATATTAGCTTTTTCCAATGCCTTGGTGGCCCACATGCATGGACCGACCCATGATGAATATGTTGTATCCTTGTTGTCCAGTCCCTGGACGGTGGGACTGAATAGCGTCTATGTTTCATCCAAGCGGTTTGTGCATGATGTGGACCCCACCCATAACACATGTGTTGTATACTTCACCGTCCAACAGGTGAGACGGTGGAGCCCTGGCGTGTGATGCATCCACACCATCCAGATCTGGGACCCACAAGGTGTACGTGTTTCATTCACTTTGCCCATCCTGAGGCAGATTCAATTCCTTGGTGGGCCACATACGTGGGACCCACCCTGCTGTAGTGTTGCACCCACCACCGTCCAGTCCTTGGACGGTGGGACTGACCTTGATGTATATGTTCTATCCCCACCATCCATTGCTTGGACGTAGGACCACTTTGATGTGTGTGTGGGGTCCACACTGTCCATGGGACCCACATGTTATATGTGTTTTATCCCATCCGTCCTGATCATGTGGGACCCACCAGATGAGCGATCTCACACAAACACAGATTAGTTACTGACAGTTGCTGTATTGATGTCAGCAAGTTCTATGGGATTGATCATGAGATATGTGTTATATCCAGACCGTCCATCGGTGGACCACGTGGGGGTGTATATGCTCCATCCACACCGTTTAGATGAATGGACAGTGGAAACCCACCGTGGAGTATGTGTTGTATACACACCGTCCATCTAGGGACAACCGTGATTTATGAGTTTTATCTGCACCGTCCAACTTGCTGGATAGTGAGATCCGCCTTAATGTATGTGTCTTATACCCACGTCGCCTGTGCATAGCACGTGGGGCCCACCTTGATGGTACGTGTGGCCCAACCACGTGGAATCACCATGATTTATGTATTTATCCACCGACGGTGGGACCCACCTGAATGTATGTATTCTCTATCCACCGTCCGTCCATTTTCAGGACGTGGGACCCACCTGTAGCCACCCTATCCTTCCGTGGCCCACCTTGGATGTATGATTCTATATTTACACCGTCCGTCCAACGGTGGGATGCACCGTGATGTATGGGTCCTATCGACACTGTCAAGCACTCTGGACGGTGGGACCCACCTTATATATATATATATATATATATATATATATATATATATATATATATATATATATATATATATATGTGTGTGTGTGTGTGTGTGTGTGTGTGTGTGTGTGTGTGTGTGTGTGTGTGTGTGTGTGTGTGTGTTTTGCACCACGTCGTTCATCTGTTCGCTGGACGTGTGTGGCCCACCTTATATGTATGTGTTATACACACAGCGCCCCTCCATGGGACCACCTTGATGTATGGGTTTTATCCATCCTGTTCGTCCAGATGGGCTGGACTCATGATGTACGAGTTTGATCCAAGTCGTCCACGTGGGATGTGGGGCCACCGTGATACATGTGTTGTACATTCACACCGTCCAGGGCAGCGACCCACCCTGCTGAATGCGTTGTATATCCAGGCTACCCATCCATTTTTCCTGGATTATGGCTGCCTCATAAGGCCCATTTTATGGTGTATTGGGCCCACATATATGTATGTATTTTATATCCTCACCATCCATCCTTGGGGCCCGTTCCGATATACGTGTTTTATCAGTGTCGTCCAGCCCGTGGACCCCACATTGTGGTGTATTTATGGCCCATTTGGCAAGACCCATTATGATGTATATGTGGCCCATGAGTGAGGCCCGATGTATTGTATATGAGGCCCATATGATGAGGCCCGATGTGTTGTATATGAAGCCCATGTGATGCGGCCCACTTAATGTACATGAGGCCCATGTGATGCGACCCATTGTGATATGCGAGGCCCGTGTGCGAGGCCCATTATGATGTATATGAGATCCATTATATGTACGAGGCCCCTTGTGATTATATGAGGCCCATTATGTGTGTGAGGCACACCATGATGTATGTGTTATATACACACCGTTTATCCATTAATAGGTCGTGGGCCCCACCACCTTATGCAGGCCCACCATGTATGAATGATGGGAATGCACTGTCCATCCATTTCCTAGATAATTGGAGGGTCGAGAGCCCCGTGATAATTTCGATTCTGATCCCAAGTGGGCCATGCCTTAGGAGCAATGGTGGTTAGATGTCCACATTGTAAGAGTAATGATGGTTAAATGTCCATATTGTAACTCTCCCTAGGGCTCATTGTTAGGCCCATTCTCATCTCCCGCCATGCCCTATAGTACTGCCCAAATTTTGAAGCCCACCTTGTGTTCACACCAGGCCTTCCATAGAAAGGTGGCCCATCTAGATGCATGTTTTGCCTAAGTTTAGTGACCATACCTAAGGCCCACTTAGGTGTTGAGCGGGCTACCCAATATGCTTGGAAGGACACATAGTCCTAGGTGAAGGTACTCGACCAAACCCACTTTATGTAAGTATCGGGTTTCCCATAGGAAAGCCTAGTTTATTAGATGATATAGAGATTTAGGAAACCTAATTGTTCACCCTGTTAGCTCACCTTATGAACACACCTTGTCATATACCCACTTAACTCACCACGAGAGGTGTATCCTACCCTCGTACCCATTTACTAGGACCTCGTGACATGTACATATCATTCGCACTGTCGGTCTCTTTGTTGAGACAAGTGCGAGGTCCATCTTGGACATTAGTGTATCATCTAGGCTATCCGTTGCTTAGAACATCATCACCCCTTGCCGTAGATAGAAAAATATGTAGTATCATGTTTAGTATATCCACTATATAGAACCTATCTCGACATATGGACCAGGCACGTCATCCCCGTCTTGGATCATGTAGAGCCTTGGAAGGTTAATGTAAGACATACCACATATGCTTATATAGTTATAGAAGGAGCATGTCGTTCAGTTTATACTCGTAGTATGTGACAAGCCGGTGATGGTCGATTATGGAATATTTTTGTTTGCCCTATCAGATAATCTTGCTAGGTATACTTCGTGATACATGCCCATATGCATCATCTGCATGCTTGTTATGAGGAGAGATTGAGCATAGCATGTGCCATTGGGCTGATTGTTTATGGGACTCCCTGAGAGACTGAGTTGCCCCACATAAGCGCGCAGTACGTGCAAGTTTGATGCATGTCTAGATGGTATGACTCATGCATCTTGCATTTTATGATATGACCACCGTACGCCCTAGCGACATCTGGGCCGTGGCCTCCACAGGCATATCGTGGACTGCCAGATGGGACACCAAAATTGTTTGGTTCTAGCATCAGGGTACCATAGATGCCCCTGGGTGAAAATCCCTAAACCCCGGAGGCCAGAGGATGACCCCAATGTCTAGATGGAGTGAATGCATGAGCGCATGAGGGCCGAATACCAGGAGGCCGCGTCTCCCACTATATCGTGGTCGGTTGGGAGGGGTGTGGCCTTACCTGCCTGAGGGAGTAGGCAATGTTAGGCTGAGTCTGACCAGCTCGTAAATGGGTTCGCTATCGATGAGCCAAGCTGATATTGGTAGGTGGATAGTGAGGTCTCTTCTACTTACCCAGTTGTGCGCTTGATGAGGTGGCAAGCTAGCGTAGAGTATACTAGACCCTAGTGATGATCCTGGAGATGTACGGTATTGATATGTGGACTTATTGAGTAGGAGTTGCATACTCAGCATTTTACTCATTCATTCATTCATTCACTATCCACTCGGGCTGGTGGTGCATAACTAATTTGTTATGTATACCTTCGCAATGGCCAGGGTTTCGGTTGGGCACGGGACCAACCTGAGATCAGGAGTTTACCACATTTAGGTATGGGACTGGTTTGGATAGAAGTCCCTTGTGATGGACCCCACAGCTTATGATACTACGTACTATCATCCCGACTTCACACTCCAGTTTGGTCATTTCTTTCGCACCGCATATTGTATTGCATCCTCAGCACATAACATTTGGTTTACTATGCTTTTGTATTGCATAGCCTAAATGAGGTTGATGGTATTATGGACTCACCAAGATCTAAATATTGCATTACATCCACAGCATATGACATTTGAGTTATTATATTTCTACATTTATATGGCCTAGATGAGGCTGATGGTTTCGTAGCTCTTCAGAATTGCATATTGTATTGCATCCGTGGTATCTGATATTTGGCTCATTATGACTTTGCATTGCATAACCGTTCTGCATTGCATACTCTAGTATTGAATGACTTATAGCATTGCTAGTATTCTGCTTATGCTGATATTTGTGTGCTTGACACTTATCTTGCTCACACACGTACACCACCCTCTAAGCTTTTTATAAGCTTATGCACGATAAATGCGTGCAGGTGACGATAAGACATAGTTGAGCTGAGGCAGGAGCATGTGGCAGAGCTTCTGGAGCTTTTGTCATTTATCTTATATTTTCCCTTCATGTATTGTACTCAAGTTTTTGATATTAGTGGATCTGTGATGATGATGTTACCTTTGTGATTTGGGTACACTTGTGGTTATGCTTGTCCACAAAGAAATGCATGTTGAAAATCCTCCTTGTAGGATTCCAGGATCAGAATATGGCGTATGGGCACTTAAAGCCGAGAATGGGGTACTACGAAGGTTGTCAGCACCAGATTCGACGATTAGGAATTTTGTGAGTCCGATTTACGAGTTTGGAGTGTGACACTTCACCTCTTTGCCCTAGCTAAGAGGTTTAGCCAACCATAGGCATGATTGGAACTAAACCCCTAGAAGAAAACATGTAAAACTAAGGAAGAAGAATAATGCTTGGCGACGACTCTCCATGCTTTTGCTTCACTCCTCAAACCCTAGATTATGTAGATAGATCTCCAGGGATGCCTCGGGGACTCCTATTTATAGTTGTGCAACACCTCCTTTCATACCTCTTTGGAAAAATCCAGAAACTACCTCAAATTTACGCACTCTGCCTAACTCTGCGTAACTTCGCATGATCCGTTCGATAACATCGAATAGGCTTCGATGTCATCGAAGATGTCTTTTGTACATGCTTTTTTCGCACTTTTGTAACTTTATCTAGACTCTGCGACCTTATATGTCATCAAACCTACCTTCGATGTTATCAAAGAGGCCTTTGATGTCATCGAACATTGTTCGAGGAATCGATAATGTGTCCAAAACAGTTCAGAGAGTTATTCCAATTTCTTCAATAAACTTGATGTCATTGAAGAGACCTTTGATGTCATCAAGCAGGTCTTCGATGTCATCGAGGAGTGTTTCGAGTAATCGAAAATGGTGCCCAATATGTCCAATGAATTTTGCCAAAATTTCACAGAAAATTCGATGTCATCGAGCACGTCTTTGATGTCATCAAGCAAAGCTTCGATTCATCGAACAAGTTCTCGAGTCATTGAAAAAAATCTTCAATTTGTCCAACAACCAACTCAATTTTCCTTTATAAATTCGATGTCATCGAATGTGTCTTTGATGAGACAGTCAATGTGTATTCCGCACTTGTTCTTTCGGCTTCGTTCCTTCTCCACTTGGTTTTCTTGAATCTTGGGACCTTGAAATCTTCAATCTTTATCTCTTAAGATCCATTCTTTGCCTTGGTGATCTTTGAGCATCAAATCCATGCTTTTAACTCCTTTTCTAATCCAAGATCTTAAATTCACCTTGCAAACATGAGTAAAATAGGATATTAAATAGTATCATGTTCATAAAACCAATATATAAATATGGTTCGATATGCAATATTTGACCCTAAACAACGGACCATGCGGCGTTAAAGTATCTTCTATATAAGACGGACGTTAAGCCCCACCTGATAAGATGGATCCTCTTACTCCAAAAATTTGATATTAAAATACGAGACAAAAAAGGAGTAGAAAACGTAGTGGCTGACCACCTTTCTCGACTTGACCTCCCTGATTCCCTTGAGCTGACACTGATAAACGATATGTTCACTGATGAACAATTGTTTAAACTCTCCCAACTACCTTGGTTTGTTAACATTGCAATTTATATTGCTACGGGTTTCACGTCAACATATTGGACTGCGCAAGATAAGAAAAAAAAAATTTGCCGAGGTTCGTAAGTTTTTTGGGGATGATCATTATTTGTTTAAATATTTTCTAGACTAAATTCTAATGAAATGTGTGTCAAACAATGAACATCAGAGTGTCATCTCCTTTTGTCATTCTTAGGCCTGTGGTGGTCACTGTTCTGCTAAAAAAACTACGGCC